>CAHIKZ030005537.1:1325000-1400000 GCA_903632075.3 Acanthosepion pharaonis
CTGTAATATTATTACGATAAAAATCGTCTATATTTTATCAATATCGGCTTAAAAAAATCTGTATCGTTCGCGTAATGTCATAGAAAAACAGGGAATATATTTTCATGTTTAATTAGTATGTTAGTTATTATATATTAAATTCTTTTTTATATAAAATTCACTAGAATATTTACAGAAAGGTATAACTTTGTATCAGAGTACTCACTTGTACCTGTAACAAAATATATCTTACACAGGAGAATGAACAAAAAGCACATTTCGTTTCACAAGAACATAATCTGACGTAAGATAGCAACCAAAAAATATAGGAATTCAGTTCTTTCCTTAAATACTGACATTTCAGAATGTAAGACGTCTATAGACAAAAAGATAATCATCCCTTCATCTCTCTTTAACAACTGATTGGTACGTGTAATCTTAGGTTCATTTTCAGTTTTTAACAGTAATCCCCCAAAATCATTATTTCCGTTTTGCACGACCTGGCGAATTGGTTCGATTAATTGCCTGATTAGAGAGTCTTCCATATTTTGCATGAAATAAAGATTAAGCTTTTTCATTCTTTGTTTCTTTATTTCTTTCTTACTTGATTTAATAGAATCATTTGAAAATTTTCTATGACCACGTGCCTTCATGTGCTTTTTAAGTTAATTATCGTCTAAGAAGGGATTAATCTTCCCAAATTAATTACGTAGAGTGAAAGTTTAAATGCGCGCACGCACACACATACATACATACATACATATATATATATATATATATATATATATATATATATATATATATATATATATATATATATATATGAAATAGGACAGTGCATTGATCTAAATACAAATTGTATACGCAAGGGCGTTCACAGGCACACATTTTCTATTTTTGCACCCACAGAATCCTGCTATGCATAGTTTTATTCGCGCTTGTATGCTAAAACATACGCTCCCAACTCTTTCTCTTTCCACACACACACACACACACACACACACACACACACACACACATATATATATATATATGCCGATTTAGTATAGTCAATGACTCGCTGTGCGAGGCACGTATGCGCGCGCACACACACAATCACACACACACACACACACATATATATGGATAACTCCTTTTGATTTTAAAGTAATTTCTTTTCATTCAGAAAGTAAATTATCAAAAGTATGTATACTTTTTATGTCACTATGTTGTCTCTTTTTAAAGACGGTCTTTAATGTTGGTACATTATTTTTTGCAAAGAAATTTATATAATCGGATCGTTCAAGCTCTGCTGAAAAAGGGGGTATGAGCGAAAAACATGCAAGCCAAGTAATAACAACTTTTCCTCCTTCCTTAAATAAGGTGGGTGGACAGTAGCCTACTGGACCTTTGCGTCCCGGATCTTTGAGTAGCAAACCATTCTGTCCCTAGACAAACGCATCCTGGTTAGTTGCAACCCTGGATAATTGTGCACCCCTGACAATTTTTTGAAGTTACTATTTTTTTAGAATTGTTATATATATAAATTTGCACACCAGTAACTTTAATTACTCTAACCAAGCAGATTACCATAAATATATATATATAAAAAAAAAAAATTAATGCAAGAGAAAATTAAGTTTGCAGTTTCAGTCCGGTCCAGCAGTGCGTACCACAAACAGTAATAGATTCTGAATTTTTTAGATTACATTTTTATTTAGAACCCATGGCTAAGTTCCGAAAATAAAACACTGATAGAAAAACATTTTCGGACGAAAAAAATTACAGCTTCTATCATAAGAAAACCACTGACGAAACAAAAACATACTGGCGATGTGTAGACCGATGTTGCATCTCTGTTAATCTGTCATTTCATTTTAAACAAAAAATAAACTATTTTATTTTATTTCTTTATTTAAAAATATATGATTACGACGGATCATTTTTTTTATAAAAAAAAAAGAATTATGGTATTTCTTTTTTATTTTTGTATATCTACAGAATTCATTTTCTGTCTGTAAGCAGACGGTTTGCTTCAAATATAAGAAGCTCTGGATTCTTTTCAAAACCCTTCCCAAATATATCAAGCTTTTGAGTTAAATATTCCTCAAATTAGAATACTGAGAATAAACAATGTTATAAATGATAAAAAACAAAAATACAAAAAAAAACAGAATATATTTTTGATTGATTGGGTTGTTTTTTTATCATCGCTTTACAGTTCATTTAAAGGCAGAAAATATTTTTAGATTGTAAGAATTTTTCCTGATAATAATGATTTATTTGTACACGTTCCACATAATTAACACATAGACGAGGTGAATTAATATATTTTACAAGGGTATTTGCGCGTAAATAAATATTAACGAACCCGATTGGAATTCGAACACGAGTCTCCGATTTCCAATTCCTTATTCGTTACACCACTCGTACATCCAAGAATACAACACCTGATATTCCCAAGTGGTCTACCCATCAAGGTAGAGATCAGGCTTGAGTTTGTTTTTCTTCGGTGATTGTACGGGAATCCGTTTTACAACGTGATATGGACGAAAGAAAGAGATTTTTACAGCTCGATTTCTTTATGATAATTCGCATGCTGGTGTCTTTTTCTTGACAGTTGTCTATTCATCTTTCAATCGATGTTTACTCCTTTCTTTTTAAATCTCAAGAATGAAAATGCTGCTACAAATATGACTTATCATAGCTGAATAGCGAAAATCTCGGCCAGAGCAGATGGTAACTTTCTATGATGGATTGAAATAACCACATTATTTCAAGTCAGAACCTCTGAAATTTAGAAATCTTAAGAGATTAAGCACATGGTTATGATAACCTATTTACTAAGTCTTTCCTCTAAGACTTTTCATTTCAAATCCTGTTTAAGATTTCAACTGGGTATATTTTGGAAAAACTTAATGACACAAAACTCGAATATTTCGCGTTTATTTACAAGAATTGTTTTTTTCAATATGACAAGCTGAGTAACTACACTATTCATATTCGGACTATTGTCCTCATATTTTATTACAGTGTTTTGGTCGTTGTATACTCCGGCCTTCCTCAGGTGTATATCGATTTGGTTAATCCGCAGAGAATTCTGAATTGCACGCTTTTTTTAAAACTAGCAGCATGGCCCAGCGTTGCCCGTGTTTGATTTAAAATTCTTATGACTCATACAGTAATCGCTATCACTTGACTTAAAATATTTTTACCTTTCCTTGCCTTTAAAGTAGTGCACTTTACCGTGCTGATGTTGCTACATGCCTTACTTCTTGCCTATCTCACACTGCGAATTTTTTCTAAGCTCTATACTAAACATTAAATCTGTTATGAAAAAAAAGAACTAAACAAAATGAACACAAAACGATCAGCTTTAAAAAAGGACTCGTAACTGGAAATACCGAATGAAAAAAGAATGTTAACAACAAATAGTTTTTCACACCCAACCTAGTTCTGCGGAATCAGAATCAACGTTGTATTTAAGCAAGCGAATGAGCCAATTGGAGTAAAGTGCCATGCAGATTTAAATTTTTTCCACTTCTGACGAATGCAGCTATCAATTTTTTTTGCATGCTAGCATGCTAGTTAACATTCGTGTCAGTCAGCTATTGGCTGTCACGCTGGCCAATAGAATCTTCCTGCCTATTCGTGTCAGTCAGCTATTGAAAAATACTGGTCTCAAACGCCTTCGAATAGCACTCACACTAAAAGTACTTGCGCGATAATAATCGTTCGAATAGTAATCCGTAAAATGATCCAAACAGAGGAAAATATAGTGAATAGAGTAGAGATTAGCGGTCCAAATAGTAATAGAGGATAGAATAAATATGCAAAACAATTAGACACATTCTACCTCCCATATATGCGTTTGTTCTATGGTCACGTGTTCTACATAATTCAAAAATGTGATCGCCTGTTTTTGCTCACTGACGATTTATGTTCAAACTCAAGTGTCAGCAGATACACTTTATTCCTATATAACAATTCGATAATTAATATCGAAGTATTTCTTGTGAGTTTCCGGCTACGCTGACCGTTACCAAAAAAACTGCGCCTTCTTGGCCTCACTATATTGAATCAATAATCTTCTCCAAAGCAAGTTGTGTCACTATGTCGTGCCAGAAGATTTTTGTCATCAGAATCCATCTTGTACGATTACAAATCTATCATTTGTCCGTCTGTTGCCATATCTGGTCTGATGCTCATGCTATAGAGCTCGAAAATCTTGAAAAAATCCAAATAAAGATCTGTAATGTAATCGATCCTGACGAGAAATATTTTCATGGCAATTGCTCCGCCGAGCTTTTTTGCGGTGGTTCCCCGACTACATAAATTTAAGCGTACTACTAGATTGGAATCTAGGTCCCACCCGTTTACTGTTGAAATAGCTAAATGTAATCGTTATTTTTACTCCAGCAGTTTGTATTCACGCAATTCCCGTCGGTGAAACATCTTTTTTGTTCCCTTGCTTCCCTGATAGGTAAATTTTTCAAAAATCTACATGCAGCGTCAATCGCCATCTTCTGTCTTTTTGAATCCCGCTCATCTTTTGTGATCTCCTAAATCCTCCCTATCCCCTGTCTTTGCTTTCACATTCACTTCCTGTACCTGCCTGCGTACTAGTAGCTTTTTCGCCTTGCTTCGGATAAAATAATTAAAAAATATATATAAAAAAAATTATAGCTTAAAAAGGATGTCCCGTTGACAATTACTTTTCCTGCCATTAACTTTGAACATACGATTACTTTTTCTTTCACTTCAAAGTAATACTTTTATTTTATTTACACGTATAATTTAGTCACCCCATTTCGTAATATCTTTACATCTAATGTTTTTCCAATAAATTAAAAAAAATCAGACGGCTCGAATTATTCCAGAACGCTCTGTGTGTGAGGTGTATGCTCGAATATCTATTAATGTATTATAACGTTTAACAGTGAAGCTTTTAGAAACATAGTAATCACTTAAATTATTATTACGGTATCTTTATAAAAGTCACACTTCATTGCTTAAAAGATTTTCATCACATGTCCGGCACATTTCGCACTTCTGTTATAGTTATCTTTTTTTAGTGTTTTTCTAATATAGCGAAATAAAAAAAAATGTATAGCAGTAATAATCCCTGACACATAATATTCAGTCATGTATTTGAAATACCTAATGCTTAAATAGTCAACATTTTCACGTATATATACGTGCGTGCCTATATATGTCTTCATGCCTATATCTATAGTTTTGTTAGAAAGTTCCAGCACATTAGAGAACATTCTAGGAATCTTTAGAGTACAAAGTTAGGGATCCGTTTCAATACGGTATATAGAAATCAATTTCCCTTAAAACAAATTATGGTAAAATCAAAGGAAAAAGACATCGATAGTTTTAGTTCAGTCATATTGATATGTGAAGTTAACTAGATGTTTCGATATTAGGATATTTTATTTAATGTTATTTTAAAGCTGAGATTTTTTTTATAATCATTTTATCTCAACGGAAGCAATAAAGCCACTAAGTCACAAGTGATCGATGACCAACAATAATATGCGAAGATTTTCTTCTATCGAATGTTCTCTTTGTAGAACTCTCTTCCGGCTTCTTGATTCTGTCTTTAACCATCAAAAATATAAATGCAATATCAATCGTTATCTACGGTCCTAATTATTGTTCTCTTATCGATTTAATTGTGGGAAATGAACATATTTAAATCGGGAAAACAATAAAAGAACAAGAATTATAAAGACAGTAGGTAACAAGTGACATTGCATTAACATTTTTGAAGGTCACATTTGACTGAGATCGACATGCGAGTAATTCGATAGAAAAAACTGTTAGCATAGAACTTATGCTTACATCTACTCATTTCAAATGTAAAATGATGAGACCTTAATGCCAGTCTACTACTGCGCTTAAAGACATAAAGTCGACGTACCATAGAGGACATTTCCTCAAACCAATTATCTTAGAAAAGGCGCAGGGAAGCTACCTACGACGATGGGGAAAGGACTAAATCCGAGATCATAACAGATAACATTGCTTATTCTTTGGATTTTATCAAGAATCTCTAAACACATAACAGAAGCACAAGACCGGATGTGGCAGCAATATTAAAAGCAAAGACGAATGGTAGACTCATAAATAAGTAAGACAGATTGTCTAACACGACACAATGAACGAAATTTCCTAGTAGCAGACATAGTAATTAATTTAATAAAATCCTTCCATTTCATGTCAGCGGAAAAAAGAAAAAGACGCTGTAAGCCAATCTCCTGTCGCTTAGCATCAGCCATATTGATAAAATGTAAAAATGTTTCTCTCATCCGATTAAAAAGAGAGCCTTTTGATTATTGGTGGCGTTAAAATTAATAAACCAGTCCTTGCCCCAGTTAAAAACAAAATGTAGATTAAGTTTTTTTTTTTTTTTTTTTTTTTTATTAAATCAACTGCCAATTTGATTTTTTCGATTTGCACAGATTTACTAAGACAAGAATAAATGGTTGTGCCATCAGCATATAAACCGATTTCAGAAATGGTGCCATCAGGAATGGCGTTGATGAAAATTCGGAAAAAATCATACGATAAAGGTGACATTTGCATTAATGCAAAACGATATAAAAGAGTTGCCGTTCAAGATAACTTTCATTTGATAGAGAAAATATTGAAAATCACTTACCACTATATCGGAACTAGTTTTAACTGCGATAGCTCATTAAAAAAGAAAAAAACTAACCTTCGATGAATTTTATCCTGATGCATTTATTCTCGGCTGCACAATAAAATATTCCTTTTTTATGTGTCGTCAGTCTAACTTGTCTATGGTGGTGCGACTGATAATGTTATTTCTTTCTTTTAAATTCTTATTGTAATTTCTTCTTACCTAATTTAACTTGTGCTACTTATTGTTCCTTTGTCTGTTTTCTTTTAATCTCCTGTTGGTCTTGTTTCGAGAAGTTTTCATATTTTCATTACAACATTGAACGACTTTTTCAAGTCCCTTTCTTTTTATTTGCTATTAGGCTATGACCATTTTTGTTGATAAGCTTTCTGTTCTCCCACTTCCTTTTAAGCAAAGCCTGTCCTCGTCGTCCCTGAGGTAAAGAGACTTGTACATGTTTAAATGTTTTCTTGTCCGTTGATCCATCGATCTGAGTCCTCCTTTTGTTTAGCTTAGAAAGAGTCATGCGTACCTCACTATTGATACTGCTCGCGTGTTCATTTCTTTAATTAGGATTCTGCTATTTACTTTTGTCTCCAGTATGTTTTTTTTATATTTCATTTTCCTTTTTTCTCTTTCTTTCCTGCATTGGATCGTTGTACTTTGATTCCAGTAATTTTGAGCTGTTCGGATATAGTTTTTGCTCATTTATATATATTAGATTTGCATCTTTTTCTTTCTTGTACTGTATTGAAAATATTCCTTTTATTGCTTTTCAAAGTTAGACGCCGTGTTGAATACAAATGGAAGAAGAAACAAAGACTTAGTCTGAAAAATCATTGTTTAGAATTTTCGACTTACTTATCTCGGTAAATCAGACTTATTTCCCTATTTCTAATGACGTTAACTAATCTTTCGATAAGTTTGAACAACTAAAGGCATTTGTGGTTTCAGTTTATTAAAGTTTATACCGTTGGGGTTTTTGTGCGATTAATCTCTTTTATTGCAATATTTCCCTGTCGTCATTTCAATTCTTCTTATTGCAGTATATTCCATTCTTACGTGTGCTATCAATTCTTTAAAAATTATATCGTCAACTAGTCCTTGGGAACAATTCATTTAATGGATCATGCAGTAATTCATTCGTTTTTCTCTTAATACATTAGCAGAGGCTGTGATAGGGACAGTTTCACATACTCATGAAGCTACAAAACCAAAAAAAAATAAAAGTCAAGTGCCATAAGTTATACATTCTTGGGCGATCATGTGGCAATACGATTTATGACTGACTTGGCAGAGGAATTCCTGCGGGAGACTGATTGCCCTCCAAGGCTACAGGGCCAACTCTGTCCTGCTTTTCAACGTATAGATGACGAGGATAAGAGAGGGCTAGGATATTTGCTTATACGCGAATGTAAGAACTGGAATTCGAACTCGGTTACTCTCCGTGTTACCCATTAAACCTCACCACTCATCATACAACACGAAAGCATTGACCTAAAACTGGAATTATTCTCCGTTAGGCGTTGCTCTAAACTTGTTCAGAAATACCTAAACTGTCGCCAGCATACAACAACTTTCTGAGAGAGATGGTTAAAAATAGCTTCGAGCGAAGTTGGTAGGTCTCCAGGAAGGTAATCCATCTTCGAACCCCGTGTACAGGCGTTAGAGAAGAAGAAAGATCGGCACTAGATAATAGAAACCACCTCAATTGAGAGCTTTCAACAGCAGCATCAACTAAAATGGATGGCACGTGTAACTCGAAGACAGAACAATGGCAAAATCAAAATGCTGACGTTCCAAACAATATAAACAAAAGAACGAAGGAAGCACCCATCAGTAATTGAAAGAGCAATAACAGCAACTTGACAGTAGAATCAAATCTTTGAAATTTTGAATACTCTAGGACACATCATGAATAGAGTAGACGACAGAATTTGATATCCCCAGGATATATTGACAGTAAAGAAAGAAAGAAGGAAATGTTGAGTAAACTTCTAGAAAACCTTGTGGAAATGAATGGTAGAACAGGAAGATGGACGGATATAAAAAAAAATACACAGATTTACAAAGGATAGAAAATGGTGAAGAGGTATGATGTACATCTTGAAAGCACACAGCAAAAAGAAGAACAGAGAGTAGATGAAGATAATGATAATTATGATGATGATGAACAAAAGCAATAGAATATATAAATAAATATATATAACCTCATATTATATTTGAATGCAACAATATATATATATATATATATATATGTGTGTGTGTGTATTGCGTATCAGTTTAATTGTCCAAATGTTTTATATATCCCAGCACTTTCATCTATTATATTAGTCTTTATCAATGTTTATTTTCAACTGAATATGTGGCTTTCTTTTATAAAATTATTATATATTTCTAGAGTGATGGAAATGTCTATTTTTTATTTTCAGAAAACGGCCATCACATTGTGGCCGTGTTCATATTTGATATTATTAAATGTTGGCTTTTTCTTTTATATTATTAATAATTCCATTATTTTTATTCATTTAACATGTGGATGACGTTATTATATTTGTATTTTCTGCAAGTATGCTGCGTATATATATATATATATATATATATATATATATATATATATATATATATACCCAAGTATATAATTGGTGTATACGGAATGAATTCCAATAACCAACAATTACTATTATTAAGAGTGCCATGAGTCTATGTGTCTGTTTGTGTGTATGTTTGTGTGCACATGTATGTATGCATATGTAGTATGATATTCTAATATATATGTAATATATGAATCTGATATTAAAAAGTATGGACAATCTTTGTTTAATGATATAATTATTTTTTTCCTATTTACACTATTTACATTATTTGGATTGTTGAACTTATCTCTGTTGAGATATTCACGACTTTTCCACTGTTTTACGCTCCGGCCTTGTTTAAAGGGATTGGAATTTCGAAGTGAACATTTTATTTCGTCCACCGGAGTAGATTGTTCTAGTTCCAAATACCATGCCTCTTCTGAATATCACAGTATTACCTCAACTCTCCAATCACCTGAAAAAATACCGGAGCGTACAAAGACCAAAACGTCATGAAAATGGCAACAGTCCGAACAATGTAAATAGTGTAAAAATTACAACACTTCTTCTCAGAAATATAGACATATTTTTTTTCTAAATTACGAATCAATTTTCGCAAACCAGGCTGTTACAGATGCTAAAGATATCGGAGATTAATGTTATGTCCAGAATTAAAAAAAAAAAAATACACGAAAAGTGTTCGTTGATAATTCTTGCTGACATGACATTGTTCTGATCCATCGGATTCAAATTTTAACACAATGCGCTCTGTAAAAAGATACGTGATTTATGTTCCATCATTTTAAAAGATGAACAATATGAGTCGAAAAATTATGCATTAAGAAAGTCATGAATACATATTTCTCTTCGATTTGCTACGAGGAAATTACACAGAAGACAGACCTCTTTATTCTTCGTCTACATCAATCTCGGAAATAAATAAACACTTGGGTAGCAAATCAGAACTTAAACCATGGCTTACAAGATCTATGTCAATATATATATATATATATATATATATATATATATATATATATATATCAGTGTGTGTGTGTGTGATTTAATAAATTACAGACATTATGTCTCTTAATTTTTAACAAAATTGGTGAGTACTCACAAATAATCTTTCGTGTATTGATGTTGAAAGATCAGAGAAATGTGCGATAATTCTTTAAATTTCTTTTATTTTCATTTCCTAAGTACTTTCCATTTTCTTCCAAGATGACCTTCAGGGTTGCAAGTAATACAAAACTCTATATTGTTCATTTCTCTCATACTTCACCATCAATGCACGGAAGATTATTCGTGAGTACGAACGGATTTTGTTAATAATTAACACTACATAATGTCTGTAGTGTGAGAGTGTGTGCTGGGAAAAGTCTTCTCGTCCTGGCCTAATCTGATCTAACTTGGTCGGACCCAGAGCTTTCATCACCTCTAGCTGTCTATGTCTGTAAGAAGGAAAATTCAAGTCAATAAAGTCAAGTGGAGTAAGAGTTACTCTCCGAATGTGCGATGCAGTATGTGATATGTATAGGTTAAACCTTCCGTTATCAATATGGGATACATCAATTTACCACCTGTTGTGTTAGATTGTTCAGCTGTAAGACGATGATATTTTCAAGAGGTTTGTGTGCTTTGGGCAGTATAAGAAATGGATGTACACGAGTATAGGATCTTTGGTTGAAATGAAAGATTTTTAATTTCTTTAAATATGTAATCATTGTCTGTATTATATATATATATATATATATATATATATATATATATATATATATTCATACACATAGAGACTGTTTTGCTATATCACAGCTCATCAGTGTGGTTAGATATCCAGTTGCTTCAAGCCGGGATCGAAACCCGTACGATATGGCATCAGTCAGAGATTCTATCCTCAAGCTATTGTCGTACGGCATAGCGGAAGGGAAGTTTAACGTTTTTACTATGCGAAAGGCGTCAGTGGCTAGGAGAGTTCGATTCGAGTAGAAGAGCGTTGCATTAGCAGCAGCAGCCACTGTTTATAAAATCACCTCCTTCCTCTCCGAGAGTTTTTAATCGAATTATTTCGAGGGTGTAAATAGTCATGCACAGACAGAGTGTTTCGCTGTATCACAGCTTATCAGTGTGGCTACACAACCGGTTACTTCAAGTTGGGGTCGAAACCCGACCGTTAGTCAGAAATTTTACCACCCTAAGCTATCGTCGAACGCCAGAGAAAGGGAAAATTTAACGTTTTAACTATGCGAAAGACATCAGTAGATAGGAAAGCTCGATTCAGTATATATATATATATATATATATATATATATATATATATATATATATATGTGTGTGTGTGTGTGTGTGTGTGTGTGTGTGTGTGTGTGAGAGAGAGAGAAAGTGAGATAGAGAGAAAGTGAGATAGAGAGAAAGTGTCTGTTTCAGGCTTATAATGGAAAGGTGGAACTTAGATAAAGAATTTTCTTAAAGATAAAAGGCAAACATATTGCTAAATCGTTTAATTCAGAGAAGTAACTTCTTCAGAATCGTTTCAGTTTATTGATGCCATGCGTCTTATATGATAGGTGGTAATGTGGGGTGTGAAATACAATGCACTAGAGTCTGTTAAAAGTTATATAAAAATAAAGTCATTGCTCGCTGTCCATATATTATAAAGTGAGACGAAACGAGAAACACATTGGCACGCTATTATGTGTCAGTCAGTCTGTATACGTGTGAGTGTTTTGGACAGATGGTAAATTAGAAACTTTTGTATACGATCGCTAATTATTTATTAGCTATGTGACGTCGTCCCCCGGTCGCAGCGCCGACTGTGTCGTTCTATCATGATCCACCACGGCGCCAGATGTGACGTCACGTGGCTGCCCCAGGCTCTGATGTCCCGGTCACGGCATCAGATGTGACGTCCACAAACAGCACCAATTGTGATGTCTTCGCCGCGGCGTCAGCTGTTCGCTCCTCGCTGCTCCAAACGTGACTTTCTAACCCTTTGGTGATTCGGGTAGGAATCTGGTTAGATTGATACAAGCCTCGCCGTTCCCAACCTGCTTCCAACGCCTGGTTACCAGGGTAACTGCACTGATCCCCAGTCTGTCTACCCACGTTGTGAATTGATCTTAGACAGACGAGATCAAACAGGGGTTGGGGCCGTAATGCAAGCTGAGTTCAACGGGGGTGATAACACACAATTATGGATAAAAGAAAATAAAATGAAAACTCACAAAGTCCAAAGTATCAAAGAAAAAGGTAATAAACTTTTATGTCTATTTGTTCGGTACATAGGACTATGTCTACTTCCCGACCCGTTCTGTGGATCGTGGCACGACGCTTTCGCTAGGCAAACTTTAAGGCTTCAAGTTGTCTGCTCTCTAAGAAATTTGTGTTTCGGTGTGTCTTTGGACGAAAGTCGAAAAACTTATTTCTGTGATCTGATTCTAAGTCGCTCTTCAAACTACTTGTTCTTGGTTGAAGAAGAGTCCAAAAGTGTGCGTGAATCTTGGTCAGCTATCTTGACGCGGTTTCAACACTGGGCGCTCATCTCTGCTTGTCGTCCAGAGTTCAAAACTTCTCGCCAGGGTCCGCGGCTGAACTCAAACTTCTTCTCTCCAGCTTGGGTCGAACGAACTTCTTCTCGCCCGCTTGGGGCGAACGAACTCTCGGCACTCAGGCCAAACGAACTGGCCTCTTCTGCCCGCTTGGGGCGAACGAACTGATTTCTGTCAGTTGGGTTCTCGCTTTTATCGACGCCGTCAAAACTGGGGTGGGTCTGTCGGCACCAGGGGTTCTTCGATAATTCTAAATACGTCTCCACCCTTCTTATTTCTGGTTAGGGATTTTTTTACTCTTTTCCATTTTCAGTAACTTTCCTCTCACTCCCACTCTTTTACTGTGCTTCTGAGGTGCGTGCACTAACTTCCCCACTTCTTCGTATCGGCTCCTCACACTTACACTTCTGATAGAGGCGTCGACCGATTCTCTTCGTGCGTCACGTGACCGCTCTCGGCCAATGAGGTCCTGGTCGGGTATCTTTCCTCCTCCTTCGTTCGTCATGTGATCTACTTGGCCAATGACGTCTTAGTTGGGTATCTTTCCTCCTCCTTCGTGCGTCATGTGATTTACTTGGCCAATGACGTCTTAGTCGGGCGTGAACAATCCGCGGTTTTGTTTAGGGAAAGAAATACCTTGGTTAACAAAAAAAAATTTAATTAAATCGCCCTTATCATGAGCGACTGAGATGACACTCTCGGCTTTTTAACACGTGGTATTTGTCAAGCAGTTTATCGCTAATTGGACATGATCCAAGAAAGGAATTTCCTAGGCTAGCTGGCGTTTCTGAAGCGAAATAAAAATATTTCATTTTCCTTTCGGCTCATGTGTTGATAACGAAAATCTTTATTATCGCAGGGCAAGCGTTTATTCTGTCAAAAGAAAGAAAAATTTTGCCAGTGAAAACTTCTTGGGTGGGACTTTTCTAATTCTGAAGACTGTCTGTGTTTCGTCAATGTTCAACAATGGTCTTTCTTTTCCTTGGGTGACATCCAATTGATAACAAAATTCCATTTTTCGTGGACACGCGGAAATCGGTCAAATGCTTGTTCGTAGGTGACCTAGATATTTTCGACATCTGCTACCTATCAATTCTAGCCGTTTGTGTGTGTGTTCGCCTATGACCCGTTTTCGTATTATTTTTTCTTTCTTTTTTCTTCGTTTACTCTTTCTTTCTCCCAAATCCCTTGAATGTAAAGAAAGAATTATTCTTAAAACCTAAAATATTTTTCGGCCTTATATAATTATTAAATTGTTGATAAACCGTAAAAAACAAATCATATATCTATGAATATTTCTTTCAAATCGTCAGGATGCATGGTGCCACAGCTACATTTAAATGTGTGCATTCAAATGATTTCTATCATAAACATTTGCAATATAAACCTAGAATCTCATTTTTCCCTATTTTTATGTTGTCAGCAACCAGTATATACAGAGTGCGATAGATAGATTGTCGCCTGAATAATGCAAAAATAACACGGGCAGCTCATTTTAACAGATATATTTACCAAAATTACACAAAACCATCTTGAAATACTAAAAAGTAAATTTATTCAATAAAATCGACATTGGCTTCAATCACAACCTCTAGACGACTTCAGAATCTCTTGAAACTCTGCTGGAAGGTTTCTTTGTCTAAGTTGGCGATGTCCTCAGATTGACACCCAAACATCCTGAAATGTTCGTATTGGAGCTTCCGGCACGAATGCCAAGCAGTATAGCATGCTGTTTCCACATTATTGTCGGAGTGAATTGTGTTCTTTTTTTCATAGTGTCTAACTGAACCTAATGTACTCTGTAGTCGACAAAATATAAACAAACAACGTGCATGCGCAAAATAAAAAAAAATAAATAAAAATGGCAACAATTTACCTATCGCAAACTGTAAAAATGCCAGATAAACACACATCTATCTATCTATATTATGTTAGGACATTAGGTCTATCAATATTATGTTACTGTATTCTATTTATCTCTCTCTAAATATATTCTTTTACTATATTCTATCTAGCTATCCTAAGTAAGTATATTCTATCTATCTAATGTTAGTATATTCTATCTTATGTTAGTATATTCTATCAATCTTTCTATCTATTTATCTATCTATCTATCTTTTGTTAGTATATTCTATCTATCTCTCTATATATCTCTGTATATAATTTTACTATATTCTCTGTAGCTATCTATCTTATGTTAGTATATTCTATCTATTTTATGTTAGTATATTCTATCTATTTATCTTATTAACATTCTATCTATTTATCCTATTAAAATTCTATCTACCTACGTATCTTATATTTTTATATTCTAACAAACTTATCTTATATTTTATGTTAGTATATTCTTTCTATTTATCTGTCTTATATTAATATATTCTATTTATTTAACGTTAGTATATTCTATATATTGAACCTAGAATTTCACCAATGCTGATGAACAGATGTTGCCCCATGAAGATCATGTACCTTAAACAATTACTTGTAATTGAATTCTACCCAGACCTCAAGTGGAACTCGTACAAACGATCCATCGCTAAAGGTGCTGGAAAGTGTTTTTGGTTGCTTGCACCACACCAGCACGTACCTCACTCCCACTGCTATTTTGTACCTAGCTAGATCAGGCGGAAAATGTAGTATTTCTGCCATATATGGGCGGGAGCTGCCCAGACATCATTTTTCTATCTCGATTTGGTTCAAAAGCGTCTCCGCATCTTTGTAGGCAACGAATTATTTTCAACTCTGCAAACCATTTCTCCCAGCTAAGGCGTCACAAGCCATTTACTGCTCTATCGCTATTTCCATGGTGAATGTTCAAATGAACTACATTCCTTAGTTCGACCAGTCCTAATAATCACGTCTAAGACCCGTCATGCAACGCACATTTTAACTAACTGCACACACACTCTTAATATCTCTCTGGTGAGATGTAAGTTGCCCTCAAGCATCTTCTTCCCAATAACCGCTAGATTGTGGAGCCGTTTCGCAAGAGGATGCTTTCCTAATCACTACAATCTTAATCTTTTCAAGGCTAGGGTTAATATTTATTTATCCCCACACATACACATAAGCTGTACCTCTTAATCTGTAACATCCCATAGCCTTATACAGGGTAAACACCATTAAAAAAAAATCTATCTATAAATATAGTCATCAGCAGACAGACTGTTTCGCAGTTCATCAGTGTGGCGAGACATGCGATCGCTTCAAGCCGAAACCGAAACCCGACCCAGTTGGCATCAGTCGGAAATACTAAACCCTTAGCATATAGATGCCAGGCAGAGAACATTTTTTTTCATAAACACGCCAGTGACCAAGAGAAGTCAATCCAATTTTGGAGTCTTGCATTATCAGCAGATATATATATATATATATATATATATATATATATATATATATATATATATATTATGCTTGCATATTCTCTCTATCTCTCTATCTAACTTATTGTATATTCTGTATATCTATCTATATTATGCTGAACACTGTATCTATCTATCTATCTATATTATGTTTTAATATTGTATCTATCTATCTATCTATCTATCTATCTATGTCAGTATATTATGTCAGTCTATCTCTTTATCTAACTCAAGATTTTTAAAAATTTGTTCTCAATTACATGCGGACGTGCTAAAATCTCTAAAAGGATATCAAAAAGTAAATCAAATGTTTGTTTATTTGGTCAGATTTTAAGAACCCAATTGTTCGATAGCTTTTCAGTAGAATCTCGTGCATTTACATATGTACAGTATAAAGGCAAACATCATTAATACCAGAGTATTTTGTACACATGTGCACTGATGTGTATGGGCGTCTTTGTTCGCCCGTCCACAGGCGCATGTCTGCATATTAATAAATATTCAATCGCACAGGAAATCATTTACGTACATTCAGGCTCAGTTGAAGAACATTCCTGAGGTAAATTCCCATACATGATGCGCTCTAAGTATGCAGCATAATGAAATCTGCAGGATTACGGGGTCTTTCTGTCGGCATATTCAAGGTAACACTAAAACTCTTTCGCTTCTGGCTATTACTTTCGCTAATGATCACGTGCATAACGTTTGGGAAAAGGTCAGATTGAACGAAATCTTTTGTTTAATTTTCGTGAATTCAGGCTTGTCATTCTGTTAGAGAAACATTAATCCATCATGATTATATATATATATATATATATATATATATATATGTGTGTGTGTGTGTGTGTGTGTGTGTGTGTGTGTATGTGTGTGTAATAGCTGGCCACTCGAATTCGAGGATACCCGTCTATTAGGTCGGCTAATCAATCCTTATTGTGGACGCTTGCTCAGGCATATTTGTGTGTGTTCAACACAAAAAAGTTTATCCTGCAACTATGCTGAGAAGACCTTAGTTTGAGTCACTGGGATAGAACGGGTTTACGAGCGTGATCAACAATCTGAACAAGGTCAGCAAACTAAAACCATCGGTCACTATGGCTTGTGACTTCGTGCCAGCTATTGACGGCACCCAGGGGTTCCGTCTACCGAATTTCACTCACATGTCTTGGGTCAACCCGTAGTATGGTTTTCAGGCACTTTCCAAAGGTGCCGCACGCTGGGATCGCCCCAACTCCAGATCGATAATATCAGGAAGTCTACTTCCTGGCAAATCAACTATGGTGAGATTCGAACCCGAATCTCATGGTTAGAAAGCGAACCTTCTATACACACACACACACACACACACACACACACACACACACACACACACACACATATATATATATATATATATATATATATAGCACTAGATATCTCAAAGGCTTTCAGCAAGGTACTGCACAAAGGCTTACTACAAAATCTTTCCATTCATGGAATGCCCAGAAAGGACTACTCGATCATAAAATCCTTTCTAAGTCCATGAAGGTAGTTGTCAATGGCAAGTCCCCTGTAGCCCTAGAGCTCAGCGCAGGTGTTATCCTGGAGTCGCACCAACCCTGTTTATGATCTTCATAAATGACATACCTCAGAATATACTCAAATCATTTTAAATATCTTCGCCGATGATACGAGTATATACTGGCGAACACTGCAATGTTTTACGACTGATCTCTCTTCCAATTCCGCATAAATTACCCAAAGGGGGTAAAAGCTGACTGTTTACATCCAATGCCACGATGTCAAAGCTAGTTACATCCCATTCTCGCCAATTTAGCCCCGAACTGACACCAATCAGGTTGAACAGCGGTTCTCTCGGTGAAGGGCTGAGTCTTAAAAGACTGCTGGGCCTCACACTCACACTCGACCTGAAGTGGAACACGTACATACGATCTATTGCTAAGGACGTATTTAAAATTGTCGGATCTCTGTACTGTTGTGGTAAGTACTATAGGATCCAGCTATCCTCTGTATTTACAAGAGCTAGATCAGGCTAAAAATGGAGTACTGTGGTTATATTAGATCGGGTGCTGCCCAGACTTCACTCTCCAGATTGATAGAGTACAAAAGCGTCTCTGAGCACTTGTTGGTGAAGAATTATTATCCACTCTTAAACCTCTGTCCCACGGGCTGAATGTGGCAAGCCTCTCGCTGCTCCACAGATACTTCCACAGAATGAGCAAGGAAGAACTACATTCCTTGGACCCACCGATTCAAAACTTCACAACAAGAACACGACATGCCTCTTACACAAAAGAAAATCTGCCACATTCTCTGCCTATCCAATCGGTGAGAAGGAAATTTCACTCGAGAAACTTCTTGTCGCAAACCACTGCCCTATGGAACCGACTGCTAAGAGGATGATTCCCCTAATCTTAATCTGTTCAAGTACAGGGATAAACGTTAACTTACACCCGTATAAGAACAAATTGCCTCCAAACACACTACCTATATATATGACTGTGTGTGTGTATAAATATATATATATATATATATATATATATATATATTATTATTATTATTATTCAAATAAGATGTGTCCGCTATAATAATATTTGAAGTAATTAAAATGTCGTCTTAAAATAATCCATTGTTCTTCAGATGCTACACTCATACACTTGCATACAGAGACACACACACGTGCACATATATGACTGCGTGTGCACATTCAAATATATATATATATATATATATATATATATAAGAAACAAAGTGATGTCCATTTGTTTTTTGTATATTTTGTTATATATATATATATATATATATATATATATATATATATATATATATATATATATATATATGCATACGTGTTTAGTGTGCAATTACATCTTTCACACCAGTATTGTTCGCACGTATCTGAAGTAACATAATAAAAACAGATATGTTTTTTGTTAATAAATTTTGCAAATTATTAGAATAAAACTACTTCAAAAATATATTTTAATAATTATATATAATATTTTCTCATTAGCTCTAATCAAGTTATATATATATATATATATATATATATATATATATATATCTTCGGGGAGAAAAGTGAATTTGTAAACAGCGACTATTACTGCTGGGGATGCAAGACTCTTTCTTAAGAAGAAGCGATTTCTTCGGTCACTGGCGTTGTAGTCTAAAAATAAATACGTCTAAATTCACATTTATCCATGCTGTGAGCCAATAGTTTAGGGGTAGCGTCTCATACTGATATCACTTCAGTCGGCTTTCGATCCTTGCTTGAGGCAATCGGATATCGAGCGACACTGATAATCTGCGAAACCGTCTGTCTGTGGAAGAGATTATATATATATATATATATATATATATATATATATATATATATATATTAAAGAGGAAAAACTATTTTAGCTGACCCATTTCGTACTCTGAGTGACTTTATAAAATGTAGGATTCATGTTGTGGCACATGTTTTTATAAAAGTGTAAAGAAGGTGGTTGAAAGATCAGACAAGCATGTGAAGGACAAAAAGTGCCATAATTCAAAAGACAAATGAGAGCGAGTAATATTGAAAAAATCCTTTTTTTATACGTGTGTATGTATTACGAGTATGTGCGGGCATGCATGCTGTTCATACTTAAACAGACCAGGTTGCCCAATTCAACTTACACTATCAGAAAAACAACATAAACCACAAATATATATATATATATATATATATATATATATATATACTCAAAAGGCCTCTGTGAAACGAATATGCATATCAGTTGGTTTTGTCTCCACATGTATGTATGGAGGGGCAAGTATACGTATACATGTATATTAAAAACAGAAAAAGGATCCAAACAGATAAACGTGTTTTGATTGATATATATGTGGGCACATGTATGTAAGAATATATATATATATATATATATATATATATATATATATATATATATATATATATATATATATATAGTTGTGATGCCTCTAATGAGTCTATTGTGGACTCTTCCACTTACTATAAAATAGTAGGAAAGTAAGCTTCATGGGGGACAGTGATATAGACTGAACGCTGGCCAATTGTATACTGTACGTTTTGTGTTTATATACATGTGTCTATATGTATTATGTGCGTGGGTATATATGTCTAAACAAACAAAAAAATCACAGAGACATACAGACTGTCTTCAAATCTCATGCAAGAATATAAACCATAGCAATGACTGTGATTTACGACAACCAACTTATGATAAGAGATCCCAGACCACTATCCTGACACATAGTTTTTTTTTCTTTTTTTCGTTGAACTAATGATCTCAAAGGAAACATAGTCTTTTTCTCCAGCGAAATGCGTCTATGTATTAAAGCAATAAACGTCACTTTCGTTTCAGATATTATTGCTAATTCTGAAAATATTTACGTCTATATATGTAAATTGATAATTAATCCAATCATGCAAACACCCACACAACCACAGGCACGCATATTTTGTGTATATATATATATATATATATATATATATATATATATATATACATATATGCATATGATAAAATATAATCTTAAAATATGCCATATTTTGGGTTTAAGTGTTCAGCATCAGGGATAGAGCGTATATAGATATAAAAGTGGACACTGAAGTCAACACCCAGAGGCAAAAATCTTTTTACTCTTGCCTCTAGTTGTTGATTTCAATTTTCACTTATATATATATATATATATATATATATATATATATATATAGTAAAATCTCTTTTAACATTACTTATTCTCTATGGAAAATCTATCTAAATTTAAGAAAGAAGTTTAAAGATTTTTTAGAGGAATTAACTTTTATTTTAAAATGTTCATGCATAAAGAATATAGTATTTTTCGTTTATTTTTACTGGTGCTTTCCCAAAAAATTTCTAATTGTTTCCAACAAAATAGGATAATATTCCAACGTAAATAACTTCGTCTTTATTCGTCTGAATCAGTAGTTCTTAAGTTATATCAATGACACACACTTAAATTCATCCAGCCGTCGGATTGGCATATTAAAAATCATAAGAGATAATTACTTCGTCTCTTGCAGTAGAGGTTAATTGATCTATCATATTGGGAATATTATAACTTTAGTATGATATTTCCTCAGCTAAGTCCCATAAAAAAACCAAGCAAACCACTTGAAACATTTCCTCAACCGAATTGCACGATTCGGAGACTCTACTTGGTGATCAATATTAACAATTTCGCTGGACATTGCGCATGAGGTAGGCGAAAAACTGTCATGAAATTCTCTCTCTAGACACTATCATTTATTCGAAACAGGCTTTCAGTCACGTTTTTGTCCTGACAAACAACTCAACAAGAAGATATAGAGATCTAGTCTAGCCTTTGCAAATGAGCTCGTTTTCTGAAATATTATAAATTGGGCAACATTTTTCCTTTAACGATGAGAGTGTGTTTTTTTTGTTAGATTTGATGTTCAACAGAATATAATAAGGCGCAATAGTTGGTGAATAGATGACAATAATTATTATATCCCTCAAATATGTAAGCGATTGCGTTACCTGATACCTATTCACTAATTACAGCATCACATCAACCCACGAATTTCTTCAACTTCTAAAAGGTATAAAAACACCCAAGGTATTTGTGAGTCACTCGTCGTTGAAAATTTATTCACAATTGTCCTCGTTGATCAAAATATAATCATTAAATCCTTGTACACAAATAATCCCATTCAACTTTCATCCATCAAACTAAATGTCCTCAAAAAATTATTCCATGATGCACAACCAAAGCCCTGTTCTACGACCATAATGGCAACGTCTACACAAAAATACTTGTGCTAGTAAGCGAAATCCGCTGGGACTGTGCTTCTCCAATTACTCCCTGTTCCATGTAGAAACCATGATCTTTAAACTTGTTACTATACCCAAAATATATGCCAGCTTAGCGAAAAGCAAACAAGAAATAAATAACCTCAAAATCACCTTTGATAAAATCTCTGTCCTTAAATTGCCTATGAACTGAGTAAAAAAGAAATAACATATATTTTTAGCCGTTATCGTAGAATATAGTAATAACACATTGACCGTCTCATTATATATATACAATAAAACACTAACTCTTGAAACCTAAATTTTCAGAGTGAATGTCCACTTAGATAAAAAAAAAAATAGCAGTTATAAAAGATTTCCTAAAGAGAGCACACGAGAATGTATCTTCTCGTCTACTATTGCTTAAAATATTTAATAATGCAAAACAAACATTAGTTAACTAACGATTAAAAATAATGGAAACCCTAATAATAAAAAATAAAAATCCAACACTGGGCGGTCTCATTGTTTAATATGGTGATGTCCTCAGATTGACATTTAAATACTCTGAAATGTTTGTAGTGGAGCTTCCGTCGCGAATGCCAAGTAGTACATCATGCCGTTTCTAAAATTATAGCGGAGTGAATTGTGTCAACTGAACATTCTATACTTTGCAGTCGAGAAAATGAAAAAATAAACAACGCGCATGTGCGAAATTTAAAGAAATATAAAATGACGACAATTTATCCATCGCACAATGTATAATGTGTACTTCAGATTTTTCAGAATAGTAATCTGTGATTAATTAGGCACAGAAGAAGAGAAATCTTCCAAATGACAAGGGAATTAATTCTCTCTCATCTCCGGATTGTTCTTACATGTGTTGTCGATTTTCATTACTAAACTCTGTTAGATATCATTTCTTTTATCGTTTACTTGCAGCATGGCCCGGCGTTGCTTTGCTTGATCCAAAAATCGTACGACTCATACAGCAATCGCTATCACTTGACTTAAAATAAAAACGTGCTGATGTTGCTACATGCCTTACTTCTTGCCTATCTCACACTGCGAATTTTTTCTAAGCTCTATGCTAAACATTAAATCTGTTATGAAAGAAGAACTAAACAAAATGAACACAAAACGATCAGCTTTAAAAAAGGACTCGTAACTCGAAAAACCGAATGAAAAAAGAATGTTAACAACAAATACTTTTTCACATCCAACCCAGTTCTACGGAATCAGAATCAACGTTGAGTTTAAGCGAACGAATGAGCCAATTGGAGTAAAGTGCCATGCAGATTTAAATTTTTCCCACTTGTGACGAATGCAGCTATCGATTTTTTTTTTGCATGCTAGCATGCTAGTTAACATTCGTGTCAGTCAGCTGTTGGCTCTCCCGCTGGCCAATAGAATCTTCCTGCCTATTTGCAGCAGCCAGCTATAGGCTCTCACTCTAGTCAGTAGAAAATGGCCGCAACTACATGAAAACTGGCGTAGAAGAATGAAAAAATCGATTATTTGCACTATCGATGGGAGTTGGGAAATGCAACGTCGGTCTTGGCCTTCCCGCTAACTTGGAGCATGTGCATGTAAATTTTTGTGCAAATCCGTCAAAAATTGCGGCCGTGCATTCGTCACACACAAACACACACACAGAGACACACACACACACACACACACACACACACACACACACACACACACACACACACACACACACATCCTGCCTTCTATAGATAGATATCTTCTTCTATAGTGCAGATAGTATAGTATGTTTGTGTTTGGCAATTTCAATGCTCATCATGTCAAGTGGCCTCATCATTCTAATACTAATCATCTTAGGCATTAATTTCTCAGTCAAATCGAACAGTCTACTCGTTTTCTCTTGTAAGTTCTGCAGGGCGTGTTTCTTTATTTGATCTCTTCCTTGCCAAAGACTTGTCATATTTTGCATCTCTGTTCTCTTGTCAATTCAGATCACAATTTAGATAGTTATTCTCACTCGTGTGTTAACCAAGACCGCCCTTCGACCAATTCACAAAATGCTATTTTGTTACCAACGTACCGATTGGGATTGATTTTGTGATTTTCTTCGAAACGAAGAGAAATCTTTAATCATCCAGGCGGTAAAGTTGCTTTCATGCAATCTCGTGACAATACCAAGCGAACCTGCTACCTTCTTAGTTCACTCCAGCCTGTTCACCACCACCCCCTATCGCCCTCAGGAATCACTTATTCCGGCTATATTGCGCGGATCATAACCCATGACTCTTTATTCTCTGATAGAATGAGACACCGCATAAACTCTCCCAAATTTGGTTTTCAGGATTACTGGCGGCTACGTAAGTGTATGTTAACAAAGGTAAATCCTCAATCACTCCTCAGTTTGACGTGTTATCGCCTAATGCTGATATAGTAAAATGCTTTAATCCTGAATTCATTTATAATTAGACTCAGGTCTAATCAGGAGTATATTTGCTTGATTTTGAACCTATTAGCTAATTTCTACTATGTGATATATATACTGTTTGACCAACACAAAAAATGTTTAAAAATTAATGTTAAAAAGATTTAAAAAAAAAAAAAAAATGAAAACTACAGACAAAAGTTCATTTTCTCCATCAAGACATTCATTTCTGTAGTTCACTGCTATCGGCAAGCAGAATTTTTTTTTCCTGATGATGGCCACGTTGGCCGAAACTAGTCGAGGAATCTAAATGAAATAATAAGAAAAAAACGAAGAAATATTAATCTACAACCCAGTGTGTCTGAAGATTTCAATTTTTTAATATTTTCTTATTGTTCAATATATATATATATATATATATATATATATATATATATATAACTTCGGCTATGGTTTTGCCGTCATCTACGAAATAGGTTGTCTCAAGGCATGTCAACTGGATGGTATTGTTGCAGACCCGGCAGCGTGCAGTGCTGGTTTATTACAAAGTGGCCTTGTGCCAGACACCACACTAAACTACCGAGTCTACAAGCAATGAATAGAAAAGATAAACATGTGCGTGAATGAACAACGAAGAAATGTGGTTAATCCACACGTGCATAAAATAAAATATATTAAGATAGCCGGCACAGAATGACAGAAAAAAGACTGGATTCAAACAAGAGTAATTTTTATTAAATTCAGGAAAAACAAGTAACTTATCCCGTGGCAATGAGATTAATAAAAAGTTCCACGCCAAAAAATAGGAATACAAGATGGCTAAGGCGGGAAAAGAGTTTATAAGGTTCTGGAAAAAGGAAACTCGTTAGACACGAGGTGTATGTGCGCACAGATAGAAAGGAGTACTCACTGTGGATTTTTTGGCTTTGTAAGTGAGGTTATGCTTATTTTTCAGAGTCCAATGATTTGAGAGTGTATGTGATTTTTGTTTTAGGTTCAAAGTAGGGACTCAGAGTTCGGTCAGGTCTTGAATTAACAGCTGAGAATTTTAAAAAGAATGCTGTGGCATCTAGCCAGGAGAAACGAAGAATGTTTTGAAGCGAGTTTCATGGTCTTGTGGAGTTGTCTACGGCGAGCCCAGGGAGACGAAAAAGGTTTGTTCGTTGGTAATACTATCCCTGTCTGTATTTACTGGTTCACGGACGAGGGGTAGATGTGGTCACCCTGTTGAATACGAAGTTTCTGCCGACAACTGTGTCGTGTCTCTAACGTCTTCTGGTCGAAAACGCAGAAGGTCTGACCTGCGATTGTAAAGTTGTTCGTCAGTAGGATATCCTGTCTGTATTTACTGGTTCACTGACGAGGGGATAAAATAAGCCATTAGTTGAATGAAAGTTTTTTGCTCACGACAGTGTCGTGTGTCTCTAACGTCTTCTGGTCGAAAACGGAGAAGGTCTGACCTGCGGGCAGCTTCAAGACGAGAAGAAGTCTTTGGTAGAGTGTGAAGTCGACATTGTTGAGATAAGATATTCCGGCCCGCATATGGGTTAAGGGCACGGAACAAATGAGTTGCCGTCTAGCCAGGTTGAAGATCAGGAAGCAACTGGTTGACCTGCGGGTAACGTCAAGACGAGAAGTCTTGGTAAAGTGTGAGGTCGCCATTGTTGAAATAAGATATTCCGGCCCGCATATGGGTTAAGAGCACGGAATAAATGAGTTGCCCGTCTAGTTAGGTCGAAAGTCGGAAGGCAACTGGTTGAACACGCTGGCCGTTTTTGAGATGCCGCGAAACGCGCGGGAAAAAATTCAAAATCTATTAGTCTGAGTTCATCAGTAGGAGCTAGCGACGGTTACTGCTATGTCTAGCTGTGAGAGGAAGAAAGGGGTGAAAACCGCGCGCACACACGCACGAGTGTGAAAGGAAGGGAGGAAACTCGCGTGCGCGTAAAATATAGATGGAATTAATGTGTTAATTCCATAGTATTTCTGCAATTCTCCTAATTAAATGTACTTCTAAACTGGCTACTGTTCTCAATATACAATACAATAAATGCCTAGCAGTTTCTTGCTTCCCATCTTTTTGAAATTCTCTTCTATATTTCTTGATTACAGGAACTCGTGTCAAACGTCTTACCTTCGAATTATAATTCTATTAGATTTGTGCCTCTCTTTGGCAAAGTACTTTAAGATCATGTCATCTTTGATTTGGTCAGTCATCTTACTTCACGCGGTCTTCTTTCAGACAAACAAATATCATTCAGTACTCTTGGTAAAATACCGATGTGCTAAGTGTCATTACCAAATTGAGTCTCTCAGACTTTAGATAGGAACAGTGAAACTGGGACCGAGAATTTACATATCCCGTAGGCGTTTCTCAAAGTTTGGCATGATGATTATCTCGGACAAATTGAAGACATATGGTGTCTACGGTCACATTTTGGTTTTATACAATGTCTTTTTTATATATATATATATATATATATATATATAAACAGAAAGTCTTATAGAACATTCCACGTGTATGCGTGTGTCCTGGCTTGATACTTATCTTCAACAATTCAGCTGTCTTAATAGTAAATCGGAAAGGTTCCATAAAGTAAATTCTAATGGATGATTACTCGGAATAGTCAATAGAATGGCCTATCTCGAAAATGGCATAAAATCTTTTGTCAACTGGAGCAATAAACAGCTTGAAATAGAAACAGTTGTCTTTTTAGTCACCTTAGATAACCATTCTAACTTCCTTAACCATTGCTCATGCTAATCTCCAGGAGAGCAACATCATTGCATCTACTCGTCCCACGTTTTTCTACTAACATCATATTCTATGGTTTTTATTCTGAAAGTTGTCTCGATGTGTCATGACAGAAAAATCTTTCTCGACAGAATCTAACTTGCACATCTATAAATCTACCATTCGTCCGTGCATTGAATAATCCGGTTGGTGTTCCTGCGAGATTCTTCCTAAAATCCAAAGAAGTCATTGTAACAATATCGGTTTTCTGAAGAAAGTAGACAATAGAAGGAAACAAAATATAAGAACGGAACGATTCCAACAACACATCATTGTTATCAGGACGATGATTACTCTGGCCTTCCAGGTAACATACAGGGAATTCTGAAGTGAAATCTGCTATGAAATAAAGAAAGAAAGAAAGAAAGAAAGACAAATTATAGAAAGTTCTCTACCGCAGCAGCAGCTCTAAAAAAAAAAGGAAAAGCTTTGGTGAGTGCAGTCAGACATGTAGCACTCATCAGGCAGGTTAGGTTTAAGGCTCCAAGTTCATCACAGAGAAATGTCCCTAATGTGGTGTTCATGAATTTCGTGACATATTAATGGTGACATAAATCATGGGTCGGATAGTGTGTATTTGCATTCTAGTGGAAACGCCGAGCCCTACTAAAAATAAGAATTAGGTGTTATATTTATAAACATTGACAGTGGACCGATGAGATTATATCCACGTTGATTAAATAAATGGTTCAGTTCGGAATTCTCTGTAGGTTGTCAGGATTGACATACTCCTGATGAATGTCGGAAGGCACAACGGCCGAAATGCTGTGATGTATACAAGAAAGATAGTGACAATAGTCCGCATGTAAGTAGTAAAAATAATATATTCTGTGCTTTCGTACATGAATTTATTTGTGCATTCCCAGAAATCTAAAATCGAATCGACTGCTAAACATCATTTTTCCTATTGTTATGGCAATCACACTGAGTTTGCTATTTCTCTGACGTTCTCCTCCGTCCCATTATTCTGTTTCTCTCCAAATCTTGTTTCCGCTTCCTTTGCTACCTTCCGGCCTGTCAACAGGAATCTTTCACCATCCATCAAACTCTGTTTGTCGTTGCAGCATCTCAGTCTGCCACGTTGTCGATTTGACTGCCCTCACACATATACACGTGTACCGGTCTGACTGCCTGTCATTGGGTCTGACGGCTTATCTACAGTTTCTGCCTATGCGTCGTTTCTAGTTTTCATACAAACAGTCAAACGGCATTAGAAACGAACAGACTGACCCGACGAATTTTATCTTCTCTTTGTGTTCCTTTATCTGATATGACACTTTTCTACATCACCCTACTTTACATGAAAATCACATTTATATAATGATTTGATTGTTGAATTAATTCTTACAGATAGATAGATAGATAGATAGATAGATAGCACTGTCTTACGAGAAGTATACAAACACACAGAAATAGATTCTCAACATATTACGCTAGATAGATAGATAGATAAGCAGACAGAAAATATAAAAGCAAAGACTTACAGAATGTATATTATTTATATGCAAAATAATATATGTTTAAATCTATACGGATATATATATATATATATATATATATATATATATATTATTTTTGAATTTTTTTTTTTGAATTTGTAGGTCTGATGATTTGGATCGTATTTACGATTCCAATGGAATAAATTATGACCATGGAATATTAGTGTTTAAGCCTTTTTATTATATCCTTACTCTGTCCTAGACATTGAGTTCTACCTGGATCCTTCCTCTTGAAAAAAAATTTTTCTAAAAATATACATGTATGGGATTTTTTTAGATATATTTTTCATATGTATGTATATTTTCCACTAATATTATCTCTCTCACTATATATATATATATATATATATATATATATATATATATATATCATATACATAGCAAAAAAACTCAATTGTGTTCGTTCTTTTCTTTTATTTGATATGACAATTTCACACATCATCCCGCAGTTTTTCATAAAAAAAAATAGCATTTATTTAGTGAATTCAATGAGAGCTTCATTCTCGCATGTATAGGCAGTTATGGAGATGGACAGAAATATAGATAGATAGATAGATAGATACATAGATAGATATCATAAAATAAGTATAGAAAATAGCATTAATAGATTTGTAACAGACTACGATAAATAGCTAATAGACAGATAGATTGAGAAATACATAACCAGACAGAAAAGTATACGTGCAAAGAAGTACTGAAAAATCATTTTATACATCTATCTATCTATCTATATATGTGTGTGTGTGATTGTGTGTGTATATATATATATACATATATATATATATATATTATTGCCACAAGAAATACATAGAAGAAACCTCGAGGAATTTCTTTCTTTGCTTTTATCTGATATGACCTTTTCATCACCTCACGACTTCTTCATGAAGATTACATTTATGTAATGAATTCACTGAGAGCTTAATACAAACCTTTATATATATATATATATATATATATATATATATATATATATATATATAGAGAGAGAGAGAGAGAGAGAGAGAGAGAGAGAGCGACAGAGAGAGAGGCAGAGGGATAGAGAGATAAACAAACTGATATATATAGATAGATAGGTAAACAGTCAGATAGATAGATAGAAAGAAATATAGTTAGATATATACATACATAGATACATACATATATGGATCTCATACGAGAGGTATATGAACTCACATGGAAATAAAGATTCGTAACACACTACAATAGATAGATAGATACATGAGTAGACAGAAAATGCAAAACCAATATGTATATGTGTGTTTAAATATATACCGATATATATGTATATATGCCACACGGAATATAAAAGAAACATCGAAGAATTTTTCTTTATTCTTATGTGATATGACAATTATCCACATCACCCTACAATTTTTATGAGAATGACATATATGTAATGAATTAACTGATTGCTTAGTACTCACTTTGAAAAATGCATAGATAGTCAGACAGACCGACAGATAGACAGACCGACAGACAGAGATAGATAAATGTCACACGAGAACTATACGAACTTACATCGTGAATTTCGTAACACGCTATTTTAGATAGCTAAGTAGACAGAAAAATAGATATGCAAAGTCGTACTAATTCTATATTACTAAAATGTAAAATCTTTATAAATATGTGCCAATATATATATATATATATATATATATATATATAATTATTTTTATAAAAAAATTATAACATAAGTATGTTATAAAATCACTACAAAAATAGCCATTTTGTTTCAACACAAGTGATGATGTTGAAAATAAAATAAATGGTTTTAAAAGTTTCAGATTAATTAACGATCCTACACTAGGGGGAAACATTGTTACAAAAGCTAGAATAACCAATCAAAAACGAAGTATAGAAAGATTCAAAAAGCTTGACAACGAAATCCTGCTCTAATAGCTATTCAGATCTTTAAATACGTGTAATATTAAAATAATTTATACTAACTAATAATTATAAATTTACATGATAAAATTTAATATTAAAATTAAAACTGGCAATTTTAAAAATCCAAATTTAATCACTATTAAGTTTAAAAACTACAAAATTATTGAGAAAAAAAAAAATATATATGTTTATTCAATTCATTTCTTCATTGAAATTACGTTCGACAAGACAAGACGCTATAATACATCCGGTCATTTGATAATACATGTATATATTTTTTTTTTTTTCCCCTTTCTTTTCCGTTTTATTTTAAAGTTTGTGAATATGGTCTTAAACTCACGCGTGACACAACAAAAACACAATCAGATTATCATACATAAGCATCCAGACATAATTAGATACACACACACACACACACACACACACACACAAACACACACACACAAAAAAAAAAAAGGAGAGGAGAGGGGGGAATACATGAACATCTCTACAGCCCTTTATGAAAAAAGGAGACGTGGAAACTAACACTTATACACACACACAGTTAAATGTGAATACACTCTACATACACATAGACACCGATATATACACATACATACATCCACAGACAATGGCAGAGACATTGAGAAATCACAACCAGTAAATATTTCAGACTTAAATAAATGCTAACCACTTATTGAATTATAACTTAAGGGAGCAAATATACAAAGATAAAAATGTTTAAAATAATATTATTTAATATATTAAAACGAAAAATTCTAAAACCATAAATATCAATAAAAATATATATATTATTAATCATATAAGTTGATAATAGTTTCACTATATATATATATATATATATATATATATATATATATATATATATATATATATAAGGATGTATACTAGAAGCCTGAAGAATTACTTTCTTTGCTTTTTATTTTATATGGAATTTTTCACATCCCCTCATCTTTTCATCGAAATAACATTTATGTAATGAAATTCTCACTTTGATGGATGGATAGATAGATAGATAGATAGATAGATAGAGAGATAGACAGAGAGATAGACAGATAGGGAGACAGGTAGAAAAGTAGATAGATAAGTAGATAGATATGTAAATAGATAGATACATTGACAGAAAATTATATTAAAATTCAAAATGATTACCTGTATGAGGGTATACATATATGCGGATATATATGATGACTGCCACAAGGAAATTTAAATAAAAGTTTATATTAATCAAAAGATATTTTACAATACAAAACACTCAACATATTTTATTTTTACTTTTCATTTTCATACAGTTCCTTTAGACAGTGCTGGGACATTTACAAGGATCTTGTTAATATGTTTACAATATTTGCGTTCAACGGTGTATTGTGTGAAGTTGGATTAATTATTCTGAAAAGAGTGCCAACACGTTGTTTCTGTTGTTAAATAAGGTTGAAATAAATATCTGTCACATTTAAAGAACGAGTTATAAAAGAATATTTGTTCCAATATATATATATATATATATATATATATATATATATATATATATATATATATTGAATGCGACTACAAATGCGGACGAAAAGAAAATGATGGAAATTCTTTATTTAAAATCATATTTCTATATTAGTATATGTTTTGGTTATATAATCAATCCGATTTCTACACAGAGCATTAATTAAATAATTAACTAAAAAATTAGAATACCCAGCTTCTCTCGTTGTAACGTATATGTAGCTGCGCCATGCTAAAATCAAATTACTTAAATAAAGTTCTAAAGGAGGAAACGCGCGAAAAAATCCAAAACTATATAAAGTCAATAAAAATATACAAAATAAAAAATAAATAAAAAACAAGTAAACATTAATCCAAATAAGTAAATAAATGAACAAATTAGCAAATCGCCCCCGCTAAAATAACCGTTAGAACTAATAAAAATAAGCACAAATAAGCAAAAACAAGTAAAAATAATCAATCCAAATAAATAAATAAATAAGTTAAAAACTGCTTCTCCTCCCGCAAAAAATAAGGGAATGGACTACGGCAAGCAATCTAAACATTGGACTAATAAATAGCTTTAAATATCTGGACCAAAATAAACTCTTAACCGGGTATTGACCTCACACTCTTTCCGTCCTGTCACTGGCTCTAACTAACTCTTTTATCCACTGTGTCATGTGTCCTTGAGTTCAATACCCGGTTAAGGCAGCAGAGAACTTGTAGAGGGGAATTAACAGAAGATAAGTGTTAACTGACATCCATTAAACATGGCACCTAGAACTAAAACAGTCTACCACAGCGAGCGAAATAAAGGGTTCAGTTCGACATTCCAACAACCTGAAAAAGTCCGGAGCGTACAACGGCCGAAACGTTGTAAGAAATATGGTATCAAAAATGAGGACAATAGCCTGAATAATGTAAATAGTGTACATAATTTCTTTATTTGCATTTTTTAATGACGTTTTGCATTTTGATCAGTTGTTCCATTTGATTTAAGAAGGTGAATGAAAGAAGAGCAAAAGTAGAAATATGACGGAAATAAATTTATAGGAATTGAAAATTGAAAGAAGAAAATCTAGAGAGAAAAGCAATAGACAAATAAGAAAAAAAGAACAGAAAAACAAACTTGAAATAAAAATGAAAGAAAAATGCATACAAAATCAGAAAGAGAATATTGAACAGGAAATATTAAAGAGTAAAGGCAAGGAAAAACTAAATACAGAATAAAGAAAAAAGATATCTTAGTAAATAAAAAAAGTAAAAAAGAAATAATCTGAATAATAATAATATTAAAAGCAAAGGAAAAATAATAATAATAAAACGATGAAACGTAAAAGAAAATCAGGGAAAGTATATGAGAAAAAAGAAAGAAAGAAAGAAAGAATGAAAGAAGGAAAGAAGGAAAGAAAGAAGCAAAATGTCGAAGAGATAAAGCGAAAAACTGATCCGTAAAATATTGGAAAAGCAAACATCTAAGAGAAAATTAAAAGCTGAAGAAAAGAGAAAAAAAAACAGAACACAATGGAGGAGGAAAATAGATAGACAGACAGAACTGACAGATCAGATAGATAGATAGATAGATAGAAATTATGATAACTGATAATTATTAGACAATGAAAGCGAAAGTGAAAGAAAATGAAAGTGAAAATGAAACCGCACCCAAGAGTAAAATATGATTGCAGAGAAAACATGAACAATAACGTATTGATAAATGAAATTAAATAGAAAATATAATAATATAAATAATCAGAAACAAAACAAGAGAGAAGGCAAGTGAAGAAAATGAAGATAGAAACAAATGAAAAGACAGTGAGAAAATACAAGTGAGAATAAAAGATGGTTGACGAGAGAACTCGAAGGATGTAGAATTAGGACTTCAAATAAAAATACAGTTTCAATATAAATAAAACAAGAAAGAAAAGAAGAATTAGTGGGAAATTTTCTGAAAAAGAAAGTAAAATAAACACACAAATAAAGAGAAGGAACTCGATAAACATTAAAAAAAATAGAGGAAGAAACGAAACACGTAAGAATAGAAAGACGAATTTAGAGACACGTTGAAGAACGTAGAATTAGAAATTCAAATAAAAAAAAATAAAAGCTCACTATAAATAATGAGAATAATAAAGAGAGAAGTAACATAAGGCATAAAGTGTGTGCGACAGAAGACAAATGAGTAAAGAAACAAATGAAAAATCTGTAAAAAGCGGCAAAAGAATTCGTTTCAGGAAAAAAGAGGAGACGAAACCAGATAAAAGCTGGCATCACCGAGATCAAAAATAAAAGAAGCAATTTTATTCTTAGTTTTCTTTGATTTCTTTTCAGCTGATAGCATTGTCGTTGTCGAAGGCATCATCGTTTGTCGACGTCCTAGCCAATGATAAAACACTTTAAAAAGCAATCTCCAATCAGATGACCTTTCTTAGTTCAGCGCTAACGTTCTTTCCTGGTTTGATTCTCTTCTTTTTGAGCATCGAAAGATAATATCCAGACAAAGATGGTGTTCCATTAGAGTAACTTGAGAAGAGCATCATAGAATATTACCTGTCTTCTTATTGTTTTGTTTTGATATTTGCTTTCGACTCGAAGAGAACACGAATAGAGTGATGATGCTTACAAGCTAATTTATTAAAATTAAAATGACAGTAAATAGACAAAGTACTGAGTCAGTTAGAAACAGATAGATAGATAGATAGATAGATAGATTCCAATGGAACAATATTAAATTGCACAGAGATCGAGTGAGAGAGAAAGAGAAAAAGATGCAAACATACATGTTCAAGCAGAAATATTAAATTAGATAGATAGATAGATAGATAGATAGGTAGATAGATAGATAGATAGATAGAAAAGACTCTTCATATAGATAGATAAAAAGAAAAGACTGATCAAATAGATAGATAGAGAGAGAGAGATAAACAGACAGACAGGCAGAACTGACTAATCAGATAGATAGATAGATAGATAGATAGATAGAAGACAATGGAACAATATTGAATTAGATAAAGGGAGTGAGAAAGAGAAAAAGGAGATGCAAACATACAAGTTCAAGCAGAAATATTAAATTGGATAGATAGATAGAAGGAAAGCACTGACCGATCATATAGATAGACAGACAGAACTGACGGATCAGATAGATAGATAGATAGATAGATAGATAGATAGATAGATAGATAGATAGATAGATAGATAGATATTAGCTGTCTTGCTAAAAGAGCCTAAGCATCACCTGCAAATGTGATCAATGATATTTTTCTCAGGAAAACCATCATGTCTCTTAAAACCAGTGAATGACTTTCCGTCCTTATTACTTGTGTGCCAAGCTAGCTTGGTTGGTACGGGGCTTGTCTTCCCTTGTAGCTAACAAGTCCTGCATCAGAGAGATATAAGCTGCCATATTCATCACATACAAATTGATGGATTCCTGGTGCAATAATTTCTCCATTCATAGCAACAAAATATTTGCCCAACCAATTGTATGTTCTTGAAGAACTGTGCCTTCATATAATGACTTCATGAACTGTACACCGCCACTTATTTCGATCGTAAGTAGTAGTATCTGGTTCAGCATTTAGTATATATCAAGCTGCATGATAATCTTTCAAACAGTTCTTGAAGCTCTTTCTTGTTTAGTGTTGAGTCGAGTGCCTTAGAACAACTCGCCGTAACACATTTATTTGGACATTCTGACATGGAGTGCCCAGCGAAATTAGTGGCGATGAATGTGCGCTTCGATGCTAACAGCATTTGCTTATCGATGACCAGAGTCTGGCGTGTGGATTGACCAGGGGATCCTAAGAATCAATCTTATGCAGCGTTGATGGAATCTTTAGAGAGCATTTAGATATCTGCGAAACACAACCCTGGTCTCGCAAGAGTCCACCAGTGATGTCTACACACTGACATTGTAGAATGCCATCAATTTGCACTTTATAAGTCTGTTGTATATTGCTGCTAGACTCAAATAAGACGACGAACATTACATATAAGAATATATAAATATCATTGTTGTTTGAGTTGCGCCAATTGTGCAGAGTGAGGGAGAATTACAGAGGTTAGGATTGTGCACACAAGAATTGATAAAATCTTCGGTGAAGCCCTATCCAGCCTCTCTCGAAGGCCAAGAGTTGGACCATTTTTAAAACTTCTTGTGGCCACGCCTCTCCCGGCATGCGCCCACTCAAGCACGCATTTCCTTCCGCACAGGAAACATTTGCACCCTTTTATTCAAGGCTCAGGACAACTGTGCGTCCTATTTATTTTAGCCATTTCCTGTTTATGCTGTCGCCCATTCTAATTTTCGATCTCTCTCTCTCTCTCTCTCTCTCTCTGGTGCAGCGGAAGTGAGATCAAAGGTCTTCCTGAACCGATCTCCATTAAGTCTTCTCTGAGACCAGACGCAATCTTTTAAACCTGAAAAGGTATCATTTGCCTTCTTGACACAATCAAGTACCTTTATGGTTCTAACAATAAACCACCAACATTAACAGTTATTTTAATACCATCGTGAAACAAATGAAGGATATCTACGAAACTTCTAAGCTTCTCAAGATTTTAGACATAAGTTCTCTGTTTACAGTGTCGAAAGCTCTGGCAATACTTTTGGATTTGCCGCATTCTGAAAAATATATACACCGTACCTCTATTAAGCTGGTTTGGTTTGTTTTGCTTTACGGAATATCAACATCAATAGGTCATTTAATGTCGACAACTTTTTTTTTCTTGGTAATATTTTTGTTTTGTCAAAAATCCATTTCTGTTAATATGTTTTCTCAAAAATATATAGCTTGTAATGTTATTTTTTCAAGACCGTATAGCTGGTAAAATTATTTTTTCCAAAACGTATAGCTGGTAATATTATTTTTTCAAAACGTGTAGCTGGTAATATTATTTTATTCAAAAACGTATAGCTGGTAATATTATTAATTTTTTTCCCCAAAACGTATAGCTGGTAACATTTTTTTTTCAAAAACGTACAACTGGCAACATCATTTTTTCAAAAACGTAATATCAGATGCCTTGATGTTGGGCGTATTTTATCGTCTTACCCAGGACGCGGATGTAGTCTACCGTCATACCCAGGACGCGGATGTAGTTTATCCTCATACTCAGGACGCGGATGCAGTTTATCCTCATACCCAGGACGTGGATGTAGTTTATTGTCATACCCAGGACGCGTATGTAGTTTATGATCATAACCAGGACGCTGCTGCAGTTTATCGTCATACACAGGACGCGGATGCATTTTATCGTCGTACCCAGGACGCGGATGTAGTTTATCGCCTTACCCAAGACGCGGGTGTAGTTTTTTTTTTGTCATAGCCAGGACGATCTATTTAGCTGGACAGTACATTCTGATTCTGAGACTATCGTGTCCACAATGTCATTCAGCTGAGAAAGAAAATATAGCATTTGGAAATTATGTGGTGGCGAAATAAATCTATACCGCGATAACGCTTACATAGCTCGCTTATACGTTTTCTTCTGGACAATAGTATCATGATCGCATTGCTCCAGTCGTTTGAAATTCTACCTGCATTCCCGTTGTTCAGAACAAATGTATGCATGGTATCAGCCAGGTGATCGCCATTACTATATTCATCTTGCTGATAGATGGTTTCACTTCCTCCAAAGTAGGAGGATTCATTCATCTATTCCACGATGGTTCTTTGAGGATTTGTCCATAATGGTTAAGAGCAGATTTTTGAACAATGAATAGACCAGTTGAAAATTTCCGAAACGGTTTCTTTCCATTTCTTACTGATTTATACCATGCTAGTAATGAGCTTCGGGTTATCTTTTATCTAAGAGACTTTACTGATACTGTTCTTGTGTCAAAAGTTTATTTCATGACGTTTTACAGCTCTTTACTATTCTTTCTACCTGTGGCAGCCAGCATTTTCCCGGCTAAGTCAGACTCATAAGTGTTTTCCATCTCACGAAGCCTACGCTTGTCATTAAGATTTGATTCATTGAAATACATCCCTAGGCTGTTGTTGGGTGGTTGCATGCAGTCTATTGTGTAGCATGCATTCTCGTAACTTATTCTGACCTGAGCGAATATATTTAACGACTTGTTCGTTTACATCAAATCCTTCACGAATTTTAGTTGAAACTAAACCCAGAGGTTATTTTTCCGCAATGTATATCAGCTCAAGGATTTCTTCTTAGATAGTTTAATTAACATGTTTTAGTTCGAGTTTGGAGAGCTTGTCGCTTGTTCTGTCCATGGAGTTTCGAAACATCCAAGCACATTGCCAATTTCTCAGCAGTGCGTTTTCGAGCAGCTAGCAAACGCATTTTGGCGCGTACAAATGCATAGACAGTCCAATAGTTTGAACTTCGTAAAGTCCTTGCATCCCATCTGTAACGTTTTTGGACTATAATATATTCTAGTAGATGCCATTGATGGGATATTGATGCATCCATGTTGTTATATGGCCAACTTTGTGATGGGATAAATAGTTAACTCTCAACGTGAAGCTAAGTTTCCGTGCAGAGTTCAATAAGCAGGTGACCATTACTATTGTCGTCAGACAACAGTAGATTTCAAAGTCACTTCCAACCCACCCATGAAAATCCCATAACATGATGATTTCCTCAATCCTAAGAACAGGTAGAAGCAAATATCATAACATCTCGTCGAATAAAGATTTTGAAGTTACATATGAGACGGATGTATATTCATAAGTAGCAAGGTCTAATGGAAATAGCATAAGCCTATCGTTTGTACAACATGTTAGCTCGTTTTAGCAAAACACTATGTACATTCGTAGAGCAAAGCCTACACCAGATTCAGAGGTGTCGGCAAAAAAAACTAAGAGTCTTTTTCTTATAGTCATTTTTCTACCAATTTGTCTTAAAAACAGAATAGTACGACATGGAAAAACCTCTTAATATAAAGGAAATTTATATTAGCCAGAAAGAGGCTTACATAAAATCGTCTTGTTCTTTTTTAAATTTTGGATTTAATTTAACTATGAAAACAAACGAACATTTCGCTACAATTTTGCCTTAATAAAGTCAGAAAACGAAACGCGCCAGCAAAAAAAAAAAAAAAATTCCTATTGTCATTCTTCTACTATATATATATATATATATATATATATATATATATATAGAGAGAGAGAGAGAGAGAGAGAGAGAGAGAGAGAGAGAGCTTGATCGATAGATATGCATGGATAAATAGGTATATGTTAATAGAGAAAAAAGAATGATTTATCTATAAGGTATAAACATATATGTGAAGTCCAATTTTACTCCGGATGACTAATGGCTGACAGTAATAGATTAGCAAATGGCAACCGTAGAAGTTGGATAAGACCAGCAGCGGGTCCGATGAACTTTCGAATCAGATGAAACTTGAGGCTCTTAAATCAATAATATAACCCTACTTAACTCGATATATTGCTGCATGACGCAGTTCCATCCAACATTTAAATTGTCTATATATCTATGCTTGTAGGTTCAGTCTACCTTCGTCTCAAGCGCGCTCCTCTCTCTCTCTCTCTCTCTCTCTCTCTATATATATATATATATATATATATATATATTATATGAAAATATATAGAAAATAGGAAAGAACTGGTTAGGTAAATAATCCAAAGTTCCTTAGTATTTTAGTTATTATTTTTTAAAAATAGTGCTCGATACAAAAGTAGAGCATAAATATAATTATTTATTTAAAAATATAATTCCAACTCGCGACATAAGAGGTCTCATGTTTCAAAACAAGAGCCGAAAACTTCAATATAATTATTTGAATTAAATTGAGTTAAAGTAAGCTCTGTTCCATATTCAAGCGAAAGTTTCTTTGGAATAACGTATTTCTGAAATTTACGTGTTTTAATAATTGAAATCAAAATTTCCATGGTAACAGCTAGGGCGAATTGTTTAAATTGGGTATGTGGCGTGTATATATATATATATATATATATATATATATATATATATATATATATATATCAATTATGTGGTGTAGTTCAATTTATATTAGATGAATCATTCATTAAAAAAACAGATTATATGTTTATATCATTAACTTCACTAATCTGTTTTTTGTATGAATGATTTATGTATAATATATATATATATTTATATAGATAGATAGATAGATAGATAGTTAGATAGGCAATATATATTCATTCAAACATGTTTGATTGAATCTGACGATTCCAATATACCACACCACGAAAATAATAAACATTCAATTTCTCGAGGCCCTCTGTATGAATATCAACCAACCTAAAGTCAACAGAAATTATTGCGAATACAACAATAACATATTAAAGTTCATATAGCAAACATTTAATGCTATTTTAGATTTCTACTAATTTCCAGTCAGTTCGCTTGATTTGCAAATACTTACGATATTAATGCGGATGAACTTCAAATTTTAAAATATCTATAACAGTGCACTTGCACGCATCTTTATGAAAATCACCATCACAAAGCGTTAAAAAAATCTGCAGTGCCCTCCTTGAAGAATTTCATCTTCACATCAAGAAATTGATTAAACACCTGGAAAGCAGCAGTAGAAATGTAAGTAGACATTATATGTGTGTAGAGGTTATTCAAAAAGAATGAACTGATTTCATTACGTAATATTTTAATAAGGTAAAGCAAGAGAAAACTCCAGTTGAGTCACAAGTATTCTACTTATAATCAACTTTTATTTCCTGTCTTGCAAGTGTTCAATGTAGCCACCACCTGTAACACCGGTGGCATCAATGCAAGAAGAGGATTTCTCCCAGACGCGTATCAGCATATCACGATCCACTGAGCTGGTCGCTGTTGTTATTCGATGTTTAAGGTCATCGAGGTTAGTGGGTAGCGTTGAAACAGAAAAGCGATCTTTTATGTATCCCCAAACCAAAGAAAAAAAAAAATCACACAAAGCGAGTTCTGGAGATCCCGCAGGCCCAGAACAAAGGGCAAGGTGTTGATAAGCTCGTGAACGAGGCGTAGTCTGTAAGGTTTCAAACGTAGACGTCTTCCTATCACACGCCAGATAATCGATTGAGAGATCTCAAGCTCACGGCGAGTTGGATTTGTAGATTTCCGTGGACTCCCTTCAAACGCAGCGCGGATTCTCGCCACTTGTTCCTCCGAAAATCGTTGTCGTTCTAGACTTTTTCCTATGCATAGTCACCCACAATCTTCAAACTGTTTAGACCACCCTCAAATGTTCTGAGGATACTGCGGATTAATGTCGAATTAACTTCGAAATGGGCTCTGCACCGTTACAACTGTATTTGATTTCGAGAACGCCTTTTGCAGAGGATTCGCCATTCCGGGAGTAAACAAACAATTGAATGTTGCCGGAGATACGATGCGACTACAGCTCCCCTGTGGCAGTCAATTCAGAACTTAGTAAACTCCTCTTCCAAATGGTCACTGACTCATTCTATGATGAGGCTTGAGAACTGAAGCAATGCGTCATGAAATCGCTTCATTCGTTTTAATAATCCTGTATTATTCAATGAAAAATATTTTTTTTTATACAAAATATATATGTGTATGCATTTATGTATATATATTTATATATTTTGCATATGTATGTGTATATTTACCACTAATATTATCTATCTATCTATCTATCTATCTATCTATCTATCTATCTATATATATATATATATATATATATGAATGTATGTGTGTGTTTGTCTGTGCATAGCTAAATAGATACGCATGCATAGATAAATAATGCATAATAATGAATATAGATAGATAGATAGATAGATAGATAGATAGATATATAGATAGGTAGGTAGGTAGGTAGGTAGAAAGAAAGAGAGAGAGAGAAATAAATAGATAGAGGTAGATTGATAGAAGGCAGACACATATATGTGGAGGCTAACATATGTATGTATATGCGGAAAGAGAGAGAGAGAGAGAGAGAGTAGGGGAGAAAGTATACAATGCTTTTGTGTGGCGATTATCCGCTTGAAAAATGAAATCGGGATATTGATTTCGAATTTGTCTCCTGCTGTTTTATGCTGTCCTGGCAGAAAGGTATTATATATTAAAACTCATGCAAGTTGTATGCCACAATATATATTTACAACTCAACCATAACCAACGACATCTACAAGTGCCTAATCAAATATCCGTTGTGTTTCATGTTCTTCGTAAAACTTCCTCCTTATTCACAATTTTTTGCGATGTTTTTATTTCCTATACAATACCGCCTCACTCACAAGTTATCGCATTCAAAGTTTGTTTTTGTTTTTTTTTATTACTTTTACGTAAACTTCATTGTGAATTGTCAAACAGGATTTATCACTCTCAGCTGCATTAGATAAAATAAAATAAAAAGATATACTTACGGAGAAACATCCCAAAACTTTACGATGCCATCTCTTCCTGCAGAAATCACCATTCCTCGACAAAGGACATCTTCGGCAATATTCTTTATCAAGTTTGGGAACGGATGCTGATACTTGTCAGTGAAAATACGAAGTTGTACAGTCTCAATTCTGTATTTAAAAAAATCAGCAAAATCGTTAATGGATGGTCAATTATGCTTCTTTAATCTATGGTAAAACTTTTTAATCTATGGTAAAAGATATTCGAATCCTAGAAAGGTCAGAGGTTAGAGTTTGCAAACTAAGGTATTAGTAATTTTTTTGTGAGTTAGATTCTCATCAAGTTATTCATGGATATGTTACTATGGCAAAATTGGGTTGTATTAATATAAATTGTTAGAAATGCAGTTTTATTTGTGTTTCTTAGATTGGCATTTTTTTTTAACGGAAACTAGTTTTATTAAGCAGAAATCTCTATATGGCTTTCATCGTATAATAATATCTAGTCTCAACTAGAAAATAACTGAAAACTGCCATTCTTTTCTACAGTGTGTCCCATATAAAAATAAAATAGTAAATTTTAGATTTACGATATGATGAAAATAAATTAACTAACATATTAAAAAGTTTTAGGTTGAATACCACATCTAACATTTGGCTTTTTTGTTCTGTTTTAAGCAAATACATTTATATCGTTTGTACTCGTTTACAACAATTCAAACAAAAATTCGAACAATTAAATAAACTCTAGCAAATTTCCTGTTTTTTTTTTGTAGGGCAGCCTGCACCCTGTACATATATTTAAAACGATGTGATACATTCGGCCTAATTCTGTCCATGTTTGTACACAACGTATATTTTACTATATATATAACGTGTACTGCTTCAAGACATATAATTTGTAACGGGTTCAAATTCTGTAATTTGAAAACAAATTAGAATTAATTGGTTCTAGTTCGTGTTATTTTTAACCGGGGCTTCAATAGTAAGTTTGGGATCTTCAATGATGCATACTTTTTTCATGTGGGTGTACGTTCTGTATCTCACTATATTTCTGAGATGAGGTATTATGTACACTATTTACATTATTCAGACTATTGTCTTCATTTTTGTCGCCATAGTTATTACAGCGTTTCGGCCGTTGTACGCTCTGGCCTTCTTCAGGTGGGTGGAATGTCGAACTGAACCCTTTATTTCGCTCACTGGGGTAGACTGTTCTACTTCCACTTGCCATGTTTAATGGATGTCAGTTATCAGTTATCTCCTGTTAATTCCCCTCTCCAAGTTCTCCACTGCCTTAACCGGGTATTGAACTCACACTTTTTGTGTCCAGCCACTGGATCTAATTAACGCCTTTATCGCTTGTGCCATGTGTCCTCGAGGACACATGGCACGTGGAACTAAAAAAGTTTACCCCAGTGAGCGAAATAAAGGGTTCAGTTCAACATTCCAACCACTTGAAGAGGGCCGGAGCGAACAACGGCCGAAACGTTGTAATAAATATGGCGACAAAGATGAGGACAATAATCCGAATATTTTAAACTGGTGTACGGTATTTAAGACTGACCGCTTGATTTATTTTCTTTCTTACTGCTTACCAACTCGTTGGCGTTTATTTCACTTTGAAACATATTTTGGAATGTCAAAATATTTCCTTTTTTGTGAGTGAATATTGGATTAACAGTTTTCTTGTAGATAATTTATTTTTTGACTATTTAACCCATAACATGGAGGAGGGTATGGATTTATATAATTTTAAGATATTTGTGCGTAGGTGAATGTAATGAATTCAACTAGAATTGGTTCTCCGCTTTACCTGTCTCTTATTCCTAGCATATATCATCCGTATAATCCAAATCCTTTAAGAAACAGCTTAAAAAATAAATGAGGTTAATGGAACCTACTGAAACTCACGAATATTGCCAAAAGTTGGGAGAAAATAGTAAGCATGAGCTAGAATATTTTCTAATCGTAGCGTGACCCCCAAAAATGGAAATAACATTCTGGGTCTTCTGTTGGCGGAATAAGGCAAGTAAAAAGTTAAATCAGTGAAATAAAAAAACACATTTGCGCCAAGATTTTGCGTCTTGTAAAATAACTACTGCGTGATTCGACCTGCAATTATTATTATCAAGTGGCATCTTCATTATGTATTAAAGCCATTATTGCTATCTTCCAGTGAATATCTACACGCTTTTGATTAAAAATGATAGCACCAACTGGTGTGAAATAAAATCACATAGATTCCCACAACAATGGAGCTTCAAGCGCTTTCACGCATTAGGGGAAACAGACTTGATATTTAAACTTGTATTATTGATAATTTTCCTTATTTTCATTTCTTTCAGAATTCATCGGCTATATACATATAATCATGTACAGTGAAACCTACACATATATAAGTTTAATCATAACCCGGGAGAAATACACTAACACAAATGAATACATACATTTTTTTTATCTCTTTAAACGTTATTTTTAGTGTAGGCAAACACCTCAGTAGAGATTCCATTCATTTTTTAAGAAGTATTTTCTATTCGTCTATCGACCTGTTTATTCGTGAAGTCTTATTAGCCTTATTCATTCGTGCGCATGTGTTGTCACATCAACGTAAACATAATCTTTGCAAGTTTAAATCCATTTTCCAATTTTTCCCAAGTTTTCCAATAATATATATATATATATATATATATATATATATATATATATATATATATATATACAAACAGAGACATACATGTGTGTGTACAAACAGAGATATATATGTGTGTGTATATATATATATATATATATATATATATATATATATATATATATATATATATATATATATATATATATATCATATGTTTGTTTTATATATATATATATATATATATATATATATATATATTCATACACGTTTCATTAAATAATACAGACAAGTGTTGTCTATTTATTTTATGTAAATTTTTTTCGTAACGTCTGATAAGTTTAATAACATTATCGTTGAACGAAGAAAGAAATTCACAATATTGATCCATATATTTTTTTTAATACAATCTAAGCTTTCGGCTTACTTAAGCCATTATCAAAGATGTCAATTACAACGTATTAAGCAATATACGGACAAGACAGTGATGATAGTCTGTCAATGTTTACATAGATGATTTCTAAGCAACGATAAACACGTGCATATAAGACGCTATAAATATATATACACACATACTCTCACACACACATACACACACACACATACACACATATATATATATTATGACATTTTTATAATAAATTAAAATAAAAACATTTTACATCGTTACACAAACACTTCCATGTTTCGGTACTTCAAGCGATATTAGATAACTAATAATAACATTATTTATTAGGGATTTTTTTTAAAACAATACTTTACCTTATTTCGTGAATTAAAGTGAATGGGCCATAAGGTTAGAATTAAAATAAAACTTATGGTTATGTCTAGATTAATCAATAAACGTCAGGTCTTGGCTAAAATATAAAAGTAAGGTCAGAGGGATGCAGTCGGTGGGTTGTTATTACATGTCAAGAAAACAAATGCTAAGATATGTCATTCAACGATAGTAGAGAACCATTCCAGCGACAAATGTATTTTTAATGTATCCAAGTATGAACACAAATTTATCAGAAACGGATTTATTTTAATATCTTTTTTTCTTTTTAAAAATTTTCAGTATTCTCAAGAAGATACTTAAACGGACCAATAGGTAAGAAAAAAAATATGGAAACAGCTATATAGGTGGTGAATCATACTGAATAGGCTGTAAAACATGGCAATATTATAGTTGAATAAATCAGATAAATGTTGGGTGTACTACATACTAATGTAACTAACTGTATACTAATAAAATAATAGCTATACAATTAAAATACATAAATATTAATGAACATTTTTTAAGTTTATTTCAAGGTATACGGTATACAATGGTGGCATAGCACCGTTGATTCATTTCTTTGGCTTAACAGGTTTTTATTGTTTGAAAATTTTATAATATGCAATTTTTCTTGTAAACATAGGGGACGTGTATCATGTAAGGATTTACAATATAGTTATTTAATATATATATATATATATATATATATATATATATATATATATAAATAAATATATATATGTATATATATTAAAATATATAATTTTTTTCAACAAGAACGACGAAAGTTGAAATTCATTTTTAAAATAGGTTCACATTCACGGATTTAACAAGAGTTTTGGCCTACTGAAAGAATACAATTTCCGCAGATGGCCTTCTAAGAACCCTCTACAACCGTAAACGTAGCAGACAACTAGCATAAAATTATCATATCTCTTCGATAATATAAGATATGTTAAAAAATAAACAATCAAACACACAAATTTTGTGGAAAAGAAAATTTCACTTCATTTTTCATTTCTTGCCTCGTTGAGAAAGGGCACAGACTTGTTCAAAACTTCTAATTTTAAAATCTTTATCATATATGCTTCCATCTAGTCAAAAGTCCTAATAATATACGATGAATATTATTAGTTTTTATTTTACAATTTACATATTATATTGACGCTATGTGAACACTTCAATACGAAATCATTGTCATATAAAATGTTATTTTATATTAAAATACACCAGAGATTCGTGTGTGTGTGTGTGTACGTATATTGTTACGTGCTTCTGATTCTGATTTTATTCCAGATATATCTGTAATGGATCTTATAAAAGGCATAGCCACAAAATTACAAATTCGCTTTGTAAAATTAAATGATATAAAGACCATACGACAAGCACAAACAATTTGGAAACATTGACAAGAAAAATCTCACATTTCTAATGTCAAATAAAGAGAGCGTAAAAAGAATTAAAATGTTTTTAAACCAGAACAATAAATAAACCAAAACAAATTTGAAGAATATGCCACGCTGAATGTATTTAGTTGTACATTATTAAGAAAGTTGGCTAAGGATAGCAAGACAAGAAAACAACTGACTTTTAAGAAAATCAACACAAAAAGAAACATGCGTGTTTGACAAATAATTGCACAATAAGGATTTTCCTATATTAATTGTTAATTTGGAGTGCAGATCTAGAAATAATGGACAATGTTGCATAATCTAGATATGTTGATGGTAACCCGACATAAAGTGTAAGACATCAATGGCAGAATAATCATTTGGGCTGATATATTCATTCAGAGTTGATGATTCTATCTAGGTGTATGTAGGATGTCATTCTCAGTTCTTGGACAAGACGATTATTGAATAGCACAGATAACAATATAATCACATTACAGAAAACAATCAAGAATCATTATGCAAAAGTGGTTTCTATGCATGGCAATTCTCTTTCACGTTCTCAAAATACAACTATTTCCGTTAGTTTTTAAAATATTTGGTTTGATTAATTTTTATTGTTCACTAGCAGCATGGCCCTGCGTTGCCCGTGCTTGATTCAAAAATCGTACGACTCATACAGCAATCGCTATCACTTGACTTAAAATATTTTTGCCCTTACTTGCCTTTAAAGGAGTGCCCTTTACCGTGCTGATGTTGCTACATGCCTTACTTCTTGCCTATCTCACACTGCTATTTTTTCTAAGCTCTATACTAAACATTAAATCTGTTACGAAAAAAGAACTAAATAAAATGAACACAAAACAATCAGCTTTAAAAAAGGACTCGTAGCTGGAAAAACCGAATGAAAAATGAATGTTAACAACAAATACTTTTTTACACCCAACACAGTTCTGCTGAATCAGAATCAACGTTGAGTTTAAGCAAGCGAATGAGACAATTGGAGAAAAGTGACACGCAGATTTACATTTTTCCCACTTGTGACGAATGCAGCTATCGATTTTTTGCATGCTAGTTAACATTCGTGTCAGTCAGCTGTTGGCTGTCACGCTGGCCAATAGAATCTTCCTGCCTATTCGCGGCAGCCAGCTATAGGCTCTCACTCTGGTCAGTAGAAAATGGCCGCAAACTACATGAATACTGCCGTAGAAGCATGAAAAAATCGATTATTTGCACTGTCGATGGGAGTTGGGAAATGCAAAGTCGGTCTTGGCCTTCCCGCTAACTTGGAGCATGTACATGTAAATTTTGGTGCAAATCCGTCGAAAATTGCGGCCGTGCATTCGTCACACACGCACGCACGAACGCACGCACGCACACACATCCTACCTTTTATAGATAGAGATACTGTCCTGGAGGTAGAAAATGACATTAATAAAGCAGTTGATTTAATTGAACAAGCCATATTGACTAAACTAAAGATACAATCTCATCATAATATTTTCAAAAGTGTACCTCAAGCCTCATTAGACAATCTGATCACTATAATAGAATAATTCTTCCTATTTTATCTACCGTTAATTATAATTAAGTTGTATGTAATTGCTTAGTGAAGGCAGATCTTGTACAATAATAGGCGAGATTATCTCATTTAAAATCTTTATTGTTCTTCTTCAGTTTTCTTTGAAGTCATTTTTCGCCACCGTAATTATCAGCATTGTACGTGGTTTAATCAATTCTCTTTAGTTAACTGCTTTATTCAAGTCGTTATCCTGCGCCAGACACTTGCGTCCGGTAAACGTTTGTCTAGCCAAAAGATTTTAAACACTTCAAATTATGGTATGAGCCCCACTACCCCCGGATATTAATTAAACAGAAAATCAGTGACCCATGATAGAAAGGAAATGTATATGAGAATGACAATTAAATTTGGTTTGGTTTGTTTTGGCTTGTTTTGTTTTACGGCATATCAATGCCGACAACATTTTTTATTGCTGGTAATATGTTTTGTCAAAAATCTGTTTTTGGTAATATTTTTTCCTTCAAAATTGTATTGCTGGTAATAATTTTTTTTTAAAGTATGTTGCTGGTAATATTTTAACTATTTGTCCATAGCTGGAACCCTAACAGGTGCTTCCACCCAGAGTTAGGGAGGAAATACACCAGCAATTAAGTGGTGTTCCGCGCTCCTTGAAACATCCTGATTAAAGGCCTTGCTGCTGGATGTAGTTTATCGTCTTACCCAGGGCGCAAATATATCCGGAAAAAACAAAATATAGATTTGATTTCGAAAGGTAGGTAAAATAGGAAAAACGTTAAAAGAATTAATGTTTACATATCTTTAACATGAAAATAATACAATAATGTCATACAGAGCTTTTCGGCAAGTTTGTGTTCAGCAAATAAATATTTATTTGCATTTGTCATTTGGGATTATTTATAAATAAATATTTACCTGACATTGTTTTATTTATCAGACATTTGTTGGTTTGGTCGATATATCAGGTCATCCCATAAGTTCTGTCCGAATTTTAACATTTTGTTAAAATGAACAAAATTTAAAGAGTATTTTATAATGTCTAATAGAGCTGAACATTATATTTATGTTTAAATGCATTTAAACTGATCAAATTTTATTTCAGAGTACAATAAAATTAAATTTTGTTTGATTAAAACCCTGCTAACATGGACGTACCCAAGGATCATTTGAGACACATAATGCTTTATGAGTTCAAAAAAGGAAAGTCAGAAGCCAAAGCGGACGTCCAGTTGAGTTTGATGAAAAGCTTCTTGAAGCAGCCCTTGAAGAAAATCATGCTTTATCAGTTGAGGAATTGGCAGTGGTTCTCAGTTCAAATCATACAACTGTTCATCGACATCTTCAACAACTTGGAAAAGTTCCTAAACTTGGAAAATGGGTGCCTCATGAATTGTCTGAAAACAACCTCAAATCCCGAGTTGACATCTGCTTTTCTCTCCATTCTCGCCAACTTGTTTCACCTTTTTGGATAGACCTGTGATTGGCGACGAAAAATGGATCTTTTATCGAAATGTTAAGCGTCGTAGACAGTGGCTTGGTAAAGGGGAAGGACCCCAGCCACAGCCAAGAAGGGAACTTTATGGGCAAAAGTTTTTCTTTCAATCTGGTGGGATCGCCAAGGAATAATCCACTTTGAATTCTTACCACCTAATGCAACAATTAATGCTCAAATATACTGTCAGCAATTAGAGCGTTTGAACCAAGCTTTGAGGAAAAAAAAGACCTGCTCTAGTGAATCGAAAAGAGGTGATGTTTCACCAGGACAATGCGCGACCCCACACAGCAAGAATCACGTCACAAAAGATCGAAGAACTTGGTTGGGAGAAAATTCCCCATCCACCTTATTCTCCCGATCTTGCTCCTTTAGACTACCATTTGTTTTCTAGCTTACAGAATCATTTGGAAAAAACAGCTTTTGTAACACAGGAAGAAGTTAAAACTGACATTTGTGAGTTCTTCGAAACAAAGCCAAAAGAATTTTACAGTAATGGAATTAGTAAGCTTGTTAATAGATGGAAGGAAGTCATAGATAATCAGGGAAAATACATTGTTGATTGAATCTGTAATTAAATGTAACATTTGGTCACTTGTTTTCTTTATTCAAAATTCGGACACAACTTATGGGATGACCTGATATTTTTGATTAAATAAATCAAAAAGGTATGGGCTAATCATACAAATAAAATTTATATTGTTTTTGTCAGCATAATAAAAGCTTACAATCAGAAAATATTTTATCATTGTTGAAGACGGTTAGTTATTACCAATAACAGATGGTTAATACTATTTTTACTGTGGTAAAAGTAACATACCCTATATAATCGCGTATATGCCTACTACATGTCTAGGGAAACTCGTTATTTTTTTGTGAAAAACCTGATTTTTTTCCATGTATAAGGCGAGCCCATCTGTGCAATAGTCGTCGGACTACCGTAGTTAAATATTGCAGGACTGGGCACCATCCTGAATATATATTTAGCAAATGAATGGTCTTCAATATTTAGATACCTTATTTTTGTTTTCGATCCTGTCTGAGTAGAGTAGATCTTTTACCTTCGGTCTAGGTTTCTTCTATGTCACTGCATGAAGAGAAAACCCTTATCCACTATGGTGATTTTCTAAGCGTTGCATAGATGTGACACAAAGCAGAAAGTACGGCGAACTCACTAAGGATCCTAAATGATCTACGCAAAAAGTTCGATAACAATAATACCCTATCGACGTACTCATAGTGATTTACAAAGTGTAGCTTAGTTGTGGTACGAGGCGGAAAGTATGGGGCAAATAGTGAGGATCGAACTCATTCAGTCTTTATTGATCAAACGAGACAAGCTTGCTATCCGAAATGATGGCAATTATACTGATATACTAAACGAAACTTAGTGTGGAACAAGCTCGAAAGTATGGAGCCCCTTCTAAGGATCGAAATCGCTACACAGTACTAAACGATATCGCTAGACAAGCATGATAACCTTGACATCACGTCGAAGTACTCAAATGTCATTCACTGTATATGCCACTTAATATCAACAAATACCTTATATAAATGTAGAATTAATACATTTTTCCTATCTTAAATTTGTATTCATCTTTGTTTCGTTTACATCACTGATGTATTCACATTCCAATGAAAACCTTTTTGCCAGTATTACCAGTACATAATGAATAGTGTTCCATGAATTGAGGTATATTTATCCGACATCTCCACCAAGGCTGGGTGTATCACAATATCACAATTTTAATATGGGGAGTGCCATACGCATATTTATGCATACGGGCCAAAGACAAAATTTGATTTTCATTTGGCACAGCCCCCGCGACTACTCTCACGCTGGCATCGATATGACACAGACCCAACCAATTTACTGCAACGAGGGAGGTGTTTCCGCAGGATTGGAAGATCCGGGACTCAGCAGCTTATCTCGTCTAATATGCGAAGAAACATACCACCACTTACAACAGAGGAGCGATAAACATGCCTCAGTAAACCAGCATTGAGTAATGATTAAATCCTGTGCGAGCTAAATCTTATGAGTTGAAGTCCTTAACTGGGATTATGATAATTCAAGTAATTTCAAGTAAAAAAAATACGCAATATGTATAGGGTATATATATATTTTTTGGCTTTACATTGCAACTTGTCACCGAAAAAGCAAGAAGAAAATGCATCTTCATTGACGAAAACGTTACAGGTGCATAGTACGACTCACTGTTTGTTTCCGTAAAAGACGCACTATACTCATGTGCATGGTAAATATTTTAAATTTATAAATAATTATATATATATATATATATATATATATATAAATGAATGTATATATATATATATATATATGAATACATGTAAATACGTACATATCTGAATATATAAATACATATATATGAATATATATAAATATATATATACTAGCACCTGTAAATCCTTACATGATACACGTCCCCTATGTTTACAAGAAAAATTGCATATTATAAAATTTTCAAACAATAAAAACCTGTTAAGCCAAAGAAATGAATCAACGGTGCTATGCCACCATTGTATACCGTATACCTTGAAATAAACTTAAAAAATGTTCATTAATATTTACCTATTTTAATTGTATAGCTATTATTTTATTAGTATACGGATAGTTACATTAGTATGTAGTACACCCAACATTTATCTGATTTATTCAACTATAATATTGACATGTTTTACAGACTATTCAATATGATTCACCACCTATATAGCTGTTTCCACATTTTTAATTTTACCTATTAGTCCGTTTAAGTATCTGCTTAAGAATACTGAAAATTTTTAAAAAGAAAAAAAAATATTAAAATAAATCCGTTTCTGATAAATTTGTGTTCATACTTGGATACATTAAAAATACATTTGTCGCTGGAATGGTTCTCTACTATCGTTGAATGACATATCTTAGCATTTGTTTTCTTGACATAATAATAACCCACCGACGGCATCCCTCTATCCTTACTTTTATAATTTAGCCTAGACCTGACGTTTATTGATTAATCTAGACATAACCTTAAGTTTTATTTTAATTCTAACCTTATCGTCCACCCACTTTAATTCACGAAATAAGGTAAAGTATTGTTTTAAAAAAATCCCTAATAAATAATGTTATTATTAGTTATCTAATATCGCTTGAAATACCGAAACATGGAAGTGTTTGTGTAACGATGTAAAATGTTTTTTTATTTTAATTTATTACAAAAATATCATAATATATATATATATATATATGTGTGTGTGTGTGTGTGTGTGTGTATGTGTGTGTGAGAGTATGTGTGTGTGAGAGTATGTGTGTGTGTGTGTGTATATATATATATATATATATATATATATATATATATATATATATATATATATAGCGTCTTATATGCACGTGTTTATCGTTGCTTAGATATCACTAGCAGTAGAGCCTGTAGAGCCCGGCGTTGCCCGGGGATGTAACAGTAAGAGATAGATCAAGTATCGACCATCATAAAGACTGAAAAATAAAATTGACAAAGATTATTGTTTAAGGTTGACGGACAAACATGTCTTAATTAGTTTTTTTTTTTTTTTTTTTTTACGAATTGGTCAAACCCAAATTCAAACAAAAACATTGTTTACAATTGTTATGAGTCTATCGATCGCTGAATAGAATTTTATTATAAACAATTGTCTTGTAAATGGAAGTTTTAAAGCATTCTGAATGTAAATAAAGAAAAAATTGTGCAAGACAATAAGAAATACTACCTACCAAAAAAAAAAGTTGATGTTTGTTTTATGGGCTGAAAAATGTAAGAAATCCGATCCCATATATAAAGGAACACACACACACGAACACGAACACACACACACACACACACACACACACACACACACACACACACACACACACACACACACACATAAACAACCTGGGTTTTTTTAACCTAAGTCACTCCACGGAATCGCTAAAACATAGAGCATAGTCTGATGAAAAAGACGCCAAAGTTTATGAAAACAAACTTTTATCGTCAAAATGCTTATGTTTTTATGAAGAGGATAGACTAAATTTTTTTTTAATTATTTTTTAAAATTGTTCCATCTTTTGAGAATATTCTAAATTTGGATTTAAAAAACCGTGTTTCTCTTTGTCGCAACAAGGGGTAGTAAATAACATAGATAATTTTTAGCGCGTTTTTTTTTTACACACATTAATTTGGAAAATCTTGCAAAAATAAAAATAATTGTCAGATGTTAATGAAACTTTCAGAAACTATTCACAGATGATCGAAATTATTATAAATATGTTGTTTTTTTTTTTTATTAAACTCATGGCAGAAATATTTTTTTTTATATTTATTAACACCCCCATAACTAATTTTATGAAAAACTCTAGGAATTCGAGACCATCGATTTAGTGATTTCAATAATTAAAAGCACAAGGCTTTGAAGAATGCAAATCATGTTTTTTTTCGTTCCTTTTTTTTTGGCCAACGTACCTGAAAATCAGCTGTGAATTGTAACATACAAAACTCAATAAAACAAATATATTATTTAGTTTCAAATGCTTTCATTTGTTTTAATTTGTTTTTATGAATATGGACAATATTTTCTGAAAGCAAAAATTTTTTCAATGAAAATTGAATTTTTAATACAATTATTTCTTATTTCTTTAATTTTAAAAAGATTTTAAAAAAATGTTTAAATTGAATTTTAAAAATATTTTAACATTAGTTAAAAGCAACATCAATCTTTCAAAATGTCCGTGTGAGATTGTCATTGTCTTGCGCTTTGAAAATCGTATAATTTGAACCAATCAGATTAGCCATGGTAATTAAGAAATGTAATTTTTGTGTTTATAGTCGGACAGTAATTATCAAGTACGGAAGACCAACGAGAATACAATTTAGTTGCATTATTTGAGTTCAGCATTGTTCTCCGCTGTTAAGCCCTTTACTTTTGCGAAACACGTATGGAGAAGTTAATTTGAGTTTTCAATTTCAACTGAGAAGGGTACCTACAAGTAACAGTATCATCTTATGAAATTTAACTACTGCTAAGCTTTAATTTATATGATCTTATTTTTATATTAATCTCAGTTATGACATTTTTCCATAAATGAAATATCAAAATTAATAATAAAATGAATGGAAATACAAATAACACAGTAAAATGTAATAAATGTGCATAAAATTATAATATTTTATGTACATTTTCTGATAAATTTCATAAGAAAGGTACCTAAATTAATTAGATACCTTTTTCTTATGAAATTTAATCTCACTATTAAGAGTCTTATTTTTAATTTCTTTATATTTTACATAAAGCATCGTAAACGTAAAAATGAAAGCTAAGTACAAAAAATAAAAATAAAAAAAAAAATAAAAAATTAGAGCGCTGAAAGTTTTCCTGAAAAGTAACAAGGTAAATAATTTGTTCACTTAAATAATTTCACTTCCTTCCATCCGTAGAAAGAATTATCCTCCCGTAAGTTATCTAAACGTCATGAATGTGCCTTTCATCAATCGTCAAGCGACGCGAAAGGTGCTAGGAACGATTAAAAAATATAAAAAAATACCCCCAAAATACTTTGATCTTTCCTCTTTAATAATAATATGAACATTAGACGATAAAATTTTGTTTTCGTCAAGTTCGGCGTCTTTTTCATCATGCTATGCTCTTTTGTTTACATTTTCGTGGGTGAGTTGTCCCCCTTTCATTCTCACGATGTGTCTTAATCGTGTTTTCAAATTGATTTTATTAAAAAACAACTGTATTTTTCCCATTTTCGGCCCCGTTATAACCACCACAAGGTAATTTTATGTAGTCCTTTGCAGTTTTGTTGAAATCGGCTAAAAAATGTAGGAAATTCGATCCAACATATAAACGTTACAGACACACACACACACACAATCTGCGTTTTATAATAAGTAAGATATATATATATATATATATATATATATATATATATATATATATATATATATATAAATACACATATATAGATATGAATATTTATGTGGCACCATGCATAATTAGAAAACTGAAAATAGATATTCATAAATATATGATTTGTTTTTTCGGTTTGTTAACCATTTGATAGTTATTTAGAGATGAATAATATTTCGGAGTTGAGAATAATTCTCTAATTGCGTTTAGGCGATCTGAGGGAAAGAAAGAAAGGAGGAGGAAAAAAAAGAAAGAGAAATAGATGGTACAAAACCCGGTCATAAGCACACACGCTCAGCTGACAAATAACAGGTGTCAAAAGATATCTAGGTCAAAGTACCTGACCGAAACCCACGAAAAAAATGGAAGTTTGTTATATTTGGTTGAAGAAATAGAGTTTAGAGACAATGAAAAAAAAAAAAGAAAAAAAAAAAATATAATACGAAACCAGGTCGTAAGCAAAACACACACGCTCGACTGGCACATATCAGATGTCAAAATATCAGGTCAAGCACCGACCTACTTTCGTGTCCGCGGAGGATGGGAGTCTGTTATCAATTTGGCTGAAGAATAAAATTTTAGGGGCAATGAAAAAAAAATTGATAAGTAACAAATGAAAAGGATGTCATTGAGATGATAGGTAACGGATGGGAAACTGTATCTAAGGATATAAAAACAAAACATTAATAAACGAAAGCCAGATAATTCTAAAGTTGAAAAAAAACCACCCAAGGTGAAAATGTTTTTTTGAGATAATTAAGATTTTTGTCAACAAGCTCCGAGCGAAAGAAAAAGGTGAAATATTTGTATTAGCTCGCGAGAACGCCACGCAGTCTAGGAGAATTCCTTTCTTAGATCGCATCCAATTAGCGATAGGCTGTTTTGACAGATACCACGTGTAAAAGAAACCGATAGCGTCATTCGATCACATACGAAAAGGGCAAATTTAAATTTTGTTTTTTAAGCAAGGTGTTTCTCCCCCCAGAACAAAGCCACGGATTGTACACGACCGATTAGAGACGTCACGAAGGAAGGAGGAAAGATACCGACCAGAGTCCCATTAGCCGAGAACAGTCACATGATACATGAGGGAGGAGGAGAGACACCCGACCAGAGTCTCATTGGCCGAGAGCGGTCACATGATGTGCGAGGGAGGAGGAAAGATGCCCGACCAGGACTCATCGGTCGAGAGCGGTCACCTGACATACGAAGGACCAGGGGAAGCGGGTATACGCCTCCCCCCAGAGGCACAGTAAGGAAGTAGGAGTGAAAGTAAGTTACCGATAATGGAAAATCCCTAATCAGAAATAATACGTCTTTAGAATTATCAAGAAACGCCTGACGCCGACAGAACCACCCCAGTTTTTGACTGCCTCAATAAAAGCGGGACCCCAACCGACAGAAATGAGTTGCAGTTGCGCCGCGGACAGCGAGGGAGCTTGAGCGCGGGCGGCGGGCCTGGATCATTCGCCCCTTTCGGGCAAGAGAAGCCGAAGAGACAGAAGTTAAGTTGGGGTTGCGCCTCGGAAGAAGAAGTTAAGTTGGGGTTCCGCCTCGGAAGAAGAATTAAGTTGCAGTTGCGCTTCGGACGAAGTTGGAGTTGCAGCGCGGACGGCGGGCCCTGTTCATTAGTCCCCTTTGCGGCAAGAAAGGCCGGTTCGTTTGGCCTAAGAAGAGAAATTCGTCCAACCCAAGTCGAAGTGAAGAAATTCGCCCAACTCAAGCCGAAGTGAATAAGCTCGTCCAACCGAAGCCGAAGAGAAGAAGTTAATTCGCGCACTGACGGCGAGGGAAATCAGCCGTGAACGACAGGTAGAGATCAGCGCCCACTGTTGAAACCAAACCACACCCCGAAATGCAAATTTCTAGAGAGCAAGCAACTCGAAGCCTTAAAGTTATATGGTAGAAGCTTGGTGCCACGGTCCACAGAACGGGTCGGGAGGTAGGAATAATCTTTTGTATAAAAAGTTGTTACCTTTTTCTTCAATAATTTTTGACCTTGTGAGTTTTTATTTTTCTTGTGTGTTATCACCCCCGTTGGACTCAGCTTGCATACGGCCCAATACCTGTTTGATCCCGTCTGTCTAATCACAACGTGGGTAGGCAGACGGGAGATCAGTTCAGTTACCCTAGTAACCAGGCGTTGGAAGCGAGTTGGGAACGACGAGGCTGGTATTCATCTAGCCAAAGGGTTAGAACGTCACACTTGGAGCAGCGAGGAGCGAACAGCTGACGCCGCGGCAAAGACGTCACAACTGGTGTCGTGACCATAGGATCAGAACCCTGGACCACGTCACGTCACAGTTGGCGCCGCGAACGAGATCGAACGACAGAGTCGACGCTGCGACCAGGGGGGACGACGTTACATTTACATAAGTATATGAATATATATAAATACACATATATATATATGAATATATATATATATATATATATATATATATATATATATATATATATACATATATATATATATATATATATATATATATATATATATATATATATATATATATATATATATATATGAATATATATATATGAATATATATATATATATGGATATATATATATAAATACATATATATAAATATATGGATATATATAAATACATATATATATATATGGATATATATATATAAATATATATATATATATGGATATATATATAAATACATATATATATATGGATATATATATAAATACATATATATATATATATATATATATATAAATATATATATATATATATATATGGATATATATATATATATAAATATATATATTATATGAATATATATAGATAAATATATATATATATATATGAATATATATAAATACATATATATATATATATGTATATATAAATACATATATATATATATATATATATATATATATATATATATATATATATATATATATATATGTAAATAATGAAAACTCTTCATCCCACAACTTCAAACAGAAAATTTTATGACCAATAACATCTGACAGTGCACAACTTCGCTGGTGATTTCTCTAAAACCACTTCTTTTTTTAAAACACCTAAACCCTTGCTTGTCTTGCAGTGTCACTTCTTCAACATTTGGGAAAAATATATCTTAGCGCTTAAAGGAAATCGTGCTAATGGCTCGTTCCATTTAAACTTTATATATATATATATATATATATATATATATATATATATGTGTGTGTGTGTGTGTGTGTGTGTAGTTTTAATTCTCTAACCTGTCCAGGATAAATAATAACAATTACAAAATAAATTAGAAGAAATGAATTTGATACTGTATATATTAGTTAGGCTCATGTTTTTACTGTCGTATCTCTTCATCCATGTTATATCGTCTTGTCACGGAAAACGTACGTTTCCATTTCGTACTTAATTTCCCAAGGGTATGCGTTTTCACTTCACAGGTCTCTTTGTCATGTAAGCTAAATTTATACTAACGATATGGGATTGCTGATATCCGATGGAAAACAGGGAAACCATCTTTGATAAGAAACTGAAGAAATAATGTTGTTTATGTTCATTGTATAAAAAAGAAAAATTGCAGAGACTCATTGCTCTTCATGCATGTGAATTAAACTGTCATTATCCAATATATGTTGTTATCTATTTTACTAACAGATATGGAAAAAGGATTTCAACAAGGAAATCATCTGAATCTACCTATCGTTCGTTATTGTTTGTGTGTGTGCAGAGTTTCAGATTATTCTCTGTGTTAAAAATACAATCCACAATTGCGTATTCTCTATATCTTTAACAAGGAAGGACTCGCAATATTTGTTCATTTTTTAAAAAAATCTATCTTACGAACAAAATTTGTAATTAATTTCGCCCGATTGTTATTTTGGAATTATCTACCTACCTAGATAGATAGATAACTCAGATTTGTAGCCAAGACCGACTTTGCATTTCTCAACTCCCATCGATGGTGGAAATAATCGATTTTTTCATGTTTCTACGGCAGTTTTCTTGTAGTTTGCGGCCATTTTCTACTGACTAGAGTGAGATCTATAGCTGGCTGTCACGAATAGGCAGGAAGATACTATTGGCCAGCGTGAGAGCCAACAGCTGACTGACATGAATGTTAACTAGCATGCTAGCATGCAAAAAAATCGATAGCTGCATTCATCACAAGTAAGAATAATTTAAATCTGCATGGCAATTTACTCCAATTGGCTAATTCGTTCGCTTAAACTCAACGTTGATTCTGATTCCGCAGAAATGGGTTGGATGTGAAAAAGTATTTTTTGTTGACATTCTTTTTTTATTCGGTTTTTCCAGTTACGAGTCCTTTTTTAAAGCTGATTGTTTTGTGTTCATTTTATTTAGTTCTTTTTTCGTAACAGATTTAATGTTTAGTATAAAGCTTAGAAAAAAAATCACAGTGTGAGATAGGCAAGAAGTAAGGCATGTAGCAACACCAGCATGGAAAAGTGCACTCCTTTAAAGGCAAGGAGAGGCAAAAATATTTAAGTCAAGTGATAGCGATTGCTGTATGTGTCGTACGTTTTTTGAATCAAGCACGGGCAACGCCGGGCCATGCTGCTAGTAACTGTAGCAATATCAGTTATTTAACAACAATTTTATTTGGAAAACATTGACTTATAGAATACCATCTAATATATGGAACAATATTTTCGTCGAAGATGTTCTGCTCATATAAAATCACAGATGTGTAATGATGGGCAACACAGCACACCCCAAACGAATCGACTAATAGAAAACGTTGTTCTTACTTTCCCAACCGAAGACAATGTACAGTGAATGAGGGGTCTTATTACGATATGGGTATTCATATTAGGGATAAGAAATTCTTTGAACAATATAATCAGGATATTCTACCAAGGTTACAACGTTGTTTCCTGTTTAGAACTGTTTTTTCAGTTACTTCTAAAGCCTTCTCATTCTTTTACACTTCCAGTAGCCCCTTGTAGATTAATGGTATTATCGCCATGCTGAGGGCAAATTGATTAATAATAAGTGTTCCAAAAAAGGATTGAAAAAAAAAGAGAACTTTTGATCTGGAATTGGAATGTAAGCATCGATGGAACTTAACCTGATTCGATCATAAAAAATAATTATTTGGAAATAGTAAATACTGAACCATTTTAATACACAGGTGTCTGCATCAATTTAATGTAGGAGATAATGAAACTGACCAGGGAATAAGTTGAGCTTGGGTTAGTTTCGCTCAACACAGAAAGTTGCTGCAAAACCAAAATCTTAACATAAAAAATAGAGTCCTATCCCAAAATAGCCTCATCAGATCGAGACATTAATTTAGATGTCATGCATGATGCCGAAACATTTTAGACATATGTAAGCTGTCAGCAACAACTTTCTCATATCAATGGTTGAAATGATTTTGAGCGAGTGAAGCGTGTAAGTCTAAGCGATGTCTAATACAATTTGAACCTCGTGAACTGGATCACAAAGTGATGTACCAAATAAGAGAAAACAAATCACTTGACGGATTTCAACAATAGAAATAACTAAAATTTGTCCACACCACTTCGAAGAAAAAGCTAGCAAGGAAACCCCAATAAATATTGGAAATAGCAATAGTAATTACTGAAATTGAGAAACGTAATTTCTTAGAATTTATTTTAACAGAAAAAATTTATAAATTTCAGTCGACAGCAAAACTGACTATTCGTTCAATGAAAGACCTGATATGAAATATATATATATATATATATATATATATAGAGAGAGAGAGAGAGAGATATATATATATATATATATATATATATATATATATATATATATATATATAGATAGATAGATAGATAGATAGATAGATAGATTTCATAGAGCGGTTAATAAAAAGCCAGCAAAATGATATCAACATTGTCGATAAAATTTAAAATTGTTATTTATTATATTTTTAACTGAAATGAAGCTCGAAGAGGTAGATTTTAAAGTCGGAATTTTCGAACACGCCTGTGTTCTTTTTCAACAATGCGGTGAATAATCAGGAAGTCATTTGAATTTTAAAGTGAAAAGCTCTACATGTTATTTTTGTTTCTGTTTTTTCACACGTGTATTGAGTAATTTTTACTACTAGTTTTCTGGTTTGATTCAACTCTGACCATCAACCATTTATGTATGATATATATATATATATATATATATATATATATATATATATATATATATATTATTTTAAAAGTAGGTGTATATTATTTCGTTTTCCGGCCTGCACATTCGAGAAAATTTCTTAACGAAAGTGCGCCCTCCGGCAGCATTCGAACCTGCGTACATTTTTGAAGCTAGAGTCGTCATTTAATCCGACGCAGCTGTTACTTAATTACTAAGATTTGTATCTAAAAAGGAAAGAAAATTCTCATAATCTAAAAATATTTTCTGGCTTTAAATAAGCAGTACATAACAATGAAACAATCAACCAAAGACTGTTAACGTTCAAGATTACTTAAAGTATATAGAATTCTTTTTTTTGTATCTGTCTATATTTCTGAGATGAGGTATTATGTACACTATCTACATAATTCGGACTATTGTCCTAATCTTTGTCACGATATTTATTACAACGTTTCGGCCGTTGTACGCTCCGGCCATATTCAGGTACTGAATCCTTTATTTCGCTCACTGGGGTAAACTGTTCTAGTTCCACGTGCCAGGTCTAATGGATGTCAGTTATCAGGTATCTTCTGTTAATTCCCCTCTCCAAGTTCTCCACCGCCTTATCCAGGTATTGAACAATTTTATCCACTTGAAGACATCTGTGTATGAATGTCTGGGTATTACAAACCTAATATCTTCAGCAGCCTTTTTACCAGTTCTCATATTGCAATTTTTTGTTATTATCACTTTTCTCTGGCACTCCTTATTACTGGTCCACATATTGTATTCATTTTTATGCTTAGTTCTTTTTATGTTAAATAAATATTTTAAAATTCTTGCTGCGATCTTTCTGCAATTATAGCCACATATATAGTTATTAATAATGTAAGTTGGTTTTGTCTAAAACAATTAATGAAATTCATCAATAATCAGTATCAAATATAATTTTAATAGATATGCATTACCAATGCAGGTACGAAAATATGGGGATAGCATTTCGTCATAAATTTATCATTTCACTAAGGATATTCGCAGTTTTCTAAAAATGATAATTATTGAAAAAATCTCTTGATCTACTTAACTAGTTCTCGATAGTCATAATTTTCAAAGAAGCATTTATGTCAGTTTGAAAAGCCATAGTATCGAACCGAGAGACGGAATTTTCAGATATATTCATTTCAATATTTATTTAAATTTGGAATGGTGTTTTAGTCGACAGATGAAATCAGATCCTATTGCTTTTAACGAGCGCCTATAAAAATCCATTTTCTTAAAATAAAATAAATGCATCTGAATGATAGCGTACAATTAATACAAGATAGTTCAGTATCGATCGTTTCATGTTTTGTGAAAAGCATTTTCTGACCTGTAATTGAACTTTCTAGTTCACCCATTTCGAGATCTCATTATTGAGAGATCAAATGTCTGAATTTAACCAGAATAGACTCAGCATTTGCGTTCAATGTCTCATGGGAATAAAGAAATGTAGAAAGGAAATTATCATTAATATAATCAAGTAAATGCAATGACTATGTCGACTGTTAGATTACAGTTTCTGGATGAAGATTATAGATGGCGTGATTTTTAAAAGCTATGCTCTCTTTTCATGCCAACCACAAGAGATTTTACTTAATGAACACAACACAATTAAAGTATGTTCCTTTCGTGTAAATTATCTTATCACTTCATGAATTTCAAATAAGGATTTTTTAAAAAATCGAGTTCACCCCCATGCAAGGCAGTAAAGCCACAAGGCAAGGGGTTACTGGATGTGGATGAGTTAGAGACAGGGACACTATTAATGATCGGGAGCATAAGAAGAGTAATAAGGAGGAGAGTTGATCACGGTTTACATAGTATTTAAATGTCTTCAGATTAACGTTGGATTTCCACATGTGAGAAGTGCGAGAAAAGAAACTGTTAGCATATAATTTACGGCTAAATCTAGCCAACACAACTGTAAATTTGTGAGACCTTTTCTCCAGTCTAGTACTGCGCTTAAATTCGAAGAGTACAGGCCCCACAGCGAAGAGCTCTTCTGAACAATTACCATGAAAGCATTTATAGAAAAGGCGAAGGGGGGCAACCTTGTGAAAGTGGCTTAAACCGAGGCGCAAGATCAGGACCAATAATAATCTCCGATTTGTTCTTTCTTTTTATCTGTTTGCATAATGGTGGATTGCTCAATGAGACTTTTGTGAATAGTGGCTATTTCATTATATTTTTGTCATTACTTAACTAGGTTGCACTGAGACTGTATACATCATATATATATATATATATATATATATATATATATATATATATATATATATAAGATTTTACAATTCAGAGAAACGCTTCTGTCCAAAGTCTACTCTCAATATATTTTTCTGTCTCTGCCTATTTATTTTATCCCAAGTTTCGCCTATAAACTTGTTCACACTCCTTCCTGATCTTTCGAACTAGAGTAGAATTTATTTCTGATGTCATTCTTAGGACTGGGTTTTCAACTGCTTCAAACGTCTTGTCATTCTCTTGCACTCCCAGCGTATACGCGAATTTATGACATTATTATCATTCATGGGGTGAATTGAATAAAAAAAAAAACAACAACAAAAACAACCCCAAACAAAACAAGCTAAACAAACTTAAGTATGACGCCACTTTAGCTGATCAGTAAATCAAACTAAAAATTATCATATATATATATATATATATATATATATATATATATATATATATATATATATATATATATATATATATATATATATATATATATATATATATATATATATATATATATATATATATATATATATATATATATATATATATATATATATATAGTGGAATAGTGGAACCTCAGTTCAGGTTAATTAATTGATGCTGAAGGCCATTCGTAAACCGAAATGGTCGGAAACCGAAACTATTTTTCCAATAGGGATCAATATAGAGAAAAAAATTCGCATTAGAATAACATTGGAAAAACAAAACACGCCACAACACACGAATGTATTCAATAGGGTGGCCGACTAAGAAATTATTCCGTTCAGTATCAGCAATGTTGTTCGAGAACCAAAAATTGTTCGATAATCGAGACATTTTCATCTATAACTTTCTGTTCGAAAACCAATTTGTTCCACATGTGAGACGTTCTAGAACTGAGATTGCACTATATATATATATATATATATATATATATATATATATATATATATGCCCACACAAATAGAACCTGCCTCGGTTTTTTCCATCAAGGAAATCAGTTTCTGACAAAAAGTCCGCCACCATTTTGACAGCGGAGAGGAACCTGACTGGGCCAGGATGGAAATACCTATTCATGAAAAGCACGTTTCCCGTTGAGACTTCTACGAATCTATATATGAAATTTTCAGTTTCCCACCCGAAACGTAAACACATTTTTGAAAGATTTTTTTGTTTATCCGATATTAATTCCTATGGCGATAAACGTCATTTTATTGGGCAATAAAATAACGTTTATATTAATAAATAAAACCCTCCTTTCAAATATGTGTATGTGTATCTTTCTCTCTGTGTGTGTGTGTATGTGTGTTTGCGTCTGTGTGCGTGTGTTTGGAAATTGACAGAATTGGAGCCAATTAAGGAAACAGCTTTACTCATGGAAAGGTTTGATTTTTATGAGTCTCCGATAAATTTTGCTTAAATATTAAATGGCTTGTCGTTTCCGCTAATCACTGATGCAGAAATATTACAAAAATACAGAACAATGAAGATAAGACAACGACAAAATCGCCTGTGCTTGATTTTCACTAGCACCTGCCGACTAGTGCGCAAAATCAAATAGTAATATTATTATTAATAATAATAATAATGCTTTTGGTAGACTCGGACAAAAGAGAATTGAGGTTTGGGGCTCACTGCTTGGGGAAAAATGGACAGTACAAAAGAGTATTGATAAACGAGCAGTGGTAAGAAAACATGAATTAATTGCGAGATATATGCAAGTGCAACGTGACCAACTATTTGACATGATTTTGCAGAAACGATTTGAAAAAGCAGCGGAAGAAACGAGGAACCCTGATGCCTTTAACGAAGGGTAGAAGAATGGGGAACTTGTAAAGAGAAACAAGAAAAATTTAAACGTGTAATCAGTGGCTGTAAAATGCTCATACAGAGATATATTTCAAAAGACGACTTGCCTTAGATTTCACTGGCTCTTGGGCAAGACAAGGTATCCAAGAAATGACAAAGCATGTAACGGAAGAAAACCCCAAAGTTAGTCTGGGACTAGACAATTCATCAAGTTAATTTAACACTGAAGACCAGAGATAATCGACAGAACTTAAAATGAATACACAAAAATGGACGTGGCTATACCTGCCGACTTAAATGTACAGTGTAACCCGGATATAAGAGACCCGGATATAAGAGAGATTTTCTCTGGTCCCAAATTAGAGCCTGTGTTAATGTATATAAATAGACCTAACCCGGATATAAGAGAAACCCGGATATAAGAAACTTCTTCTCCGGTTCCTACAACTCTCTTATATCCGGGTTACACACTCTCTCTCTCTCTCTCTCTCTCTCTCTCTATATATATATATATATATATATATATATATATATATATACAGTGTAACCCGGATATAAGAGACCCGGATATAAGAAAAACCCGGATATAAGAAAAAACAGGATATAAGAGAGATTTTCTCTGGTCCCATATTAGAGCCTGTGTTAATGTATATAAAATATACCAAACTCGGATATAAGAGAAACCCGGATATAAGAGATTTCGTCTCCGGTTCCGACAACTCTCTTATATCCGGGTTACACTGTAGCAGCAAAGCAACTATAACCAAAAGTTTGAGAAATTCCAGATTGTTGAAAAAGCCGTAGAAAAACCTATTCCGGTAGAGATTTAGGCACTTGTTTACATCCCATTAGAGTTTAAAGAATATGTATGCCAGTTAAACGTAAAATACACTTTGATTCTTCTTATATTATGTGTGCTATACCTTCAAGACTTTGGCGATTTTGCCTATCTACAATTTCTTGTTCCTTGAATTTTTGATATCTCTCCCATCGCATGCTACGACATTCATTCACTATAGTCCGCCACGTATGTTCAACGGTGTTTTCCTTTCTTCATCTTGCTTTCAATCTGTACTGTAGGTATCAGGTTTTCCGAACTTACTTTTCTCATTACGTACCCAAGAAATTTCATCTGTATCTTTCTGCTGTTATGTGTAATTTGTCTTCTTTTTTTTTGGGGGGGGGGTTCCGTTCTCTCTAGGAAGTCATCGATTTCTTTCCATAGCATTCTTAGCATCATACTGTTACTTTAAGTGTCACCTTCATCGCTGAAGGGATTGTCCAGCATTCATTTCCATATAGGAGCATTAATATTAATAACAATCCAGTATACTTTTCTAAGGAATTCTTTTATGTTTCTTAATATTTTATTCAAATTTGTAAAAATTTTGTCGCTATTCCAATGCGCCTTCGGATTTCAGTGTCGCTTTTTGCCGTCTTCTTTCAAAACTCATATAATTAAATTGTTTGAATTCGTATTTCCCATTTTTAATTTAACAAAATATGATCGTACTTCTATTTCTCTCAGAATCTCCTCGCTGAATAGTTTGAATTTATTTGGTTAGAACGCCAAAATATATGCCTTATTGGGTAAAGCAAGGTTCTTCAAAATCGTTTTCTCTCTTTCTCACTGTGATACTTGTGACTTGACATGTAGAATCAGTCTTCGTACACCTAGACAACAATAGTACCATGATAAACAACAAAAATAATAATAATAATTGATTGGAAAAGGGTACGCTAGACACATTGAAGAGATTTTCTGGCAGCACATGTTTTTAAAGAAATACAAAAAATGTACCCACAAGTACAGCTCACATATTACGATAGGCTTTATGCTATATAAAATGTGTGTCATCATAGGTTGTTTAGTTCTCAGTGGAAAATGACATGAACCATTTCTGACGTGAGGTCTCTGGTTGGAACCCGGAAAGAAATGTGTATAGAACAAAAATCAAAGAAAAAAATACTAATCAGAAAGAAAGAAAGAAAGAAAGAATAATAATAATAATAATAATAATAATAATAATAAGAAGAAGAAGAAGAAGAAGAATGAATGAATGAATGAATGAATGAATGCCCTGGAAAACTGATTTAATGAAAATGTTTTATAAATTTCAGCAACACCATTTTCAGTCGCTGAATAGTGAATATTTCCTCAATGGAAACTTTTCATTTTACTCTCATCAAGATTATTTGTTCTCCACCTTTTCCTAAAGGCAAACATGATACTTAAAATAGAATCTCCCCTAAGAATGTAAATGTCGATGCAAAACAAGGTCAATTTTCCGTTTATTTTGAGTCATTCCAATTGGTTAGGATCACTGCTGACCTTTTTGATCCGCCTTAAGCCTCCACCTTTGACTGTAACATTTTTATTCATTACTACCATTCTTCTATGTCATGTATGGGTTCATCTTTTCCACTTTTTATTTCGTTCCATCTGCTGATGTGCTTAGGGAAAAGCATTCGCAACATTTACCATATGTTTAACCCGAATCATGTAGCACTGTTTCGGAATTTCAATCAGACTCTTTACGCGTTTGATCTTTAAGTTCAAAATTCATTTTCCTTTCTGTGACATTTTGAATTCTAGCATTTGCAACACAGGAAACTGATAGAAGCAATTCTAAAACTTCCAATCTCAAAAGGGAAACTCAGTTATTGTTATCTGTGTCAGTTTGATATCACAGCATTTAAGCGAATGGAAAATACATAAACGACGCGTTTCGTACCGAGAAGGAACATCTGCAGACTTATAACTTCTTGGGAATCACTTAAGGATACGTAGGAAAACCTACAATCGGAGATTATCTGAGTAAATTGAGTTATTCCACCTAACGTTATTCCTAACTGGACTCGACCCGCAGTTTTACGCGTTGCTTCTATCAAAACCTCTCCCCATATAATGCACATTTGGCTGTGATCAATACGCCTAGGATACACTTATCATGTCATGATGTATATATTAGGCATCGTGATTTTGTACCGCAGCTGAACTTTGTATGGCTCTAATGGATTCAGGTGTTGACAGACTGGAGGTGTTAACATGTATATATCAAGGTGAACTGTTGCGCCGCAGTATATATAATTCTCAGTAGCTCAGTCTTGATTGTCTGTTGAACTGACTTTAAATACAGGGTATGTCCTTTAGGTGCTAACGCACGGAACAACTCTGTTCAGTTTCAGTTGATTTTGGGGAAGAATCATGGGTGTGTGTGTGGAAGTGTTTTTACGTTTGAAGGATGAGGCAGCCAAGGTGACTTTGAAATCACACCCTGGCACTGGGCGGGGGAATGGGTTACCCAACTTTAAGTTATTTATAACTGGGCTCCACCTACGCATAAATGCCCCGATATTATCAACATCAGTGACCATATCGCACAACATTTAGCTGTGAAGATTGTAATTGGTATAACTTATTGGTTGTTATGATGTAATGTATATATTGTTCTTTATATATGTACTGCAGCATCACTTTGTTTCATACTGCTCCTGCACACAGTAAATAATAATAATAATAATAATAATAATGAAATCTTCACCAAACGAGTAAAACAGAAAGCAAAAAAATTTGGCCAAATGAAATTACAACAACTGGGAGGACAAGGCGTTAGGGCAAATACATAAAAATAACGAAAGAAGCAGATAAGGACCAATAGAAAACACATCAGTGACTGAGGAGGACTGGTTTGAAAGCTGAGACAGAAGGGCTAATTATTGCAGCTCAGGACCAAAGCCTCACAACCAGATCCTATCATTGTCACATAATGAAAGATGGAACTAATACGAATGCAGGATCTTCGAAAAATGTGACCAAACTGTTGACCATATCTCAGGATGTCCGGAACTAGCAAAAATTAAATATATCCACAGACATAAGAAGGTAGCAACATATGTACACTAGTAGATATAGGAAAAGCATCAAATCGAAACCACTGAGAGATTATATGAGCACCAACCAGTTACATTTACACATAATAACGGCGTAACTATCCTCGGGGACATGATAATTCAATCTGTCATGGAAATAAAAGGCAACAAACCTGATATTATCATAAAAGACAAGAAATTCAGGAAGTGTATGCTTATTGACATAGCAGTACCATCTGAGAAAAACACTTCCATGAAATTGTCCAAATACAAGGACATAGAGATCGGGATTAACAGGATATGGGGAATGAAAACGGAGACTATACCTATAATAATCAGAGCCCTGGGCCTCGTGCGAAAACGAATGGACTATTTTACTAACAGTGTTTCCAGTAACATCAACATACAAGTTGCCCATAAGATCGTCCTACTAGGAACATTCCATATAATAAGAAAAGTGCTATTAATTAAATGACAATTCTACTATAGTGGCAAAGGACCGTAGTTTGAAACCGGCTCTAGAGGATACAAAGGAAAAACATAACATATGCAAATAATAATAATAATAATAATAATAATAATAATAATAATGCAGTATAAAAGAATTTCAGGGAAAACTTTGGTAAATATCGATTAATGAATTACTTAAGGTCGTATTTTCAATGTTGAAAATCGATTATGAAAAATGCTGAGTTGCTGTCCCAACTTGTTTAAAGTTAAGTAGGGTCGTTTGATCCACGGAATTTTTCTTTGCTCTAGATCAATTTACTGAATTTTATACGTGGTGGGGTAATGTTAGCAAAAATACACGCCATCTTGAGGATCGATTTGTATTATTTTCAAGTAATCTGGTTCGCGTAAATACGGTTGATATAGAGAAAACTGTGTTTTCCTTTAGTATTTGATAAAGACTTCCTCGACAAGCAAAAACAAAAAGGCGATAAGTGCGTTTGATTTATTAATAATTATTTGTGACTATTTGTTTGAGCTTATTTTTTTATATGTTTTATCACAGCCCCCATTTTTCATTGAAAGATCTTTTGGAAAAAAAGCAAAAAAATCAGAAATATGAAAGACTTTCATATCTTTCAGAAATCTGGAGGAGAGAATGGCCGAATATTGTGAAAATAACCGCAAAAATGGAGATATTAGTTCGAATTTAAATAATTTAAATACGAAGACTATTATTTAGTATATGTATACAAAGACTATTATTTAGTATGTGTATACGAAGACTATTATTTGGTATATGTATACAATGACTATTATTTAGTATATGTATACAAAGACTATTATTTGGTATATGTACACAATGACTGTTATTTAGTATATGTATACAAAGACTATTATTTGGTATATGTACACAATGACTGTTATTTAGTATATATATATATATATACAAAGACTATTATTTGGTATATGTACACAATGACAGTTTTTTAGTAAATGCATACAAAGACTATTATTTGGTATATGTACACAATGACTGTTATTTAGTATATATATATATATATACAAAGACTATTATTTGGTATATGTACACAATGACTGTTATTTAGTATATGTATACAAAGACTATTATTGGTATATGTACACAATGACTGTTATTTAGTATATGTATACAAAGACTATTATTGGTATATGTACACAATGACTGTTATTTAGTATATATATATATATATACAAAGACTATTATTTGGTATATGTACACAATGACAGTTATTTAGTAAATGCATACAAAGACTATTATTTGGTATATGTACACAATGACTGTTATTTAGTATATATATATATATATATATACAAAGACTATTATTTGGTATATGTACACAATGACTGTTATTTGGTATATGTATACAAAGACTATTATTGGTATATGTACACAATGACTGTTATTTAGTATATGTATACAAAGACTATTATTGGTATATGTACACAATGACTGTTATTTAGTATATGTATACAAAGACTATTATTTGGTATATGTACACAATGACTGTTATTTAGTATATGTATACAAAGACTATTATTGGTATATGTACACAATGACTGTTATTTAGTATATATATATATATATACAAAGACTATTATTTGGTATATGTACACAATGACTGTTATTTAGTATATGTATACAAAGACTATTATTGGTATATGTACACAATGACTGTTATTTAGTATATGTATACAAAGACTATTATTGGTATATGTACACAATGACTGTTATTTAGTATATGTATACAAAGACTATTATTTGGTATATGTACACAATGACTGTTATTTAGTATATGTATACAAAGACTATTATTTAGTATATGTATACAAAGACTATTATTTAGTATATGTATCAGGTAGATACATTAAATTATTTCCGTTATTGTTTACCAAATTCATTCTTTAAAAAATAAAGTATAATAAAAATTTATTCCGTTATACATTCTCTGTTATATGAAAGTAATCGATACTTTTCGAGTAAAGATACGTCGATTTACATATGAATAATTTCTGACAAACTCTTGAATCTTCTCTCATTTTCATTCGATAAACAAAGGGATTTTTAGCAATCGAAAAATTTAAAAATCATTTGATGTATTTTGTCTGATGAATATGGTGGTTGGGTTAGAACTGGACAACCTTGTTAAAAATTGTTCCTGTTTATTCACGCTTTATGCAGCCTTGCGTTGAAGACGACGAAATTATCCTTTCATTGGTGTACGATCATATCACGTTGAAACACCACAAGCAATGTCGTGTCTCGTCAATACATAGATGGGTAATCGCCTAGGAATATCGGGTGCTGTAACATTGGATGTGCGAGTGATGTAATGGATAACGGCTCGGAATTGTTATTCGAAGATTTGAGTTTCAGTTCCAGTTTGGTTCGTTATACTTGCTTAGGTGCAAATAGGAAAGTTTTGAATCAACCTCTTCTGCGCCGAGCTATGAGTTGATTAGTAAGAATTTATATCAGTAAACCATTATTATCTGCAAAAATATTCTTAAAATCTAAAATATTTTCTAGTTTTAATTAACGTAAAGTTGATAATTCGTCATCAATCAAAATCATTTTATCTACTGTGTACTCTACCACTGCAAAAACATTAGGTATGTTACTGTGCTCCAAGTTTGTTCTTAAATGCTGCATATGAATTGTCGTTAGTATAAGCCAATCGGTATTATAATTCATTCCGCAAAAAGGAAGTTACTTTGGATAAAACAATTTGTAACTAGCGTTTTTTATCACATTTATCATTCTTTTTATACAAAACTCACAATTTTTGTTTCACAATCTATATATATATAATTCTCAAAATGTGTGTGTGTGTGTGTAATCCGATATTGTTTATGCGTTTCCACAGTTACCATCCGATTTCGATGATGTTTTTTTTGCTAGATAATTCTTCAGTGCCGAGTTTGAGTCCAAATTGGCTGGAAAAATTTACAACCTGGAAGGTGAAAAATCGAAAAAACTGTTTTTTTTTTACACTTTGCGCATTAATCAAAGGCAAAACTTAATGTCTGTAAAAAAAGCGAACAATCAATTTAAAGAATTGAAATCTAACGCAAAAGATTACTAGAATTATAAAAAAAAAACTATATTATAAATAAAAATCATCGTATATTATTATTATTATTATTATTATGACGGTCTATGGAAGAGGTTCCTTCATTTTAAGATCCAGAATGCAAAAACAGCCCTTTTCAGAGGCAGCCCCCAATTCAAAATGTTAACCCCTCATATGGGGATATGCCTCAGTTGCACCCAATTGTTGTTACTAATATTGAGTTTTGGGTGGGCTGACTTTAAACTTAAACTGCTCCAATTGAACAGCAAAACTTCCCAGTAATGAAACATCCGGTCGAAGACGGGTTATACTGCTAGTCGTTGATAAATGGCAAAAACCGTAAATATATAAGACACAAATGCGCCTCCAAGACAACATTAGTGTGTACAACGACAAAAAAAGTTATAATCATAGCAACAATCGATGAAGTCATTGATCCGAATGTAAATACCGTAAATATGAAGTCAATTACACAGGTTATATAAAACAAAGTTTCCAAAGCTACAGAATTAATTGAATTTCGTCCAGAATGTTTGTACTTCATCTTAAAAGAGATAGATATATATTCAAGCAAAAATTATCTATGTGAGGCAAAAAAACAAATAAAACAAATAAATAAGTCATTACATGAAGAAAGTTAAGAAAATCTATCAGTGAATATGATCAATGTCACAAAAGATCAATGATGCAATATACACAACTAAAAATGAATTAATCTGTTAAGCTGTATTCGATATTCTCTTAATCCAATATGATTTTGGACGCTCTATATGTACTGGATTTATTTATAAGTGTATGGTGTATTAGTATAATAAAAGCCGACATCATCAAAATAATTAATAGACCATTCTTCATTAAGGCTACAAATTAAAAATTGAAAAACTCATTAAAAACTTAATATACTAATTTAATATGAATAAATAATAATAAAAACAGGAACATAAATCACTAACATGTAAAATTAATATCAGCGTAAGAATGTATATCGTATTGGGGACTTTCATCTAACGTGGATATCTTTATATCGCACGGGTGTAATGGACTCCCTTTCCTTTCCAACTCAGTTGATGAGCTCATATATATATATATATATATATATATATATATATATATATATATATATATATATATATATATATATAAACAAATGTAATGAGAAGGAGAATAATGTAAATTCAAATGTTCACAGCATTAATTCAAAAGATGGCTTGATACCAAGCTTAGAGCAATAATTATTTATTATAAATTTTACATACGGACAAAACAACTTGCTCACAGCAAACCATTTTTGTTTCTCACCAGTCGAGATGAATCGAAACATGAATGTATCTTTGTAGTGGGCAAGTTGTTTTTTGTCCGTATGTAAAAATTATATATATAGTTAGGTAATGAAAGGTTTGGTAATCCGTATGGTTA
>CAHIKZ030005537.1:1402500-1427500 GCA_903632075.3 Acanthosepion pharaonis
ATACTACTTTACTTCAATCGGAATATATCGAATTGGTAATGCATTCCGTAGTCTAACGTATTTAATAGAATTATAATAGGAATTTTACGTTCCTTTTAATATTTACTAGCAAAGAGAAACAAGAAAATAAAGTCAGAATACGAATGTTTGCATTTGTGTATTGTAAAATACAACCATACTGACACAAAAATATGCATCTTAAAGATGCTTAAAAAACAGAAAAGATCCACAAATGTATTGTTTCCACTGCTTAGTACCAAAAATCCCCTCAGTTGATTTTTAATACCGTTCATATGAGCTAATAAAAGACGGAGAAAGTTACTATATTTTGTGCCAAAAGGTTTTTTGTTTCATATTGGAACATTTGGATCCATAAAATAGATTCGAAAATATCCGACGGCTGGAAATTTTTATCTTGGTATCCTGCAGATCAACTTATGCTATACTTGGAAATTTCATTTTCTAAAAAATTATAAAAAACAGATAAACCATAAAATGGGAGGCAAACATAAATTGAGTTATAGTTCCACAGTCTTCAATTCGTAAAACAATAATAAACTGAGGAAGGGAAGATGAAAAACAAGAAGGCGCACACACACACAGACACGCACACACACACACACACAATCTGGCCAGTTATCGTTCCTCCCTCTTCAAGGATTAACCGAGGAAAAAAAAGTAGCGCACGATTAAACTTATGAAGACTTTAGCCCAGCATGATCTAATGATATGTTTTAAGACTAAAATAGATTCAGAAATCGAATTTATTAATATCTTATCTCATAATGCTTAACTGCTTGATGCGGTGGAATCTAGCATCCGTCAAAAGATTACACGATTTAATAAGGTTAAATTGCTGCATACCAGGGAATGTCCTACATATTTATGATTATCGTAGAGTTGCGAAGTTAGTAAGAGGATAAATCAGCAATTCATTGCTAAAAATAATGATTGTCTTCCCGAAGGATTTACATCTGCAGGGTTACGAATACACACACACACACACATATTATTATTATTATTATTATTATTAGCATTATTATTATTATTGTTATATATTTATATTATTATATTATATATATATATATATGTATATTTATATTATTATTTATATGTATTTATATTTATATTTACATTATTATTATTATTTATATTATTAATGTTATATATATATATATATATATATATATATATATATATATATATATGTGTGTGTGTGTGTGTGTGCGTGTGTGTGTGTGTGTGTGTGTGAACAGTGAGGGCAATACTAAGCGCCGACATGAACGGAAGATGGTCGAAAGATGGTCATGAAGCATGAAACAAACTGTTTCTTCTTGGAGTTGACTTCAGCGTCCACATTTATATTTACATATTATCTCAGACATTGATCAATTTTACCGTAAATATATCATACCTTAAAACTATATTTTTTATCATATATATATATATATATATATATATATATATATATGCTGGACTCTCCCGTCGTTTTTTCGACGTATGAGGATCAAGCAACTCAGTTTCAAGAAAACAACTGACAGACACTTGCACATATGATTTGAAAAGCCAAATTCAGAGAACTGGTGCACCACGTACCACAAGGTCCTTAAACTAACCCTCCGCAGGTTTTGAATTCATTGTTGCCCTTCTCTTAAACCTGTTTTCATCCAAGGTTATAGAACCCATTCTGTCCTGCTGTTTACCCAAAGCTGGGAGAGAAATGGATTCATACCTTTCCCAAGGGTATTAGCATGTAAGTATATATATATATATATATATATATATATATATATATATATATATATATATATATATATACGACAAACAAACCAAGGACAAAATATATGTCCGCAAATATTTCGTTAAATTTTTAAGTTTAAAGTAAGTTTACGGTAGCTGGCGTTAGATGGAGAATACGTTATGGTTGCCATTCCTGTATTTTTCGGCTAGTCTGTCTTCAACTTTTAACTTGTAGTAGTGAGTTATCTGAGAAATTTAACAATTGCAGGATATTCATATTGTAAGCAGGCAGCTATGATTTTTACATGTTGCTACACGATTTGTAATGGTGGCGAGACTGCATGGCTGTATCAGATTGCTTTTCTAGATCAAATGTGGCCGAGTCATCTAGCATTGGCTGCAGAAATGCTCGAAGATCTACACCTGTTAATATGAAGACCCGTGTCGTTCGTGTATGATGGGACTACAGCATATTTTAGTGAAATGCTTCGAGATGCACTGGCAGATAGCTAGCATTAGATATTGATAGAGGATTACCATTTCTATGAGCTGCACTTTTCCGCGACCTCAATCCTTTGAATTTTTATCATTTGACAGCTTTTGCAAGTTTTTGCAAGTCACTGATCCGACGGTTGCATGCATGTTTAATAGAAAGGCGAGGACATTTTGAATATTTGTTATGAGTTGCTATGTTGATCTACAATGATGGCATTTTAGACATATGTTTATATGAATATTTTACCTTGTTTTTCGTGTCAGAAACCCGCCCCAATATTTGCAAAAGTATATTTCGATCTTGGAATGTTTATTTAACAGCATTTACAGTAAACCTTAAATTAAATAACTGAAAACCGAAGGATTTGTAAACATAGAGTTATTAACTTTTGTCATTGTTTGTGGTGTGAGGAAGCCACCCCGAAAAGTCTGTCAAATTATTTTTTGTATATATATATATATATATATATATATATATATATATATATATATATATATATATCTTTATATATATATATATATATATATATATATATATATATATATATATATTATATATATATATATATATATATATATATATTCTTACTTGTATCTTTTTTTTTTCTTTAACTCTGAACTTGGATACGAGACGATTACTTTCGGCTAATGTACATGTTCTCTGTTCTTTCATTTGTGTACCATTTTTTCCTTTTGGTATTGGCTTGTTTATTCACAAATCAAGGCACCTAAGGTTTTCCGGGGGAGTATATTTTCTTATATTTATAAGATTACAAGTAATATATATATATCTATATATATATATATGTCTGTGTATATCATTTCTGATTTGTTTGCCTTTTTTTGTGGGTGGGGTACAAAACCGAAGTGAGAGGGACGTTAAATTGATATCGTATTTTTAAAAAAACATATTCCTCTTCTTTGTTCTCTTTGTGTTTTGAGATTTTTTCTTGTATTATGAACATCTCAATTCATGCTTCCCTTCATTTTATTGAATATGTCGTTTTTAGTGTAACAATTAAATTTAATACTTATAAAAAAAAAAAATCTTTCAGAAAATCTTTGATACTTTATGAAAAAATGTCAATGAAATAAATAAATGATCCCTATACACACGTGATATGAATTTCCCTTCATGGGTGCACAGAAACTACTGGAATATTTCTGAATACGCTAGCAGATTGCATATTCATCCTCAGTCTCCCGAGCAGACTGGATGCTACAAAGGTGTCATGATTGAAGATATCGTGATTGGTGTTAATAAAAGAATCTATTGCAATAGTGAATAAAAAAGCACCGACTGACAGAGTTGAAGACTTTGTATAATAAAGATGATTAAGTCATGGCTTCTTGATGCAGACGTTTGAATCCTCTGTTACTTAACTGTTTCTAAAAAAAAAAAAAAATCTGAATCACTATGTTATGAAAAGCTCTCATTGATGACAGGGGGCGCTGATACGGTATTCATACGTTTCATCAATGTGTGCAACGTAATGTATAGCCGTCGTTGCAGAAAAAAGCAGCAGCAGAAAAATCGACATGCGGGCTAAATATGACAACGACCTGTGACAGAATATGAATTATCAAGAAAAATGAGTGTTATGCAGACTTTATATGAAGGCTCTTTGGAAAGGCAGTATTGAACATTTCCCTGCAATCTATCTTATCAACAGGTATATTTGACGGGGTAAATGAATGAGCAAAAATAAATAAATAAATAAAACCCTTTTACCTGACTATCCTGAAACGAACTGTAACTTAATAAATATGAAATGAGGCTGCCGTGGTAATATTAATTGTGAAATTATTTATTTCCATAAGAGAAACATTCAGCATTCACTTAGCTAAGTTTTAGTGTTATTGTTATTTAAAATTTATGAAAATGTTTTATTAAACTTTTTTTTTTCAAGGAATAAAATCTCAAGACCAATATTTGTTATAGCTCTTTCTAATATTGATGGGATATTCGGTTTGTTTCTTGATATTATGGAACGTTAATAGTTTGATTATCACAATATTATCTTTTACAGCTATATAGGAGTACCATTTCCGTGGTTGCTAGTGTTGGAATTTTTCAAGTGATACGAGAAATTCCATCTTAAATCCTAAAATATTATATATGAATTGACATGACCCTTACGGAAGTGCATTCTTAATCAAACGGAATTTATGAATAATTATATTGGTCATGTGACTCCATAGCTATCAAGAGAGACGCACGATATGCCTCTCTGACAAGAGAGCAATTAGAGCCAATTTCAACACGCACAGAAAGCTAGCAATCTCCGTCCGCAAAATAGTCATAGAAAATACAACTATAATAGCCTCATCTCCATGTAAAAATATAAAATAGAATAAAAAACTCTTGAAATAAGGGAAGCATTAACAATAATAAAAAAGTAAAAGCCAATAGTCAGTAATGTCTGATAAGAACATGACCACAGCGTGCTGACCGTGTTAGGAAAAAACATTTACATCATTTAGATACACACAGATAAAAATAATCTACATATATATATATATATATATATATATATATATATATATATATATATATATATATATATATATATATATATATATATATATATATGTGTGTGTGTGTGTGTGTGTGTGTATATGCACATTTCATTGAAAACGACAGACAAGGTGATTTTATTTAGTTTTTTATACTTTGAACATGGACATAATATTTTGACTGGGTTTAGAAAAATGAAAATATTTTATAAAACATTCATACAACAAACTATTTCTTATTTTAACAGTTAAAATGTAATCCTTGAAAATGACAAAATGTATAGCCAAAAGCGCTCGGATAAAAAGAATATTCGGACAGTTTTTATATAATTTATCATCCGAAAAGAAAAAAAAAATATTAGATTGCATGAGAAATTGTAGGAAATAATAAATAAAAGCACCATATCTGTCAATGAAATGTGCGTGAAAGAAGAATTGCTGTCTCTCTCTCTCTCTCTCTCTCTATATATATATATATATATATATATATATATATATATATATATGTGTGTGTGTGTGTGTGTGTGTGTGTAAAAATATATAGAAAATAGGAAAGAACACGTTAGGTAAATAATCCAAAGTTCCTTAGTATTTTTGTTATTATTTTAAAAAAATTGTGCTCGATACAAAAGTAGAGCATAAATATAATTATTTTTAAAAAAATATGATTCCATCGCTACATAAGTGTTCTCATGTTTCAAAACAAGAGCCGAAAACTTTAATATAATTATTTGAATTAAAGTACCAAGCTCTGTTCCATCTTCAAGCGAAATTCCCCCCAAAATTTGTAACAGGTTAAACAATGTTTTGTTAAACACAATTCAAAGTCTTTTTTTCTTTACGCATTTATCCCAATAGAGTGATTGGGTAAAGTTTTAAATGCATACGGAGAGGAGGCACGGTGGAGTAATGGATAGCGACTTGGATTGAGGAATCGGAGAGCCGAGTTCGAATTCCAGTCGAATCCATTACATTCACTTACGTGCTTGGGGAAAGGTGTTAATCCTCTTTCTTCTATAGCAGGACAGACTGGGTTATATAGCCTTGGATGGCAACTGGAGTCTCTCTGGATGAGGGTGAATGGAGTCTCTCTGAGCCTTGGTTGGCAATCCATTTAGTGTTGGTGTCACGATAAATACACCCTTGATAGCCCTAGCGAAGCATCAAGAATTCAGCTACTTGACAAGATTATGAACTACACCAATCAAAGTAATGGTGAGTTCAATCTCGGCTGAGGCCGCAAGATGATGAAATGCATACGTTTCAGTAACCATCCAATTTAGAAATATACCTCTTACCTGTCTTTATGCTCAGTGTAAACTGCCATCAGTCTGTTTGTCATGATGTGAAAGACAGTCACCGTAGATCCCTGGGCGCAGGCCACAAAACCTTGACTATAACTTAGAGCTAGAATCGGTTCCGGGTTAGCCGTGTGTATCACTCCGCGGCAGATACCTGTCTCTGTATCCCAAAGTCGTACGCTCTGCAACAGAAATCAAACAAAACGATGTAAATATGAGCTTCAGCAGAAATCAGGTATTCGTCCAAAATGCATAACTGATTTGTGATGAATACTGAAGTAGTTCTTAAAATAGCAACTCTCGTAAGAATATATCTTTGAGCGATTCATACTCTGAATTGTCATCTGGAAGGAGAACATAAATAGCAAATAGTTCCTAGCGTCTGTAACAGGAATGCCTTGGGTTATTTGTAAATTTCTATGCAATATTCAAGAGGGAAATACAAACATGATTCGTATATGCACATCCTCTCAGTGTCGGTTTAAGTCGACGTTTTCTTTATTCCACAGAGGTAAACTATAGTTATATACAATACTTTTGGAAACCGAAAATGTCACTGAAACACACTGGAAAAGTTTTTTTCGGAACTCAGGAAAGTAAATGCTTTAAACAACGTGTCCTAAATATATAAAAAGAAAGACATAATTTAAACCAACTCCTGTAGGATATTTGGTTCATTCTTGACTTAAACACTGACAATTACAGTCACCTAATGAGAAGATAATTTGTCAGTTACACTTTGGTCAAACTTTGTGAATATTTGATACAGAGAAGGCTGAAATAGTTGCACTGATGTATTTTATCTTTTCTCAGTGTCCAAGCAGCTGACGTAAATATGTTCAGACTGGGATAGATGTTAACGCAATGAAAACCAAGATCAATGACTTCATTTTTTCGTATACTGATCCTGAATTGGTTGGTTGTTTTGCTTGGTATTCTTTAGCGGTCTATCAAATTCTGTTGATTATTTAATGCCGAAAACTCAATATTTTGTACACAGTTTTGTTTCATTTTTTTTTTGTTTTGATATAATTTTATTTTAGTGATAAAATGTCTTTAATTATTCAGGTAATATGCAAAGTATAAACTCTCAACAGTAAGAAGAGAAAATGTATGATTTGACAGCAAGACGAGCCGGCTAATATGCGATCTATCAATGCCAAAATCTAACAAGTAGAGAAACTTAAATATCAGGGAATTTTTTTTTTCGCAAATATGAAACAGAAATCGGAACACCATTGAAACAGTGGGTTAATTTTGTTTATCAGCATATCAACCTCTATGTGTTATCTCATCCCAAATCTAAATATTTTGAACAGAATTTTATGGCTTCAACTAAATATATTTCGGAGGCAATTGTATGTCTTCAACTACACATTATCTTATATATGGACGAGAAGAGGTGGCTTTATACGATTCCCAAGGATATTTGCGCGTAAGCGAATAAAAAAAAAATACAATACTCAGCCCTCCGTTTTACACCTCCGAGCCGTCATCCTTTATACCACCCGCATATTCAAGCTAACAGCACATGGTATTCCCGAGCGGTCACCCATCTAGGTGCTAAACAGACTCGACGTTGGTTATTTTCGGTAATCATACGGCAACCGGGGTTTCAACGTGATGTGGCCGAAAGCCTTTCATGGGGTTGGATGTCATTTTGGAGTTTTCGGCGATATTGTACTATTCAAAGACAACTAGATTTATTAACAATAATGATAGGAGGCTTTGTCTTTTCCAGGATGACGTGTCGTGAATAAGATTAGTCATGCAGTACCAGATGCATGACTAATGCTTCTGTAAGAGGATTTCTGTGAATTTTTGTTTACCTTAGGAATGTAAAAATTGCTTTTAAGTTTTGGTGTTAACAGAGAATAAGAATTTATGATAAAGTTTAAAATTAATTTTTTTACAATAATGCTCAACTTTTACAAGCCCCCAAGAGTCATTCGAGGTAGAGTAAGTTATAAATTCTACAGAATATGACTATATGTGTTAACAGTTTACCGTAGATGTAAAGAAGTTAAAACTCTAGTGATCGGGGAAGTATCCTCTTGAGTGTGACTTCCACAAAGTAGTGTTTCCTGGGAAGAAGAGGTTCAAGTAAAACGAAAGGCCAGGAGAATCTGATACTCACGGGTCGAATAGAGGGAAAGAGAAACAAGGGAAAACAACGCGTGACATATCTATCAGAAAATTGGTCTGAGGGAGGAAGCAGGAGAGCTGCAAAGGATAGTAGGAGGTGGAGAGCTATGATCACCAACGTCCTGAAAGGACATGGCACATAAAAAAGAATGAAAGAAAACGCAGGAATATAAAGAATGAAAGAAAATGTATCAGTGTGTACTCTTATGCCTTGCTTTCTTTTGTTTCTGTCATGTGATTAACAAATTTACGTCTTTTTTTTGTCAATACATGCACTATAAATCTAAAACGTCTTTTCTTATGTTAAGAATAAAGTGTCTCTTTTGTTCCCATTTTCTCTAAAACTTTGTCGTTTCTCAAATGTTCGGTAAAGAATATACTCAACAAGGATACAAATTGAAGTCTAATTGTTTCATGCGATGGAGATAAAAAAAAAAAACATAAAAAGGATGCATACCAACGAAGGCCTTTTTAGAATCACACCAAATATTTCTCTTCAGACAACCAATTATGACTGATGGAAGATTACTTGTGTCTAAGACAACAGTATTATGTAAAAGAGTTTCAGTTTAAATCTTATTACGTAATCTGAAATGTCTGAGAAAGAGACACGAAAACAATATCACTTAATTATAATGATTGATTGAATACAAGAGAACGTGAATTGATGAATAGTTATTAAAATGAATTCTTAAGTGATACACATCTCGTATGTTATCTTTTTTTTCAGGAAGGAACATTTTCTTCACTTCTTTAATTATTCAGGTAATATGCAAAGTATTAACTCTCAACAGTAAGAAGACAAAATGTATGATTTGACAGCAAGACGAGCCGGCCAATATGTGATCTATCAACTGGAGATGTCAAAATCTAACAAGTAGAGAAACTTAAATACCAGGGAAGTTTTTTCGCAAATATGAAACAGAAATCGGAACACTATTGAAATAGTGGGTTAATTTTGTTTATCAGCATATCTATGTGTTATCCCAAATCTAAATATTTTGAACAGAATTTTATGACTTCAACTAAGTATATTTTGGAGGCAATTGTATGTCTTCAACTACAGAGAAAATGTTTTGTTGACAATTTTACTATAAATAAGTATTGGAAGTATTTGTTTTTAATATAAAAATGTATTGCTCGTAATTTTACTATAAAAATCTATTTTCATACTCTCATAGTGTTTTTATTTGTGGGTTTATTATTTGGCCATAGCTGGGACCATAAGAGGTACTAGCGCCCCGAGTCAGGATGAACCGCTTAACAGCAGCAATTAAGAAGTGGTTACACGCCCCTTTCTGCCAATCAGTGGCCTTGCTGCCGGATGTATTTTATCTCCATGCTATTATAGAAAAATGAATTTCGAAAGATAAAAACGAGACTGAGAAACAAAATTATTTCCTTAAAAACAAAACAAAAAATGAACAGAGCCGTGGTTCTACAGAAAGATGCTGAGGATACCAGAGAATGAACATGTGAATAACGTGGAAGTTTTAAGGAAAACCTTACGAAACACAACTCAAAAGACAATCAAAATTTATGTGACTTTAAATGAGGAAGGGGTGTTTGCACAGGGAATCAGAGAGAAACGACAGGTAACCTAGGTGGATGTCAGAACACGGAGAGTGAAGTGTGACAAAAGAACAAACAATTGTTTGCTACAATGGATGAAATTGTGTTCGAAAATGCCTTGAAATGTATACGATACATGAAAGAAAAATACGTTAATAAAATGTTACAATATTTTATAATATTTGCATTTGAAAAATGCCCTGGTTTTCTGTTGTACTTACAACCACTATATTATTTTAATAGCACACTGGAATCGTTTAATATATCTAATACTTGATGACATTGCTATTATATAAATTCATTAAATACATTATCAAAAAAACACTGTAAAGAAAACACGATATACGCAATTTTAGAAATAGCTGTTTACTTATATTCCCAACATAGATGATGACATTGAAAAAATAAGACAGTTAGAAATGAAAAGAGAAATTAGTTACAACAGAATTTTTTAAAATGAATAAAATTAATTTTAAATAAAATTGGATAAATTATTATTCAGCAGCAAATATTTAGACGATTGAATAATGTTTTAATAAATAATTTTAAAACTTAACTTTTATTTTAGATAAATTTATGCTATAGAGGTCATTCGAAATAAACGGAAAATGATTCAAAATTCCCATATTCACTGAATACGTAACTGATTATATAAGCTTAGACACATAATGGTCCAATTCTAGAACGTATAAAAATGTTATTAAACATCTTGTATTATTTGGTACATGATATTCCAAAATCATTGCTTAACATGACTCTGTAAAGAGCCAGTTGACCTGGAAGTAAATGGTAATTTAAATTAAAAACTGGTCGTAAGTAACATTCTTAATGGACTATTCATATTTCCTTCGAATTTACAGTTCGTCACTTCTCATTGCATTGACTGGGAAGGTTCGTTTGTGACCCTTCTTTTCCCTTAAATCTCGAAAGAAATTTTTTTTCTTGTAGGCCTATTTTACTGGGATTTTCCATGTCTATTTCTGTTTAAGAGAAACTGCTGCTTTTAAAATTCTATCTTCATAAATTCAGCTAATTAGTAGAAAAACCCATGTACGAAAATCCACTTGATATAATTTTGGCATCAGATAAATGATAAACTTGATATAATCAACTACTTGGAATAATTAATATTGCACATTCTTTAAATATTTATATTCCAGAATGTTTTTATTTTTTGTAATTTTAATGTTTTTTTTTCTTGTTTGCGCTTGAATCAGCAAATATGTATGCGCTTCAATTAAATCTCTTCGCTCCCCAGTTTTCCAGCGAGATAAAATTAAACGATTATATTGAATCGATTGCAAGGTCCGCTGTTAGGAAAGTTCGTTATCAGCAGATAATTTTTCACGCCAGAATCCATTTAGCATGTTTATGAATCAGCCATTCGTCCATGCACTGAATATTGCTGTCACGTCTGGTTTGGTGCTCCTGGTATATTCGAGGTGCGCTCAAAAATTATCCGGAATTTAGTCATAGAAAAAGATCAGTTTTGTAAAATTTACAATTTTTTTTAATCACTTTCAAAATACTCTCCTTCAGAGGTCACACAATTCTCCTAGCTGGTAAAACTCCTGGAACAACTTCTCTGAAATGTATAGAACTCCGCTGCCGTTTTTCTCATAATTTCCTTTCGCGACTCAAATCGCTTCCCTTTCATCGTGGTTTTCAGATTGGGGAAGAGCCAGAAGTCAAACGCTGCCAAATCGGTAAAATAGGTAGCTTGTCGAACAAGTGGTGTTTTTTTTATATATATATATCAGGAAAATCTGGATTACGTGAGCGGAATGAGCGGGCGCCGACACTATACGCATGCATAAATTATTAGCTAAAATGGAATGCACTGACCCGGGTCTTTTCGCGTTCAAAATTTCCTGGATTGTTACACGATGATTTTCTATGGCTAATCGTTGAAGCTTTTTGTTTCGGCTTGTGGATGGCCTGATTGAGCGTGCCTCACTCTTCAATGACGTGCGGCATGTTTAAAGATGTTACAACTCTTAGATCTGATATTTGCCAATAACGTCATCGTTAAATGCCTGCTGAATCTTCTGGATAGTTTGAGCTTGCGTATCACCAAGCTTTTGACAAAACTTGATTCATTATATCTGCTGGATGCATTCGACCATCTTGCGTGAAAACGAAACCCTGACGAGCGAATACTACACGTCTGTACTCTAGGCATTTATGTATTTATAAATAAATGTTTTATTTTTAAATCCATTGTCTTGCGTCTGTTTTTTGTTGACTCACTTGTGTCGCTCCTATTCCTGAGTGAAGACCGGGAAAAGATCACAATTTTTTTACTTTTTTTAAACCCGTGGTTCACCTATGTGCTACAAGTTCGTAACAAGGTGTAATAACAAAAGAGAGCAAGAGAAGGCTCAAGGAAGCTTTATTCTACTTAGGATAACTGATACAAGCGTAATGAACATTTATAGTCCTCTAGAAACGAAAGAGTTCTACAAAGAAATAAACTGGTAACTGACGCGGATTACCGGTGTGCAAAGGCTCTCATCCAATGAATTTTGCCCACGCGACGTTTGTTTTGGCGGATAAAAATAAAGTTGCACCTCGTCCCTCGAGATTCTCGATAAAATCCAAAGAATAATCTGTAAAGTGATTGGTCCTGAACTGGCATTTTGTTTTCAGCCATATTTCCATCAATGTACCGTGCCTTTCAAATAAATATTTTCATTGCAATTTTTCTAACGAGGTGTTCACCTTGGTAACTCAACCACAAGGATTAAAGCGTTTTGCTATCTTGTTAATTATATCGCCATTTTCTTGTTGAAATATCTATATGTAATTGTAAGTTATATTCAAATAGTTTATTCTCTCGCATTTCTCTCTTGCGGTCTCTTGCATTCCTGTCAAATACATTCTTCAAAAGTTTACATGCACACATCATTCTCTATTTCGTGTCGTTTCTGAAACCTGTTCCGTTATTGTCTTTTCTCCTTTTCAATGTTTTCACGTTTCATTTCATTCACAGAAACCACTTTCGTTTTAGTGGCCTTATTCCTTTGTTTAGGATCCAACTGATTAAAAAAAATAAAGATGTAAAATTTGCAGTAAAAATACTTCTCGAGTATAATTTGTCGTTTTGAATTTTTATTTATGTATTTTTAATTTTCTGTAACTGTTTATCGGTTAAGGACATAACATTTGTAGTTTTAAATATTCAAATCTGGCTTATTTTTAACGACATTTTTTAAGAGGCTTCATATTATTTTAGACATTTCCCCTATAAGGTATATATTTAGTAAGAATATATTACATAATACCGAATATGTTTTGAAATAATGAAATATAAACAAAATATTAAGAAACAGAAAAATATCGCTAGAAACAAAGAAAAAAGTTATCGAATGTGTTATATAGAAATAAAGTGTCGCTGCCGACATTTTGAACATAGATCTCCAGTGAGCAAACAGAGGCGATCCTATTACTGAAGTAAACTGATCACGTGACCATAGAGGAAACGTATATATAGGAAGTCGCGTTACATCTACATTGATCACCACATCTAGACTATCCTCTATTACTAACGGATCGCAATTTCTATTCTATCTTCTATTATTATAGGGAGCGCTATTCTCTACACTATTCACTGTACTAATTCCCTATTCGGATCCCTATTCGGATTACTATTTGAGCGAGTATTATCGAGGATGTAGTATTAGTGCGAGTAATATTCGAATGTGTCTGACACCAGTATTATTCAACGGCGTTACTATAGTTGTATCTGCGATTACAAAGTCTTTACTACAACGAGCATTACAAAAGTGACAACGAGTATTTGTTGACAACACAAAAGAATGCCCATATAATTTTAATACTCATAAAGGGATGTAAAGAATGGAAAATCTGCTCTAAGAAGACGAGGGAAAATGATGTAGTTTTACAGAAGGATACTGAGATTACCACTGACCGAACAGATGAGCAACGAGAAGGCTTTGATTTATGAGAACAAAAAGGACACTTAGAATATAATAAAAGTGACAGTTGACAGCTTGGATAAGTTGTAATTTAGGGGATTTATTGAAGACAAATACCTGACACGTGTTATCCTGTAACTTTACAAGAGTCAGACTAGATCTAAAATATAGTACTGATGCCATATTCCGGCAGGAGCTGCCCATTCCTCCCTTCCCAGTCTCGGTAGAGATCAAACACTTCTCCATGTTCTTGTAGGTGATAAATTATTTGCCAACCTACAACCCCTCTCTCGCAGATAAAACATCAAGAGCCTGGCACCTCTCGACTGCAATTTCCATAGAAAATATCCAGACGAACTACATCTCTTAGTTTTACCAATTCTAACCTTCATGCCTATGACATGCCATGCTACGCCCATCGTAGCGAACCACCCTCATTCCCTTCGTCTTCCATTGTTGTGGAGTAAATTCTCCTCGAGCATCTTTCTGTCCGCGAAGCACTTTTCTGTTGAACCGACTTCTGAGAAGATGCTTTTCCAATAACAACAATCATAACCTGTTCAAGTCTAGGGTTAACCGTTATCTTCCCCACATATCCTCATGAACTGTGACTTTTAGTCTGTAGCCCTCTACCTCGAGTAGCTCCCGGGGCTGGTACGAGGCGAATCTCACGGTAAAAAGAAAGAAGTGAAAGCTCGAATATATTGTATAACGAGGTTACGTAAATGAATGAGAGATAAGAAACTGGGGTTTTGAGTAAAGGGCAAAATATCGCTTCGAGGTACAAATGATCGCAAGTCGTTGCGATTAAGAAGCCGTCTGCACCCTGATATGAAAATTCCTGCTGAACATGAAGTTGTCAATAATTTCAATGGAAAATATATAAATATAACAAGTAAGCATTAGGTTTTTTATGAATAGGAAATCCGCATCGAAAATTACTTGAACACCGAAAAGTTTTCATGAGTTTTGCAAAATGGTACTTGAATTGAATATCCGAGGAAGAAATGAAACTTTTCAGAGAAATGCTTTGTGAATCTCGATTTATTTTCTCTTTTCCTTGGTGTTCACTATATAAATTGCCCAGGAGTCATTCGACGTACAGGGTTACAGAGTCACGGGTACAGCGTGTATGTGAGGAAGGTAACAGTTAACACTAGACGAGAAAATGTTACGCTTTGTGATCAGGGATAGCATTTCTATTGGGAGATAGGAAGCTACTCGAGTGGGACGTACTTTTCTCCAATGGAATACGGAGGAAATGGGTGTGGTTCGCTACTATATGCGTAACATGGCGGGGCCAAACCATGAAGTTTAGAACTGGAGGAACAAACGACTGTAGAACAGAGAGAGGCTTGCGACAACTCGTCTGTCAGAGATCGGTTGCGGGGTGGAAAATAATTTGGCACCAACAAGAACGCGGTGACACTTTTTGACACTGTTGAGACTGGACAATGAGGACAGGGCAGATCCTGTTCAAATATGACAATAGTACGCCATCTTTGTAAAGGTAGAGTGTAGCATAAGTAGTCAGGTACTTACTGGAGCGGTACAAGAACCATTTTCTCGGTGTCTTTAGCGCTGAATCGTATGTATTGAATTCCACTTACGGCCTAATAGTCACTCAAGTCCCGAGACCTTCCTGAGGAAACATCCATTCATCGTGACAGTATTTAGCACAGACTCAGATGGGTAATGATGGAAAATTACTAGTGTGGTTTTCGAGACACTGAATGTAACCATCCAATTTAACCAAATATTAGAGTTAGATCGGAGTATAGTGTAGCAGACGTAGTGAACCGGAACTCAAGTCTAAGGCGGAAGCGGTGATCGAGATTTTTTTGTCGGTATCTCGAAGTGAGAGAGTTGGTCACTGTATGGCATGTCGGACTTTGAGAGAAGATGAGTGCCTCATTCCGTCAAAGGAGAGCTTCTTGTAGAAAAAAAAAGTGAGTTCTGTTGGGGTATATCGTACGATACGTGCAGTTGTGACAGAACGAACGAACGAACGAAGCGGATACAAGGCAGAGAACAACGATAAATACCAAGAAATCGGTGTAGAGGGGAGAAACGTCCAATCTGAAATTGCGTCCGACGTCAGAGTCACTAATTTTTTTTGACCACATAGAGATCAGCTATCTGTTCATTTAGAGTTTTGGAGGTAAAGCTATTTGTCGTGGTATCATATTGGAAGTATTAAGAATACTTGCTGTTAATCATACCCCCATTAGTTTTACTTACATACAAATGCTACTAAAATCGTTAGTTATATAATAATTACTTTGAAGAGACGCAGAAAGCCTATTGCCGATACAAGTTGTGATGTTTACAATATAATATTAGTGATGTTTAAGTTTACAATATAATATTAGCCTTTTCAGCTGACATGTAATAATGCAATGTGCTGAGAGAGGGCATTTACTAATTGAACAATTACGTTTTATAGATGATCTCTTACACCGAAAGCCACCTCTAGAGGACACGACATTTGGATGAGCTTAAATCAGGTCAGCGTTATTAGGCTGCTTGTTTGCTTCAATGAAGTCTCGTTGAAGGAGATCTATTTGCATTTGTCTGGTGATTATGTACGCGAGTTGGGACGCTGTTCCTCTACTCTGAGATTTCGGAAGTAAATTAGGTTTCTCTTCGATAAATCAGTATTATAAAAAAAGAGAGATAATTAGGTTTAGATGTTTAACATTGAACACACATGTTTTGGAATCGTTCTTTCTCTCTTCCCTTTACTTCTTTATATTTACATCGATTGATTTTCCTTAGTTATTTCCTTCTTTTACAGGCTTCTTTATTTTCTATATTTATTACTTTCTTAATTTTCCTTTCCTCTTTTTTCTCTGTTTTCAGTTTTTTTTTTCTAGATTCTTCTGGTCTATACTTCATATTTCTTTCTGGTCCATTTCTTTCTCTCTTAGTCTTATTTTTGTTTTCTTTGTATCTGAAACTAACACCATTGCTTGCATTCTCTTTCTTTCTTCTTTCTTTTCGTTCTCTTTTTTCTTCATTTTCGTTCTTTTTCACTTTCTTTCTTTTTCCTTTCTTTCTTTCTTTCTTTCTTTTTCCCTGTCTTTTTTTCCTTTCTAATTCTTCCTCTGTACCTTTCATTATTATATACCTTTCCTATTATTATTTCTATTGTCCTTGAATATTTTCTTTGTATCTGTTCCTTCATTTCTGCCTACCTAGATACTTTTATTTCTTTCTTTCTTTCTTTCTTTCTTTCTTTCTTTCTTTTTTTCCGAAATCTTTTTCCGTATATTTAATTATCATCTCTCATTCCTGTCTTTATTCCTGTTGTCCGTTATTATTTTTCTTTCTTTCTTTCTTTCTTTCTTTCTTTCTTTCTTTCTTTTCGCTAAATCATCTTTCTGCATATATTTTCCTTATCAACCTATATTATTCCTTCAGGCAGGAATTTGTATTGACTTTCTCAGTCATTTTCTTTCTTTCGTTCATTTATTGCCTTTAATTTTTTATTTCTTTCTTCTATATGTTTTCCACTATATTTTTCGTTCTCAATTTCTAACCCCTCCTTCAAGTACTACTTCTGTTTTAACAATAACTTTCATTGTTTTTTTGTTTGTTTCTTTTTGTTAAAATTTTTCCATGCTTTTACGATGAATTTCACCTATTCGTTTCCTCCCTATTTCTGTTATTTTTATAAAACTTAATCTTTATTTTTTTTCTCCTCGTAGAAAAAGGTTAAAAACAAATAATTTACTTTACAATTTAAAAAAAAAATCGCAGTCTTTAAATCCCGATAAATAACCCACTTCTGTATGCCTTGCATTCCTCTCTCAGTTCCCCATGATTTATTAATCTTTGAAACGATGTGTCAGTCACGGTGGAGAATTATCAATTATATGCATTTAAAATCTCTGTTTAGATGGGATGTGGAAATTGAACAATTCATTTAACATTACCCAGTTTCACGGATATATTTTTATAATTATAATACATGTCCTTAGACATATCGCCCTGGCAATGATATTTACGACACAAAAAGGAACACATTTTTAAATTATTATTATTGCTATTATTATTATTATTATTATTATCATTATTATTATTATTATTGTGTTACATAAAAATGATTTATTCTGTTTATCATTTTCAATACATCTATATAATACTAAAAGTCTGTGATTAGTGCTTGCGTGGTATGTCGTCCGTCCGGCGCATCAATATTTAAGTTTATTGCCTCTTCTTCATTTCCATCTCTCTCCCTTTCCACCTCTCTCTTTTTCTACCTCTGTGATTGCGTGGTACGTCCGTCCGTCTGGCCGGTGCATAATGGTTTATGTTGATCTTATTTAAGTGAGTAAGATTTAAAAATGCGATTTGTTTTCACAGTACGTATATTTTTTTTATCTTAACTTCCTTCAAACAGCACAGTTTTTTTTTTCATTTAAAATATTTATAAGTGAAAGACAGATATAAATATTTATTGGCATATTAAAAAATATATTTTTAAGTTAATCTGATTTCAAAGATATTTTAAGTGAATAAAATTTAAAAATAAGTAAGTATTTTTATTCTAACTTTCTTCAAACAGACAGTTTTTTTAATGTTGAAATCAACTTCAATATTTATAACGTGAACCGTTCGTGATCCGACGGGTCATGCGTAGTCTAGTTAACAATAAAACGCATTAAATATTATTATTATTATTATTATTATTATTATTATTCGAAATCATTTTTCTGTGTGTCCTGTGTCCTGTGTCCTCAGGGTGTAGCTGTTTATGGTTATCCATTGCAGCTCTAAGCAACATTTGTCCCCTAACTATAAGTCCCTGTTTCTGCAGATGATTTCCACTGACTCGTAAAATAGTGTACACTCTTACACTTTTTTCGGTGATTAAATCGACCAACATTCACAGCCGTATATGAGTGATATTACATAAAATTTCCCCACCATATACTTTCTTTCTAACGAAATGTTGAACATTGTTAATACTTTGTTTACATTTTGGATTTCTGCTGTATTTTCCGTCGTTTCTTAAAATACTAGATACCTATGATTCTGTATTTGCCTGATTATGACGTCTACAATTCTTAGCTCACATGTTGGACGGTGCCTCTTGAAAACGATCATATTGCAATAAAGCAATCGAAAGTAATCTCCTTTTTATGATTACCTCCCTTTGGAGAACTCTTTTGTTTCTAGAGGATTATAAATGTTCATTACGCTTGTATCAGTTATCCTAAGTAGAATAATGCTTCCTTGAGCCTTCTCTTGCTCTCTTTTGCTATTACACATTGTTACAAACTTGTAGCATATAAGTGAACCACGGGTTTAAAAAAAAGAGAAAAATTGGGATTTTTTCTCGGTCTTCACTCAGGAATTAAAGCGACACAAGTGAGTCAACGAAAAACAGACGCAAGACGATGGATTTAAAAATAAAACATAAATACATAAACAGGTAAAGAAAGAAAAATAAAACTCATTTAGCAAAGGGGAAGGAGACCATAAAAGAACAGAAGGCACGAGCGAATATATATATATACATAAAAGGATCAAGCCAAGAAGTCAACTTATCTGTCAGTCGAGTTGATATCTCCACGCAGCGAGAGCTCTAATGCTAAAACAAAATTTTGGCCGGCCGGCAATTTCGCTGGCTTCTTTTTCTTTCGGAAATGACCGGAGGCCCACAACATCTCGTACAGGAGTTTCATTGGTCGATTCAGTTTCGTAGCAGTCCTTTCGTTCTTTAGTTGGCTGTCTTCCTCATTTCGATCGGCTGTCCATTTGAAATCGGGACGATTCGCCAAGCGATGTTAATCTGCCACTGATCAGATAGGAAAAAAAAGAAGCTATTTTTTGATTTTTGCTGTCCCCAAAGATAGTCACATGGTTTCTTTTCGTCCTTGACCAAACACGTAGGAGGATGGGGCGCAAACCACGCAGTATTTTCGTGATGGCCAAAATTTCAATCAAACCTCAGTAGGGTCTGAACACGTGATCGCAGCAAGAGAGCCTGGTGGTGCCTGAAATTCACTTATAGCCAACCGCCTGATGGTCCCGTGATTTTGGAACCAAGTCATTCTCGGGTCGAGTCGCTTCAAAGTTCACGGGCTCTTGGCTTGTGGGTGGAAGAGAAGGTAAAGAGAGAAAGAATTTGGAAAAGAAGACAAATGTATGGCTGATCATAGAACATATTCGCTCGCAAGTTGAACGCATTGGATTTTATCTAATTTTATTTATTTATTTTTTATATCTAACTATTTTTTGACTGGAATTTGGGATTTTTCTCTCGGGGTGCCTTTTAGCCTTAAGCCTATGTGGTTAATGAAATCGTAGGTACTTACAACATATAAATTTCTAACGATAAATGGTTAGACCTTTTCTCCAGTTTTTATTTAAATCGTTTCAATCTACATATTTTATGCTTTTAAAATTGTGTCCACCAAACTAAATCCTACTAGTACTGCTATTATTAATACATTCTTCGCAACTTCTGGCTGCTTCTGTTTCCATTAACAGTGTGTAACTTTAGACATAGTATTTGCGTGCACGATCTGCAGGATTTTATTGCTTTCGATCCTCATAGGGCAATCAATAAATAGAATCGCCTGTCTATATAGGTTACGTTCATGTAATATGCTATCTCTGAGAATCTTAAAATACATATATTCTGTTTCTTATTTCTAATAATATGATAATTATTTACTGGCAACCTAGTCAGTTTTAAGGATCGGGTTTTTCAGATATTTTTTAATAAAACAAATTTACTCTTACCTGTAGACACGACCTATCTCTAGTCTTTTTCGAAATGATTTTTTCTGATGGCTATTTCTGTCATTAATATTGTTATTACTATTGAGTTTGTGAGTAGCTCACTAACTGTCCTGGGTAAGACGATATACAACATCCAATAGCATGGCCTCTGATCAGGAGACTTTGAGGAGCGTAGAACCACCTCTTAATTCCTGGTGTTCCCGGGTCCACAGTGACTCGGGGTGGTAGCACCTGTTGGGGGTCCCATCTTTGGGCAAATAGTTAACCCCCAAACTGGGTTCAAAACACTATGACAGTGTAAAAATATGTTTTAATATAGAAATAAGTTTTTGTAAAAAAAAATTACCATCAATAAATATTTGAAGAAAAAATATTACCAGAAATACAAATCCTGTCGGCATTAAATAAGCTATTGCGGTTGATACGCCGTAAAACAAAATAAAACAAAATAAAGAAAGAAGAAGCTTACTAACATACCAACGCTGACGTACAGTTATGCGAAATTCAATAGGCCTATCATGAGACACAGTTTTAAGTGTATACCAGACATATTTATTGCACCCATATGTGTTTAATACAGGGAAATATCCAAAAGATCAAAAAATATCGCATAGCGGACATGTTTTTTAGAATTGCCTTCAGATCGCCTAAATCACTTTTCTCAGTTCAAAAGCAACTAGTTTTTATTCAAAACTTACTTTTGCTGCATCAACATTCGAATTTGGAAACATCAGGCTATAGTTATCTCTCAATAATACGGATTATAAACTGATATGCATTGTCAATCTATAGGACAAATACCATATTGATTAAAGTCAGATAACAAACAAGCAAATCTTTGCTATTGAACAGAATATTTCCTGTAGCTCCATCGTTATTTACCGACACAAGACATTCACGTGTTAACAGGCCCAATCACATATGATTATAAAACCCGAGAACCTATCGTGGTGTATTATTATTGTTATTATTATTATTATTATCATTTTTATTTTCTTTGATTTCTGGCGTTTACACATTTCTTTCCGGGTGCCGCCCAGGGACCTAAGGTTAGAAATGGCGTCATGACACTCCACTGACAAAAAAAAAAAAAAAAAAAAAATTACATAGATAAAGCCCTTCGTAAGGTGTGGGCTGTACTTGTCAGAACAATTTTTTGTATCTCCTTGAGGCATGGACTTCCAGGAATCCCTTCAATTAGTCTACTGCAATCTTTTCCAACCAGTCCTAGGGCTACAACTACAACAGGGATTGTTGATGTTCCCATATGCCACATTTTCGAGATTTCTATTTCAAGGTCCTTGTACTTTGACATTAAGGTCCTTGTACTTTGACATTATTATTATTATTATTATTATTATTATTATTATTATTATTATTTCTTTTAATCCCTACTGTATACAAATGTTCTTCTAGGTCCCAACCTAAACCCTAGGTTTCAGAAATGACTTCATGAATTTTTCCACTGATATTTTTTGTAAGAAAAAAGATATTACACATATTTAACATAGAAAAGGTTATTCGTAATCTGCGAGCTGTTCTTGTGAATACAATCACATCAATGAGTCTATTGGAATCTTTTCCATTTTAACCGAGGGTTCCAACTACAACAGGAATTACTGATGTCTTCATGTGCCACATTTTTTAGATTTCAACTTCAAGATCCTTATATTTTTTTATAGTCGTTTTGAAGATCTTCAAAGATACATTATAATCTTCAGGGATAGCCATGCCAATAATAATGCACATTCTGCTCTTGTAGTCTTTGTTTACGATGCTATTATTATTATTATTATTATTATTAATATTATTATTATTATTATTATTATTATTAGGCATTAATTCAATTAGGACCGAAAGAGATTACTGGCAAAATGGTGGAAATCGATGGAAAGGAATCGATATCTGAATGTACTTCATAAAACTGATTTAAGTCTTTTAATGGACGTGACTTGTCACTTTAAGGTTAGAATTGGATGACCATCAATAATCAATTATTGATACGTTTAGACATAAGGTAGAAGAAAACCCAGCAACCAGCTTTTGGGGATCATCGAAAGATGACATATTTAAAAATATTACATAACCTTCAACTATATACAAGATCTCTAGAGAGTTTTAGACATGAAACTACATTTGATATATTCTTATATAATGCTGAGTTCTTTTTTTTTCTTTCTCGTAATCATCTTTATCGTCCATCACGTTTGTGTTGGCTGGCGGATTTTCTTGACGGACAGTTGAGCCTAAGTCTTTCCCAAACTCTTAGTCGATGCCATTAGAATAAGAATGTAATATTTCTATTATATATTTTTTTATTTGTTTGCTTGCATCACTTTTGTCTGAAAGAACATTTTATAGCAGATAATACTCCTAGATAAAGTAGTAAAGAAAAGCTGGAAGTAGGTGAACATATCATTTGTATAGAATCAAAATAATGCAAATAAAGACATTTCAATATCTGGGAAGTATTTTACGAGATGACGGAAAATCTGACATAAAATCTAAAAGCCCATTGAAACGGTGAAAGGTGCCTTCCAAAATCTAAAGAAAGTATTAAGACGCAGGAAAATTTCGTTAGAACCAAAGAAAGGAATTATTATTCAGATATTTTGTTATGTCAATCTTCCGATATGGCAGAGGAGGCGTATAAATTTACTCATATGTAGGGTTTGGTTTGGATTGGTTTGGTTGGGTTTGGTTTGGTTTGGTTTGGTTTGGTTAGGTTTGGTTTGGTTTGGTTTGGTTTTTACGGCATATCGACCTCAATAGATCATTTAACACCGACAACTTTTTTTTTTCTGGTAATATTTTAGATTTATCAAAAATTTATTTCTGTCAATATTTTTTTCCTCAAAAATGTATGTCTGGTAATGTTATTTTTTCAAAAGCGCATAACTGGTAATATTTTTCAAAAGCACATAACTGGAAATATTTTTCAAAAACGGATTGCTGATAATAGTTTTTTTTCTCTTCAAAATTCCATTTCTGGTAATAATTTTTTACAAAGTATTTCTGATATTAAAACCTATTTTTACACTTTCATAATGCATCTTACCTCAGTTTCTGGGTTAACTATTTCCTGGAACCCTAACGGGTACTACCACCCCGGGTCTGGCTGGTCTTGGGAACATCATCAATTAAGAGGTGGTTCCACACTCCTCAACGCCTCCTGATCAGAGGCCTTGCTGTTGGACGTAGTTTATCGTCTTACCCAGGACGCAGATGTAGTTTATCGTCCTACCCAGGACGCTGATGTAGTCGGTGTGTTAACTAATTTTCCATAGCTGGGACCCTAACAGGTGCCACCACCCTGGGTCAGGGTGGACATGGGAACACCATCAATTAAGAAGTGATTCCACGCTCCTCAAAGCCTCCTGATCAGAGGCCTTGCTGCTGGATGTAGTTTATCGTCTTAGCCTGGACGCCCCACTGGGGCTGGCATCTTACCCCTCTGCAGAAGTGTAGCCGGCTTAGTCTACAACCCCAGCTGACAGGGCCTTCATATGTAGTGTATACTTGGGGAAGAAGATGGCATTCTAGTGAAAGATGCTGAAAATATGATTGTAGCAACGAGGAAGTTTGAAGAAAAAATGCAAACAAAAAGTCACTTTGAATCATAACGACTAATTTGAAATTTACGGGACGCGTAATAAGAAAAATAATCTTGTATAATCTTACAATGATATGACAAATCGTCCATACAGAAATAGGGAATCATATAGAAACCTTTGTTACAAGTTTGTTTGAAATGATGACAGAAGGGTAAATGAGAAGGTTAGTATAAAAACAAATACATATTGCTAAGAGATTCAAAAGATGGTAAACAGGGCCAGGATATATAATTAAAAAAAAAAGTATTGATTGGAGTATATCATTCACGTAATGGTGAAGTGTAGGTTGTAGCTGGAAAGTTTCCACGTATATTAAGAGGCTTTTTCAAAACATAAACTTTTGTCATCTGTTCAGATTTTGGACATATATTGGGCTGTGAATAATTCTTTGTTATAGTGCTACCAATATTTTGATTCTGTTGCTATAATTTAATCCCACCAAAAATTATATATCATAGAATAAATAGTTGGAGAGAATTTTGAATATCAATTCTTGAAGAGGTTTGGATATTTTTTTATATTCCAGATGGATTACGACCATATCATGTTGAAACACCGGTTCTCGGACGATCACCGAAGTTAAACAACGTCAAGCCTCTGTCTATATTTCTGAGATGAGGTATTATGTACACTATTTACATTATTCGGACGATTGTCCTCATTTTTGTCGCCATATTTATTACAACGTTTCGGCCGTTGTAGGCTCCGGCCGAAACGTTTTAATAAATATGGCGACAAAGATGAGGACAATAGCCCGAATAATGTAAATAGAGAACGTCGAGCCTTTTCAATACATAGATGAATGACCGCTTGGAAATATCAGGTGTTGTAAGCTTGGATGTGTTGTGGTGTAATGGATAAATGCTGGGAATTGGAAATTCCAGTTGAGTTCGTTATATTCCCTTATGCACATATATTCATG
>CAHIKZ030005537.1:1432500-1450000 GCA_903632075.3 Acanthosepion pharaonis
CAACTGCTTTCTCGAGAGCCTGTACTTTATAATGCGCCATACGTTTTATATGGGGTTGAGGTTAGGAGATTGGGGGGGACATGTCATAACACTCACCTGCTTCTCATCAAAGTATTCCTTCATCAATTTTGATTTGTGAGAGGGAGCATTATCCTGCATAAAATTGAGCTTTGTGGGGGTCGATTTGCACCCTTTCAGAATAAGGGAGCAGACAAGACTAAAATTCTCTTGTACTGCTCGCTCCGGAGGGTCTTTTCAATAGGTTTTCAGAAACCAGTTCCATGAAAAGAAAACTTCCCCAGAAAATTACCCTGAACGGATGTGTGGCACCATTTAACGAGGCAGAAAAAGAAAAGAAAGAAAAGAAGAAAAGGAGAGGCTAAGGACCGAATCGTGGATGATATGCAGAACACACACACGGCTAAGAGGCAATGAATAAAAGGATATTTTGATAAGTAACAAATGGCGAAAGCGTGTCATTACAATGATAGGGAAATTCTGAGTAAAAAGAAAGGGAAAGAAAGAAAGAATCAGATATGTTTTGGCGACGGCTGTGTTATCCAAGGATATGAAAACAAACTATTGGTACGGGAAGGCATCTTATTATCAACTACAGGCCGACTGGCCAAAGAAAAATTCAAATGAAAATGTTATTTCGATAAGTGACGAAAAACAGGCAACTAAAAGGACTTTGGATAGATAGGAAAAATTAATTGTATCAAAGCCACACACACGACTGTCCATTGACCGAATTCTTTCGACGGAACATCCTTGGCCTGCGATAATAAAATTATGTTATCAGAAATATGTACCGAAGGGAAATGAATTGGCCGTGTTAAGAAGACCACCCATTCGGATAATTAGCGATAAAATACCTGACGAAAACCACGTGTAGAACAAGAGTTATGACCGCCATTGTTCATATTGTCCCGTTTGCGGCTAGAGAAATGATAACGGCGATTAAAAGGAAGAAAAGGAAAAGAAGGGATAATTTTTTTTAGTTAAGCAAGATATTTTTTTCTTCCTGAAACAAAGCCGCGGATTCGTCCATGCCCGACTAAGATATCATTGGTCAAGTGGTGATCACGTGACGCACGAAGGAGGAGGAAAGATATTTTTTTTTTAGTTAAGCAAGATATTCTTTTTCCGAAACAAAGCCGCGGATTCGTCCACGCCCGTCTAAGACATCATTGGTCGAGTAGTGATCACGTGACGCACGAAGGAGGCTGTCGCCGCCTCATCCAGAGTGTAGGTATGAGAAGCTGCTACGAAGAAGTGGGGAGGGCAGTTCACGCCCTCTGAAGTATGGTGAGAAGGTGGGAGTGAGGAAATTTTCCCAAAAATGGAAAAGAGTGGAAAATCCCTAACCAGAAATAAAAGAGGTGGATATGTATTTAGAATTATCGAGGAACCCCCGTCACCGACAGACCCACCCCGGTTTTGGTCGGCGTCCATATAAGCGAAGCCCCAACGAACAGAAATCAGTTCCAGCAGTTCCAGTGAGTTCAGTTCCAGAAAAGTTTGAGTTGAGTCTCCAGTTGAAGCCGCCTCGCAGATAGTTGACCAAGATTCACGCAAATTCCGGACTCCTCTTCAACCCAAGAACAATTATTTTGAAGAGCGACTTACACCCAGACAACCACAATAAGTTTTTTTCGACTTTCGTCCAAAGAAACACCAATTTCTTAGAGAGCAAACAACTTGAAGCGTTAAAACTTGCCTAACGGAAAACGACGTGTCACAATCCATAGAACGGATCGGGAGATAGATGCAGTCCTATGTATCGAACAACTAGACATAAAGTTTGTTACCTTTTTCTTTGATACTTTGAACTTTTGAGTTTTCATTTTATTTTATTTTATGCATATTTGTGTGGTATCACCTCCGTTGAACTCGGTTTGCATTACGGCCCCAACCACTGTTTGATCTCGTCTGCGTAAGATCAATTCACAACGTGGGTAGGCAGACTAGAGATCAATGCAGTTACCTTGGTAACCAGGCGTTGGAAGCGAGTTGGGAACGACGAGGCTGATATCAAATCTAACCAGATTCCCACCCGAATCACCAAAAGGTTAGAACGTCACATTTGGGTGCCGCGACCGATACCAAGCCAGTTGGTCGTCACAGGACGAGACAACACGACTGACGCGACAGGCGGACGTCACGTTTGGAGCAGCGACACCCGAACGGAGCAGCGAGGAGCGAACGGCTGGCGCCGCGGCGAGGACGTCACAATTGGTGCTGTTTAGGGACGTCACAGTTGGTGCCGTGGTAGACCAGAATACAACGTCACAGTTGGCGCTGCGACCAGGGGACGACGTCACAGATGCTTGACTGTACTTACCTCTAAATTCAAAGAGCTTTCAAAGCTTCTTCTTCAGATTTTAGATCGCTTATCGTTTGAATTTAGCTCAACTTTCGTTTCATCGGAGACAAGAACATTCTTCCAGTCTTGTACGGTGAAATGTTTGTAATAGTGAGCCCATTCGAATCTCTTGGCTTTGTTGGCTTTGTTTATTAGCAGCTTAAACCTTCGTGTACAAGATTTTTAGCCTTGTTCTAACAGCCACCGACGGACTGTTGAAGAGGCAAGACGAACACCTTGCTCTTCGCTTAGACTGGCTGCAATTTCTTGGCTAGTTATAGTCCTATTCTTCGCAACTTATCTCTTGATTACCCTGCCAGTTCCACCATCAATCTTTTTCTTTTGTCCCTTTGTTTCCTTCCTTGCAGCAGGAGTGACATCATTATCTGGCATAAGCACTCAAGAGACATTTGATTGCGAGGTTATAGCAATTTCTGCTATTCCTCTCGTAGACTTGCCTGCTTTTGAGAGGACAATAATAGATGCCTTACGTTGTTCTGAGTGGCTATTTCAAGCTGTTTTTATACAGTATGAGGCTTCCTGGTATTTAATTAATCTGTTCTAGAATTCTCTAGAATTTGGTTCTGAGTTTATTTTAAAATAGTTTCCAATATTTTGTCAAAAGCTCCTTAAATTTAGCAGTTTAATCATTAGAATGTGATATATATCTGAGTCACTTTGTTTGCACAGAGTATTTTCCTGAATCTCATTTATATCCAAATTTATAATTATCGATAGAATACCTTAGGGTGAATAAACTTTTTTTCCTCGGTGGTCGGGAAGGTGTTTTTATATTAGTAAGATTAAAAATTATTTTATCCCCAAAAACAATAGACCAAAATTATTTTTAGTAAAAAAAATCAGGTGAGTCACTTTTATCGAACAGCACTGTATATATATATATGCACACTTACATGGGGAACCTTTGTCACATCCCGACTCAGTTGCGTTTCTGTCTTCGGGCAGGATCCGACTCAGTTGCAAACATCACACAGTGAGGCGTTCAGCTTGAGGCCAGGGTAAATATCTACTAAAGAATGACAAGTTCAGCTTGCTATCCATTTCAGCAAAAGTTTTATCAAATGTTGTTAGACATATAAATAAATTCCCAAACTTACAGATAAAAGTCAAGAAAATCTTTTAATAAGGAAATAGAAATTATTTCAGATGTTGATGACGTATAAGTAACAACATCAGATCAGGAGACATATACTATTAACAGATACTAAAAATAGTACGGACGTATATGTACTACTATGTCTCTTTAAAAAAAAAAAATCAAGTAAGAGCAAAAAAAGTTGAACGGTGAGGAAGAAGAGAACAAGCAGGCAAAAGTCTGCGACGGTCAGTCACAAAGAGGAAGTAAACAGCAGAACTAAATAAAGTATAACGTCGAAGTACAAGAAAAATTCAATAAAAGTCATACCCTCCTAAATCAATTCCTGTCCTCGATCGAGCCGGACATTCAGCAATTAATATATCACATAGCCTTTTAATTAGCGCTAATCAGACGAAAAACGAGGAAAAAAAATAATAAAAAGATATTTTTCTGTTAATTCCGTTTTGTTTTTAATATTTTTTTCACCACCTAGATTGTATCAGTCGACTCTAAGAGTAGCAGGTGTGGATACTAAATCTAGCGAGGGTCGAACTCATACGGTGTTGCAAGAGTCAATCAGACAAGCTCGCTATTTAGATGATTTTCTAGCTACAAACATTAAGGACATTCTAGAATCTTTTCTGCAAAAAGGTGAATATCCTGGAACAGGGATTTCATTGGTAGTAACGGAAGAGTTTGGATTCATTTCCTGGAGCGCTAAGATAACTGGGGAACTGGACGAGTTTCAAGAGAAAACAATCTATATTAGAGAAGCACTACAGCTACCATGATTACAGAAATTAAGTTTCAAGCGCTTACGACATTCTTTATTTACTGGTTTATTAATCCTTTTATTTCTAAATGCGCTTTTCACTTTAATAAGCTGAACTTACTTTGGCACAAAGCGATGATATTATCACCTGGGAAGGACCGAATTCATTAGTCATTATTACTGCTCTACAAAGTGGATCGTTTGTCGTTACGCCACAGACATAGACGACATAATACTTATTTAATAAGCTTGTATATGCAGGTGATATGATGGATATCAGCAGAGAAAGATAGTTCGTGGATCCAGGTTAAAATAGCGGTCTATGTTCGCATTCACACCCATTCTCAATCGGTTTAACGTCTCCCCCATATGTGGGTTAAATAGCAGGGTTCTGCCATCCATTTACATAAGCTTGTTAGGTAAGTCACACAATATTTCACTTCGAGCCTATTACATTCAATTTATGCTGTGTGTTTAAAATTATCCAAACCTTTTCCTCATTTTACAATAATATATATATATATATATATATATATATATATATATATATATATTAAACAGATCATCTGATGTTAGGCATCCGGTGAAGATTAATACCCCTATTATGATAATGTTCTGAGGAGATTTCAAATTAAGAACAGCATTCTAGCTCTTTGTGCTAGGCTTACATGTGCAAAGAAATAAAATATGGGAAAATTCAGAATCTTGAGCGATCTGGAATTATTATGAAATACATACAGAATTAAGCCACGAAAAAATACCATGTTACGATTCACGAACATTGCATGACACAAACTCAAGATACATGGAAAGATACATACATAACCACACACACAAACGCACGTACATATACATACATATATGGCTGGCTACTTGTTTCCCAACCCCACTAGAAAATCCCTGTTGCAGACGCGTATTCAGGCATACTTGTGTTTGTTCAACACCAAAATTGCCATCATTTGATATATCCTGCAGCTATTCAGTTTGTGGAAGAGAGGTTAGCAACAGTTGAAACAGGCCATGACCCACAAATCATCGGTCACGATGACTTGTGATTTCGTGCTTGGTGAATTCGTAACATTTCCGTCTTATCAATTTCACTCACAAGGGTTAAACCACGGCATGGTGTCCAGACACATGCTAATCATAACTCTCACTGGTATAGCCTTCCTTTGCCGGTCATATTAAGTATGTACCTCACTCACGAATAGGATACATTTAAATTCGAGCCCGCGTCTCAACATATTAAAATCCTCGGCGACACGATCATAATACATGCATGTACATACGTGAATCTATATACCTACATATATAACGGGATATGATACGCTTTTAGCCTCTCTTGGTTACAGCAATTATGGCTTGTTTAATAACGCTTTTTCTTTTTTCAGACAATACCGTGTTAGTATCAAGCTACTATCATCTATCAACAATAGTTGACTTATATCTTGCAATGAAAGTTCGTGGAAGTAACGGATTTGGTGAATTTCAACAAGGGAAAATAATAGGATGGCATCATTGTGGCAAGTCAAATAGAGAAATTGCTAGTTTTTTCCAGGTTAATCATCAAACGGTTAATAATATTGTCAAGAAATTTAATGCAGAAGGCCATTGCCGTGGGGGACAACGTTCCGGAAGACCAAGCATTGTGTTTGAGGGAACGACCAGGGCGCTGAAGAGGGAAATCATCAGAAACTGTTGTCAAAACGTCAAAGATGTCGCCAACAGCATGGGATTGTCAACGTATGCGGTGAGAAAGACGCTGAAAGGGCTAGGCTATGAAAGAAGAGTTGCAAGATAGAAGCCCTTGATTTTCAGAGGTTAACATGATCAGTTATATGGACTGGACGAGAGAAATCGAGAGGAAAGATTATGAATTTTGGCAGTCTGTAATTCAGTCAGATGAAATTAAATTCTGCCAATATTCGAAGTGGAGATAGAAATATGTTTGAAGAAATCAGAATGAGGCTTGGAGCACTGAATGTCTACAGGCAGCCGTGAGACATGGAGATATTGGAGTAATGGTGTGGGACGCTGTCTGCTTTGGATGGAAATCTGAGCTTATTCTTGTTGACGATCGGTTTAAAGGTCCAAAATATTTTCAAATATTAGAGAAAGAACTACTCCCACTCTAACGTTTTTAAGATGATGGAGCGACATGTCATACGAGCAAAGTAGCAAAGGCCTGGAAGGAATCACAAGGAATCAAGTCACTGCCATGGGTAGCCAAAAGTTTTGATATGAGTTCAATAAAGCACGTTTGACTGAAGACTTCTAGAGCGTGCAACAAAAATCACGACAGTGTCAACTCTTAAAGAAACATTGCTAAAGGAGTGACAAAATATGGATCAGACGATTGTTGATAACTTGATCAAATCCATGAAAAATCGAATAAAAGCATTGAAACTAGCAAATGGAGGGCTTGCTCCATACTAGTCCCAAATACTGTTTATTTATGTTGAATAGGAATTACGTAATTACATTTTGAACGTAGCTTATTTATCCTGTTTAAAAACTTTTCTTAGGCCACTGTATATGAATATATATATGTCTCTCCCTAGCTCAATTTGCACATACACACACACACACATACATACACACACACACACACACACACACACACACATATATATATATATATATATATATATATTAGAAAAATGTAACAAACTGATTTTATTTTCGTGTTCTGATGAGTGTAGAAGTTTATGAAGTCATTTTTATTGGTTGATTTTCGGTGGACACTAAGTTCTAGGCTATTGTCCACCGAAAATTTAAAATTCGCTTGAGGATGAAATGGAACTAATGTTTTTAATTTAATTACAAAACTAAATTTGAAGCTTTTAGCTTACATTTTTGAAACATGGTTAGAACTATGTGGCGAAAAACCATATTTTAAATCAGTTAATATATATATATATATATATATATATATATATAGTGATTTTCTAAGCGGATTTTAGATGTTGAACAATGCCAGAAGTTTAGGATCCAAATGAGAACCGAACGCTCTACTCAGCCGTAATTGATCTAGCGAGTCAAGCTTGCTCTCTATTAAACCATTTTGTCTCTGCGCGTTTGTGTTTGTATAGAAAGCTACTAACACATATACAGTGGTTTCGGCTATACTTCTCTGTCCCAACCTCTTCCTAATCTCTATATTCTGAACATAGACCATTACAATATTGAATTTGTATGTGGGTCGAATTAAGACCCCACCTCGTACGTTGCACATGCATGAGATAAGAAGAGAGATTCATAGAAGGAATAAAAGAGAGAGAGAGTGAGATGGAGAGAGAGAGAGAGAGAGAGAGAGAGTCGTGTATGTTTATATTTGAGGGGTTCTTTCAACTTTGGCTCGATCGCATTAAAGTTCTGCTCATTGTTTGCGATTTTGACGTACACGCTGTTGTGATTGTCAAAAGCCTTATTTACTTGTTGACTCTTTCCTTTTCTGTTCTCTTCTCTTCGCCAATCTCTCTATCTCCGTTCACGAATTTGGCCACTTTTGCCATTACTCTTAAGTATCGAACCTGGCTATTTGTTCCAGATTCGCCGACTTGTTTAACGTATGTCACTCATTCCTGACAAGAGAAAACCAGGTTCGATTTTTTTTTCGTTTTTTGTTCTTTTTATTCTTTCTAAAATTTCTTTTTGTTGGTTGTTTTTCTCTTGCGTTTTTTTTTCTCTTTTCTTCTCACTATTTTCTCTTATTTTTTTCTTCGTTCTTGCCTTATATTTTTTTTTAAATTTTAAATTTTTTTTTTCTTTTTAGGTTTCTTATTTGGTTGCTAAAAACGGAAGCGGATTTCGGTGCCAACGGCGCCTTCATCGCTTGCACCTCTTTTTTTAGTTTTGCCAATTCGGCCATTGTAGCAAAAGACTCGTTACAACGAAACTTGACATTAAGTGATATCAAGCTCTTAGGAGCAATTCTACTGCACCTGGCCTTTTGCATGCGATAGTCGACATGGAAACAAACGTGTGTCAGATCAAGGCATGCGTGTTGGCTTGCTGCAAGGCGGAAGTCTCCGGTTGAGATAAAGGTAAATATATATATATATATATATATATATATATATATATATATATATATATATATATATGAGGGAGAGAGAGATAGAAGAGAAATGTACAGCGGTGGAGACGAGGATTTTAGTCTGATGTTATCTGGCATTTTCCTTGCTACCATTCGACTTGTCTTACAAGCGTCTGCAATAAATGGCAACAAAAAGTGCAACTCTCAGAAGAAAAAGGAAAAAAAATATATGAAGAACAAGATTATAATTCTTAGCGTCACGTGACATGTTTGGTATTCCTTTGTGATCTGTTTTTATATATTTTTTCTTTTGAAGGTTATGTGTCACTAATCTATTTGAGTATCACTCTTTCTCATTTTCTCTCTCTCTCTCTCTTTCTCTTTCTCTCTCTCTCTCTCTCTCTCTTTTCAAACTCTCTTTGTCTCAATTTCTGAACCTCTCCTTAATCTGAGCTCCACTTTTACCCTTGTGGATTTTCTTTTTTTTTTTCTTTTCTGTATTCTGACAGCGAATCATGAATTTAACATGCGCATTGTAGGTCTTCCGGTTTCTCATTGATTCTAATCTGGTATTCGATTTTCCGGACACAGTTTCGGAAAGCACAATGGCATTAAAATACTTTCTTTACTATCCTCTTTTTTTTCCTTAAATATGAACTTCATTAGGGTAAATATTTGCTTTATTTCTTTCAAAGTAAAAAAATAAATAAATATTAAACCAGTGTTTATTTTCTATAACTTAATCTTGTTACATAAAAAGAAATATTTTACGTTTCCCAATCAAACAAGAAAACTATATTAGTTGGTAATCCTTGTGAGTTTTTAGACTGCATCAAGGTAATCTAGGGCGTATTCAATTCTGATAATTTAACTAAATCGTTCCTTTAAGAAAGAATAAAAGGAATAAAGATATTACATATGTAATTGTGCTTGATGTTATAAAATCCAGATAGGTAGACATAAAAGAAAGTGACAAGGATTAATACAGTTTTACGCAGATAAATTTAAGTATGTCTTATATGCTAAGTACAAGGAAAATATTTTCAGCGCTTTTCGTTCAAAAGAAATGTATTTTGACTTCAATATTCAGCCGTAGTTGTTTTAAAAATCGATTCTGGGAACTTCTTCACGCTCCTGATATATGATTGTTTTGATTCCGACGTATAGATGTGAGTATAGAGATCTATGATTGGGTTTGGGTTCGAGCAAAATGTCCTAGTATTTTTCAATAGGCGGTGTTTGAATAGGTAATTTCGTTTCAAAAGTGATCAAAATATATATATATATATATATATATATATATATATATATATATATATATATATATAATATACAAAAAAAAATGAAAAGAATATAAATTCAAACGTTCATAACATTAATTTAAAAAGGCCTCACGACAAGAGTAGAGTACGTCGAAATAAATATGAATTTTTGTTGCGGTAAATTGCATACTATATAGCAGTTTATTTTATATATATATATATATATATATATATATATATATATATATATATATATATATATATATATATATATGATATTTGAAACGTAATTCCTTATCTTATGAATTACTTCGCGTCTTGAAAAAAATTAAACGAGAGCTTCCATCATACTTAAAACAGCGAGTGACATTTCAAACACCCATATATATATATATATATATATATATATATATATATATATATATATATATATATATATATATATATATATCAATTCATATTTCTACGGGAACATCGGTGGATTGTAAATTTAAATATTTTTGTATCTGTCTATAGGAACATGGGCCAGTAGATAAAAGCGTTGGTTGATTCCATTGACTTGAGCCAAAGAATCGTGAATTCAAAAACTGGCTACACCAGATGTGATCAAAAAAGTTTGTGAGTTGAGTTAAAGGGAGATAACTGATATCGAGACATGGCACGTGGAACTAGAATAAATCTACCGCGGTGGACGAAATAAAGGGTTCATTTCGAAATTCAATTAATTTGAAGAAAACCTGTGCGTTCAACGGCCGAATGACGTGAGTATGGCAGTGAAGATGAGGACAACAGTCCGAACAATGTAAATAAAATATGTTTTATGGGAAAATACGTAAATATATATCATTTGATGCCCTTTTATTTTCGGAAAAGAAATATAAATTGTACCAACAGAAAACGATTTATGTGCCGTTTATGGAGATGGTGCCATAGCTTAAGTTTAATTTGTAGGTGCTGTGGCATGCTCGGAGACCGAGAATATTTCGGCTGGCGTCCAGTTATTAATTATGAGGAAACAGAAACGCTAATATAATTTACATCAAGTTCACAGAAAAAAATATTTTTTCTATAACGTTGTAATACAAAATGTATACGTGAATCTTTGTGATTCGGCACCTCTCAATTGAAGAGTTACAATTTCATTTAAATCTCTGCTGAAACGCAAAAATAACCCATCTTGAAAAAAGTACATAAGAATAATTGATTGCTTGAAACAATGTCGATCAAAACGTTATCGTTATCAATTACAAACGCCGATGTGAAAAACAAGTTGCTGTGTATTTGTTCGGATTAGAAGGACATATGGTTTTACAAGAGACTTCCGAGAACTAGATGTTCATACATAGATCGGATAAAGGCAGCAATCAAAGAAAAACCTGCACATTAGCCTATCTAAAATGTGGCGTCTATCATCAGGACCCCACCAGACTCAGCAGAAATGGATACATCTTGGCTTCGGTTCCATAACTACCCCTCCCGTGAAACTTCGGGTTAATAATTATTTTGATCCCTCCGAAATACACCTAATTGGAAGAACGTTAAATTTAATAAAAGTCTGTGAAAAATCTCTCAAAGCAATCCATTACCCAGGCATATCCCCATTTCTTAGCCATTAGAATCATGAGTCTGCCTCGAAGATGGCAAAATATTGTTTAACAGAATAACAAAGCTTTGAAAAAAAATCTATATAGAATTACTTTATCATTGTCTTTGAATTTTACTTAAAATCGCGCTGAATTTTCTTCCGACCTAATATAGACTCAAAATTGGGATCAGAATTTATTTTGTAGAATTCCAGGACGCAATGTGACGATCGAAGTAACTTTTTTTCTACTGTGTTTTATATTTTATCATTTTATCACAAGATTGTGAACTCTTTAAACTCTTTATTTGTAATAATATTTTTCACCCAATTAGAGGCACAAGACGGACTCAAGGAAGAGGCTTACTTAATCAATATCCTGTCTAAGACGAAAAATATGAAATGATAAGCGAATAAGGATATGTGGGATAGAGAAAAGTTGACCCTAGACTTTAAATGGTTCCGATTGCACTGATCAGGGAAGCATCCTATCGGGAGTTTTTTTTCCATAGAGTAAACACTATGGAAATGGAATGGAACTTACTTCTTACGAATGAAGATGAATTGACCAATGTGTCATGGTGAGTGCTAGCTATGAAGGTCTGAACTGCTTGAGGTAGGAAATGAAAATTGTAAAAACATTTCACAGGGAAAAGGCAATAGATTAACGAGAGGTTAGTGACGTTTTGTCAGTGTGAAAAATTTTGCTGGCTGGAAAACAGTTCGTCACCAAAAAGGCTATGTAAAGCGCAATGATTCCCTCTCCCATGGGTTAGCATCAGCCACGCTGATAGATGGTAAAAAGCGCAGTTTCGTTTTTAAGGCGTTAAAATTAAGAAGACACTCATTTCCCCATTTAGCAAGAGATTGTAGATTTGATGTTTAAGGCTTATCAGGCCTTTGAAGATTATTTAAAATCAGAACTATTTTTAGATTTAGTCTTACTAATTAACCCGTAGCTGCTAGAAGAAGTTGATACATAGCTTTCCCAAGAGTGTTTGCGCTTATAACGAACTCAACTGGAATTGGAACCCGGCTTTCCGATTAACAATTCCGAGACATTATCTACTAAAACACATTAATATCCATGCCTACGACACCTGGTGTTTACAAACAGTCACTCGTCTAGATTCCCGGTTTGACTAGGCTCGACGTTGCTTAACTTACGGGAAACGGGGTTTCAACGTAATTCAGTCGTAAGCCGATAACAATTAATTTTAACAATGCTGTTATAAAAAAACTGTGAGTTAACTTTTAGAGACTTATAAAAAGCCCAAGGTTGATTCAAGTTAGAAATATACTTAAGAAGTTTTTTTGTATGAGTAGGAAAACTAAGAAGTGCATTTTATGAGGTTACGTGGGAAAGATAACGGTTAAGCCTAGATTTGAAGAGGTTTAAAATGTAGTGTCCTGGAAAGCATTCACACGGGAATCCTTCCACACAGTAACAGTTCGTGATAATAACTTTTTTTTCCGTGGGAAATCACATTCACGCACATAGTATACAAAGGAAAGGAAGACGATAAGTCGCGTGGCGAGTCTTTGCTGTGAAATTTAGAATTTGTTTGGTTCGGTTTGTTTTGTTTTACGACATATCGACCTGAATCGGTAATTTAATATCGACAATATTTTTATTGCTGGTAATATTTTTTGCTCCAAAAAATCTATTTTTGGTAGTATTTTTTTCCTTTAAAAAAAATCTATTTCTGGTAATATTATTGCTTCAAAAATGTATCGCTGGTTATTTTCTTCAAAAATATATTGCTGGTAATAGCTATTTTTTATAATCTATTGCTGATTACAATTTTTTCTTCAAACAATTATAATAATTTTTTACGAAGTATTTCTGCCATTAAAGCCTATTTTTACAATTTCATAGTGTTTTGACGCCAGTTTGGGAGTTAACTATTTGCCCATAGCTGGGACACTAAAAGGTGCTACCACCCAGAGTCAAGTTAGATCTAGTAACACCAAAAATTAGGAGGTGGTTCCACGTTCCTCCTGATCAGTGGCCTTGCTATTGGAAGTAGTTTATCGTCTTACCCAGGACGCGGATGCAATTTATCGTCATACTCAGGACGGTTAGAATTAGTGGAACTAAAGAATGTAGATCTTCAGAACATTTGCCTGCAAAAGTATTAAATTTATACAAGTAAATATATATTTTCATGACTGTGGTTGTCTACCAAAAAGGTCTAATCATTTGGAACGTCAAAAGATAATTATTGAAGTCATGTTCTGTGTGCCTCGAATACAGATTCGGTAGAATTTCGTATATTTGAATACTTTTTTTTTCAATATACTTGCTCCGTCTGTATAAAATGTTTTCTATAAAAAATAACTGCCTGTTTCAATTTCATTCGCTCGTATTCTTTATATAAACACTTCAAATATCGCAGTCACGCGTCGGGAAGACAGTTATTCCTCTTAATTCCAACTGACAAAGATCTGTTCGCTATGAAAACGAGAAAGAATGTCTTTTACCCGAGCTTAAATATCTAGTCACCCAGTAAAAAGATGTTGGTTTTTCTTCAGGATAATAACCCTTGCTATTCTTTGTTTACTATTATACAGAAAAGACAAGACAGAAGAGCCACTCATAGTAATGAAATTACTAAATAAGCTTCTTAAAATAACCCCGATAATTTAAGAGATGAACATTATTATGATCGGCTATAAATCCTTTCGGGAGAATGTTCCATAAAGCAGCGACGATTGGGAAGAAACTGTTTGAATTTAACTTCTTCTTTACCAATGGAATACAAAGGGGATGAGGATGATTCCGTCCCGTATACGCGGCATGACGGTTCTTAACTGTAAATGTCTAAACTGTTGGAACTGGTGTCTAGTTCGTTAGTTCGCAAACACTTGCAGAGATATAAATATCTGATAGTCGTAGAAAGAGCGAATAATGTTAAATAAATACCAGAAAATGCGTAGAAATAGAGAGAAATATGTATTTCAGAAGCTAAGCAGAGTAATATGAGATAAGAAATTTTCGTTAGAAACAACAAAAAAGAGAGGTACTGAACTTCTATGTAACATTTAATCTCCTATAGTAAATGGCAGCCACTCGAATCCGATAATGCCAGTCTACTAGGACGGCTATCTAATCCACATTGCAGACGCCTGCTCAGGCAAATATGCGTTTGATCAAAACTCACAGAACCCCCCCCCCCTTTGGATTATACTGCAGCTATGCTGAGCGGACCTTAATTACAGTTTCTATCGTGATTAGCTGTCTGAAAGAGGATAACATGCTCAAAGCCTCGGTCACGATGATTTTTGATTTCGTGCTAAATTTTCCAAATTTCCCTCACAAGGTTTGGGTCAAGCCGTGATACTTTTCAAAGGTGTCGCACTCTGGTATCACCTCCTCCAGGCCGATGTCACCTTCCTTACAAATCGACCATGGTGAGATTCGAACCCGGGTCCCATGATCACAAAGCAAACGTTCTAATCACGCGGCCACATACCCACTAATCTCTTATATACTGTTGAATACTGAAACATCCCTTCACAGATGAAAAATTCTGGGATTCATAATGGGAAAAGAAGACATGATTAATTCGACACTCCCAGGTCATACTGAAGGCAAGTAAAGTTACTTCGCTAAACAAGGAATAAAGTGATGCCTGGCAGAACTATAATAACTGAAATCCTTAAAGGACAGGGAATTTCCCGGTCGTAAATGTTATTGTAATGTCTCTTGCAGACAAAAGGGATACTTTTATATTGCCCGAGACAGCATATTCGTAAATTTGAAACAAACAATGCAACGCATTTAGTTAGAAATTTCGTGTAGGCTACGGGCCGATAGGCATCGGAAGAAAGCCGGATGACAGAACGACTAAAACTTTTGACATAACAACAAGAATAAGGACAACCGTCTGAGTTTAAATATTATAAATAATAATATTTACCCGATATTTTTCGATAAGTTAGATTCTTGAAAATTACGAAAAGGAAGTTTTATATATGCGTGTTCTAGAGTTATTTTCCTTTAAAGAATGGAATCTCCTCAAAATAAAGCCAAAGAAAACATTGCCACTTTTTCATAATAATTTTCATGAAACATCTATATGCTTTGCAGATACCAAATAACAGAACCAAGAAGTAGAAACAGTAAAAAAAAACGGGTTAAAACATAGAGTAAACTCAAATGAAAGGATTCAAATCATCTCAAATGTTGTTTAACCAAGCTTCATATTCAAAAATGCAAAAAATATTACAATGACAAATACTGTATCTGTCTATATTTCTAATATGGGATATTGTAATTATTACATTATTTACATTGTTCAGACTGTTGTCTTCATCGTTATTGCATATTCACGACGCTTTGGCCGTTATACACTCCGGCCGTTGTACGTTCCGTCCTTCTTCAGCTTATTAGCATTTCGATAGAACTAAAACAATCTACCAAGTGGACGAAATAAAGGCTTCGTTTCGAAATTCCATTCACCGGAGCGTACAACGGCCGAAAGTTCGTGAATTTTGCAATAAAGATGGGGACAAGAGTCTGAACAATGTAAATAATGACAAATACTGTACTTCGAAAACAATTTACAAGTGTCACATCAGGAAAAATTACTTTCAGGCTTAAGGGCGTTCAAAAACGTCTCCGTAGATTTGTGGGCGAAGAAGGATTTTCCAACTAATAATCCCGTTCAAACAAACAAAATATCGGTAGCGTCTGGCTACTCCATATCTTTATTCATGGCGAATGTTTTTACGACTAATATTCCTTAATTCTATCAGTTCATAGGATTACAGATAAGACCCGCCATGCTGCATGCACAAAGTCGAATAATCGGTATTCTCTTTGTATATCATTGGTAACACACTAGTTCCATTCTGCTAGTTTCTAAGTCACAAGTTCCTCTGTAACAGACTCCCATGACGATGCTTCCCCGATCACGACAAATGTAGAGACAACCGTTTCGACAAACTTACTCCGTTGACCTCTGCATTATGTGGTTCTATTCTTGGGTGAAAAAGTTTAAAAAAAAGTTAATTTATATGTTTAGATGCTTTGTGTACAACATATATATGTAAATGTCAAAAAAGAATCCGGTTATTTCCTCGTTTCCAAGTGTTCACTTTCTAATGGGATTTCTGTTTTGTTCAACAGCGATAGTTCATGAAAATTATAATATCATCACCTGGTAATAAAATAAAGATTAAATAAAAAACATATTCAGCTCCTTGGTATTAATTTTTTACATAAATACATATTCGCTATTTACATTGCTCGGACTATCATACTCATTTTTGTTATCACAAAGTTTCGGCCGTTGTACGCTCCGACCTTCTTCTTGGAATGTCAAACTGAACCCTTTATTATTTCGCTTGCTGGTGCAGACTGTTCTATTTCCACGTGCCATGTCTAATGGGTGTCAGTTATCAGTTATCTCCTGTTAATTCCCCTCTCCAAGTTCTCCACCGGCTTAACCAGGTATTGAACTCACAGTCTTTGGGTCCTGTCACAAGGACACATGGCAAAGTAGATAAAGGCGTTAGTTAGATCCAGTGACAGGACCCAAAGAGTGTGAGTTTAATACCTGGTTAAGGCGGTGGAGAACTTGGAGAGGGAAACCTTGTGATAGATATGGCAACAAAGATGGGTGTGATAGTCCGAGTAATGTAAATAGTGTACATAATGTTGTGGAGTCCGAGATGAAATTCGGTCTCCAATGAATGAAAAACGCAGGAACGAAATATAACAAATAAATGTATTTACACAATAATACAATTGGTAATACGGTTAGTAAATCCAGGAACACGGTTAGTGGCAATAATAATAATAATAATAATAATATATATATATATATATATATATATATATATATATATATATAGTCTATAGTCTCTCAGTAGGACTTCCTTAGACTTCTACAAGCGGTTACCTCACACTATTACTCTACCTCCAACTCAATCACAATCTCAATCTCTGCTCACTCTCTCTCTATATTCTGACTGACTCTGGGTATTTAATGGCAGCAGTCAAGTAACTCTCTGGTTGAGTCCACTTATATGAAAAAGGTGAGGACCACATAACACATAATACCTCATCTCAGAAATATAGACAAATACATATTACTTTATGACATCGGCAATCATGGTGTCACATTGATATATTTTCTTTATTATCTGCGAATTACTGTAGAGTGCGTTCCAGTTTCCTTCTCCACGCTTAGTTTATTAGTGTTATTAGTTTTCTTTCTCTTAGATTGGTTAACATTTATAGCAGTCAATCCTGCTATTTAACACATAGCTGGTTGTTGAGAAGAAACAGATTTATGGTTTCCTCAAGGGCATACTTTTAACAATGTAACTTAACAGACTCACTCGAATCTGAACTCGGCTCGCCTATTCGAA
>CAHIKZ030005537.1:1455000-1512500 GCA_903632075.3 Acanthosepion pharaonis
AGCATCTAGCAGAAGGCATCATATACCTACCGGCGTGATAAAATTAACCGACGCTTTTGAAGCATTTTTAGCAGTAAATAGAATATAAGAGTTTCCCTTGCTGAATAGACGCTTAAGGTAAGAAAACTACCGGAGAGTAAACCCGTTAAATTTAGTGGGATTACATGAAGAGTAAAACTACAGACAACAAACCGGCCAATGTTAAGCCTCTCTTGGTCACTATCAAGGGCCTTTGAATCACTGGAACTTCAGCATAATATTGTCAGAATTTCAGATTTAGTATGCCTCCTCATATAGAAGTGGATACCAAGGTGGAAGATAGTCAAAATACTAGTTTCTATTAAAAGTAATAAGAAATAAATAGCTTTGAAGAAATTAGATCCACTGAAGTGAGTACTAATTTTTTTTTTTTGCGCTATTGTGAAATTTGTTTGTGTTTGATAAAAATAAGTTTGGATGATCATGAACTTTTGGCCATGAATCAAATTATCTATCTATCTATCTATCTATCTATCTATCTATCTGAATCAGTTATCCATCTATCTATCTATCTATCTATCTATCTATCTATCTGAATCAGTTATCTATCTATCTATCTATCTATCTATCTATCTATCTATTTGAATCAGTTATCTATCTATCTATTTGAATTAGTTATCTATCTATCTATCTATCTATCTGAATCAGTTATCTATCTATCTGAATCGTTTTCTCTCTATCTATCTGAATCAGTTATCTATCTATCTATCTGATTCTGGGGCCTTTTATATACTGCCCTTTCATGCCTGTAAAAACATCATTTAAATTGTAAATATCCCAACAAACGAAATTAAATATGCTTTATTTTGAGCAAGTATTTATTTATGAAAATTCGATCAAGGTATTCAAAAGGATGCAGATTTTATAATCGCTTTCACAAAGCTTCGCAAATTGAATATAACCCTCCTCTTCCTACAAGCATAGATGAAGTTAAGCAGAGACTCACTGTGGCACTGGAAAATGTTACGCAAGATAGCAATTCTTCAAGCGTAGATGTGACACAAGGCCGAAATTATGAGGCACCCAGTGAGGATCGAACTCACTACTCAATCGTAATTGTTCTAGTAAGACAAACTTGCTAACCATTACACCGCCTGGAGGTGCCGAAATGTTACGCAAGATATACTACAATATGCTTATCAGGAGCTGGACTATCAATCTGACGTGTGCTTTGCCACAGGTGGTGCATATATTTAACATTTTTGAAGCGTTTTAAATTATGTCAATTTCTAGAGGACACCCTGTACCTTTACACAGGATAGGCTGTAGGATTTTAGACGCATTGTGTAACCAGAAAAAAAAGAATGAGTGAATTTTATTTTACAATTTGATAAACAGAATATGAAGACAACAGTTAATTTATATCCATGCAAGTTTTATTGGAATCAATTTATTAGCTCATGTAAAATTTATTGAACCGTATAGTTCTATGGAAGCACCAAATTATTTCATTGAAAATCTTAAAATTTCCGTAGATGTGTGTTTTTGTGTCACGAACATGTGTCAAGTTTTCATTATTTTGCAAGTGAGTTTTATACGTAAAAAATTAATAGGGAGGAGTCACTAAATGTTTTAAACATCAAAACAATGTTCAGTTGTTATTATTACATTGCAGTAATCAAGGTTTCTGTAAAATGTTATTGCGTTTTTTCTGTGATGTTCGGTGACCATTAATAAGTTAGTATAACAGTGTTTAATTACGACCGCAAATAAGTACTTAAAAAGAAAAAAGACGTATAAGTGAAAAAAAGATAATTAATCATTTCAGTGAATAACTTATTAGTACCGCGTCTCGTCTTAACGTCCGGTAAATCCAAAATCAAAACCCAAATCATCGACGCACAATAATTCTCACTAATTTGACTGGATAGTTTCCACTCAATAGTCAGTAGCCTGGCACCGCTATTTATACACCTAGCAGAAAATAAGTCCAGAGTGCCACGCTCGAACCTCGGGGTCGGTAGTTACTTATTTACTTCTTATATGACGGGTTACAATTTTTGTAATATTTGAAAATTATTAATTATAGGCAAAAAAAATAATAATAGCGAAACGTTTGAGTTTTTACATTGTCTTATGCCTCTTATGTTAGGAAAAGCATGATACCGGTTCTCCCTGCAGAGGGAACATCATCAATGCGTATGTTTCATCGATTCTTCAATGTTAGAGTCGTGGGCTGAGAAGAATTGGTGATCCGTTCTCTATTAATTATCTGCCTAAATTCAGAGTGTAACGAGGAAGAAAAAAATTAATTATTGAAAAGGCTTGCCAAATTCCAGCTAAATTTATTTGTCCTGTGATAGTGACAAAATCGGTTTGATCAGATATAATTACATTCATTTTGTATTGCCATCTTTTCTTCTTTCCATCTTCTCATTTCAATCTTGTCCGCTATTCAAGATTCCTCTTCATATTTCTTTTCCATTATTTTGTTCGATCTTTCCTTCTTTCTCGCTTCATTTCTTTCTTTCTTTTACTTTTTTTTTTTATTTCTTTCGTTTATTTATTTATTGTTGGTTTCTTTCTTTTTACACCTGTGATTGATTCATAATCATTTTACATTTCCATTAAAATTATTTTCGATTTTTCTTTACTATTTTATTCATTATTTCCTTGGTTCTTTCTTTCATCTCTTTTTCCTTGTTTCTTTCATTCTGTCTTTCTTTTTCCGTTTTTTTTTTCTTTACGTCTGTGATTGATTCATAATACATTTTCATTTCCATTAAAATAATTTTCTCTTAACCTTCTTTTTTCATTTATTATTTCATTGGTTCTTTCTTTCATCTCCTTTTTTCCTCTTTTGTTTCATTTTATTACTTTTTTCTTTAATTCATTCTCTTTCATTTTTTTCGTTTCATTTTTTCTTTCTTTTTTTTCTTTCTTTCTTTCTTTCTTTCTTTCGACTTTTTTCTTTCTTTCTTTCTTTCTTTATTTTTAAGGTTATGATTCATTCATAATGACTTTTCTTTTCCTCTTAAATTCCCCTTTTCCTTTTTCCAGAGCAAAAGAATATCGGTTCCTTTAATTTTTTAATGCATTCATTCATTTCCTTCTATTCACACGTTCTTTTGCTAATTTCTTCATTTATTTGTTTTTGATTTCATTAATTCAATTAATTCCTTTTGCCATTCTTTTTCAGAAACATCGCACTCGACTTCCACAGACACACTCAAACATAATTGCTTCGTCATTCCTTCAGTCTTTGATTTCTTTGTTTTAATAAATTTAATCATTTTATCCTTCATTCATTTTGCCTCATTCACTTGCTTTTATTTTCAGAAGAATATTTTTCTTTCAAAATTTCGAAAACAGATATCATTCTTTATTTCACATCTTTTGATTTAATTTTTTCCATTTTTCTTTTTCATTTGCAATTTAATTTTTTGCCTTTGCAAAAAAAAAAAAAGTACTAGAGGTGCTGAAAAAATGTTGACCCAGACAAAAAAAAGGACTAAAAAGTGATATTACACCATTTGGTCAGATTTGGGGAGATAGATCGAGTTGAATATTTTTTACGCACCAATTCGTATTGTTTGGTTTTCCCTTTAAATTATTCATGCACTTTCTATTTTTATGTTTTTTTTTTCAAATAATCTCTGTCATCACTTTCATTAGTCTGTTTGTAAAATTGTTTTTTTTTTTTTACAAATATTACCTATTCGATCGCATTCTTTCCTACAGCTTTTCATTCTTTCTTGCATTTCTTCTTTCACTTTAGTCTTCAGCCAAATTCTAACACTAATTCTCTTCCTTTTACTTTTCGTTTTCTCTGTCTTTTTCTCGCCATATATTTTGTCCATATTTTTCACACCATATATCTTATCTATATTTCTTTCACTTTTCATTTACTCTCTTTCATTTTACTCTTCTCTCCGTCTCTACTCTTACCTCTCCTTAATTTAGATTATTTCTTTGTCTTTTTCTCTCCCTATAGTTCTTTTATATTTCTTTCGTTCAAGCCTTTGTCCCTCTCTACCCCTATTTCTCCTTATTCTCCATTTTCCTTTTTCCTTTTTTGCTATATTTCATAGATATTTCATTCGTTTTTCTTTTTTTTCTTTCGCACCAATCTTCCTCTACCTCTCCTTATTTACTTTATCATTTTCTTACTGTATATTTTGCTAATATTCTTTCTTTCTTTCTTTCTTTCTTTCTTTCTTTCTTTCTTTCTTTCTTTCTTTACATCTTCTCTAAGCCTACCTCTCTTTCAGCCATTTTTGTCTATTTTTCTATCTGACATTTCATTCTTATTTCATTGTTTTTTCTTCTTTGAATTCCTTTTCTTTTTTTTTCTTTTTTCATTCTTTCTTTCTTTTTGTATTATTTCTGTCTTTTAATGCATTTGTTCTTCATTCCTACTCTACTGATATCATTGCCTTATTTTACATCATCATATTTCCCCTCCTTCATCTCTTCCTATTTTTCATCCATATTCTTTCTTTCTTTTTATTCAGTATTTTCCCATGTATTTACTTTTTCGGGTTTTTTTCTCTCTCGTCTTTAAGTTAATTTATTTCTGCATTTTTGTGATACCTTTATTTTCGAAAATTACGAGTTCACCTTCTTTCTAGATCTCTCTTTCTCTTCATTTTCAATGGTTTTCGACATTTTCCTTTATTCTTCAATTCGCAGACGATCTTCAGATTTTATTTCCTCATTTTTATATTCCGAACTTTTTCTTTCGTTTTATTTTAATTTTTATACTTTGTTCTGCATCTCTTTAAAAGACATGCATTTTTTTTTATTCATGGAATACCTATTTTGTTGATTCCTTAATTATTCTTTCAGTTTTCATTTTCGTTTTTTTCTTGATCCTACCGGCTTTCTATTTTCTACGCCATTTTCTTTTATTCTTTCAGACATTTTGTCCTTCGATTCATTTTTTTAATTTTATCTTTACTTCTGTTTTTCCTTTAGTCCGACGCCTTCACCATTACAATCCTAGACTTAACAGTTTCTCACTCTTTACACCAAACGCCTCCACCTCCCCAAACGTGTAAGCATTCTCCTCCATATTTCCTTCACGTAATGTAATCAACTTCCACGCCGCGAACGCATTCTTCGAGAAATATTTACATTTCATTCATTCTATCTCGTTTCATTTTATTCCCCGACACCAGCGTTTTCATTCAATTATTCCCTTCCAGTTTTTTTTTTTTGGGGGGGGGGCAGAATATTTATTCTCCTTTTTTCTTGTATTTTAAATATTCCCTTCCTCAACTTTCCAATATTTTTCCCTTCGACAGAGTCTGCTTTTTTTTTTCTCATTTATTTTTAATGTCATCAGCTATGTTGGTGGGAGTATGGTCGACTGGCTGCACAGCCATTACTATTCTGTCCGCAAACGACGTCCCGGATGTATTCACTACTGCGCGAATTGGAAAATTTTCCCGCGTAAAAAACGAAAAAAAAAAAAAGGCTCACTGATTCTATCATTGTCTGCTTCCATATTAGATTTAGACATCTTGATACACGCCTTTTTTTTTGGCAGGAAAGCATGGAACATTCCTCAGCATGCGCAAATGAAAACGCACATGTAAATATATCTATTCATGCAAGCGGGGATGAGTATGTCACTAAGCGTATAATTTATACGATTTAGTCTATATAAATGTGTACGTGATTATGTGAGTCTGTTTGTTTATGTGCGTCGGTTGTGGAACCCTCTCAGTGCGAGCAAAATCCTTGTACATTTGTATGTTTTATATCTATTTATATTAAGGAATTATTCATGCAATGTATTTTTTGTGATGCATTCAAATATGTATACATTATTTTGATCAAGTGATTATATACGCTCTACAAATATGCGCATAGATAATTTTGGAATGTTATTATGCGTTAAAAGTTCCCAGCGTCTCTCTTTTTCTTTTTTTTTTTTTTTTTTTTTTTTTTTTTTTTTTTTTTTTTTTTGAAAACGAGACACTGAACACATAGTAATCGATTTATTTTTATATTTAAAACGCTGGAAATTTTTATAAAATAATAATATATCTGGAAATAAATTCATAGAATGTTGTATTTGTATACCGGCTGTAACCGTAAAATTGCACAAATCGTGTAACAGCAAAATTGTACAATTTTTGGATTAATTTCTGAACCATTGTATCATAAAAATGATATCGTACTGGTATTCTCTGCGGTTTTTATAACACTATTAGACCCTATTTGAGTAATGTATAATTACTCTCCAAGCTTAACAGAATATTCGTGATAAAATCGATCATAATCGAAAAAGACAAGTTTATTATTGATTAATTATAGGTAAGTATCAGAAGCCATGAAGTATTGAAATAAAGTTTAAATATATATGTATATTATTCCACTATCATTTCAAACTTATTCAAGATGATCTTCTCCCTCTCTAACCTTCTAACTTTCTGTCCTGGATTTTCAAGTAGAATTTCACTTTCAAGTTCTTTTTCACCGCCCTTGGACTCTCATAACTGAAACAGCTTTCTCCCGTGTCAACGGATTGATTTGGATTATTTCTAATTGATCTCTTTAGCTTTAAGTTAAAATGATGATCCCTCTTCCTGTTGAATGAAATTTTACTCTCACCTTTGCTCACTTGGTAAGACAATGATGCTGACACAAAATGATTTTAACTTGTTCTATATCTATATAGCAGAATAAGAATTTTTAGTAATTCTTGCGACATATGGGGTAAAGATAGCTGCCTTATCTGAAAACTTGGAAAAAGAACTTCAATTATTTTAGTGGTTTTCTAAATATTAAACATTTTGTGTGGTGGATAATTATGCTGTTACACGATTTGAACAAGGACACATGGCACAGTGGATAAAGGCGTTAGTTAGATCCAGTGACATGAACCAAAGAGCGTAAGTTCAATACCTAGTTAAGGCGGTGGAGAACTAGGACAGGGAATTAAGCAAGAGATAACTGATAACTGACATCCATTAGTTATGGCACGTGGAACTAGAACAGTCTACACTAGTGGCCGAAATAAATGTTTCAGTTCGATCTTCCAACCACCTGAAGAAGGCCAGAGCGTACAACGTCCGAAACTTTGTAATAAATATGGCGACAATGATGAGGACAATAGTCCGAATAATGTAAATATTGAACAATTTTGCTGTTTCACCCCGTATACTACAGTTAAAAAAATTAAGGTTCCCTGGAAATTTTTCAAATATACACATACAATATTTGTCTTGTAATTTAAATAAGAGAAATTTATCATACATGTTTAACAATAAATGAGACATGACTTTTTATTAGAAATTTTATTTTGATAAAAAAAAAACAAAACGATTAAATGATTAAATTATGCTCTTGTCAAAATATCCTCCTTTAGCTTTGATTACTGCAGCAAAATAATTTGGCATACGTTGAAAAAGTTTCACGAAGTCTCGGTTTGATATTTGATCCCTTTCTTTTTTTCACGATTCTAAGAGATTTCTTTTCTCATTTTTTCACTCTTCTCTCAAGTTCATCAGTGTTAAATCTGGAGGTGGCTTCAAACCTTTGAACTGTACTTTACATCGGTTGATTTACCAGTATTCTTTTTTTATATACCTAAAATTAATACTAGTAATAGTGGATAATTTACAAAGTATAATTAACACTGGATTTTTATTTTTACAATGGTGGATTTTACGATGGGTATCTATGCATTAAACTTATCTTAATAAGGCATAAGACACAACGTAAAATAAATAAAAAAGAAGATTCTTAATTGCAATGGAAGTCTCTAGGGTGAACATCATTATCATGTATAGTAAGACAACTAACCCAATAGTTTGATATCCATTCAAAGACTGAAGCTGCAATTAACCGAACAGTATTGATTTCTATGCCCAAAACATCTGTCTGTCTATTTCTCTGTCATATACGCATACCCATGACATCAGCCATTCATATAATGCTTTGAGTTCAGCAGTATGACAATTTAACTGTGTATATTTAATTATATGTAAATATTTTTGTGTATATGGATGATTAAATATGGAGTGAGAGACAGACAATTCCGGAAAAGATTAATGGATAATACAAACTGTGGACCCAAAGTCGGGACCACGGAAGGAAAACACGGAACACGGATTAGAGGTAAGAAAGATATATTAAACAAAAAGGTTTCAAAGATAGTGTAAGTGTAAGCGGAGCTTACTATGTGCTAGTGTCCAATATTGGTAGGCGTACGCGTCTGATACTACGGTATTAGAATACTCTCTCTCTCTCTCTAGTGTTATATCGCATTCTTTATATAGTCCTGGAAGAGTCCATGTTGTAGGTATGTTACGGTCTCACAACACAAACATATTTTTTTTAATAACAAATTAATATATTTCAATGAAATTTTATCCACAGTTAAGCACATATATAAGGTACAAAAAATCACTCGATTTTGTCGGCCACCACTTTCTTCAGGCTCCACCGGAAGCTGGAGCAGACCTTGGCGACGGTGTCCATGTTGGTCATGGCATTCTTGATAGCGACCTTGGAGCTTCCTAGGTGTTGTAGGGTTTGCTATTCCTCTCTTTCTCCATAACGACTTACACAAAATATAAGATAGCAGTCTGGTGATAAGGAGGTTCATAATTCAAGTCTTCCTTAACAGTACGCTTGATTGTCCGTTTGCTGTCAACCCATTCCTTGGCGATCATCCTCATGTTTTTTGGTGGGGTGGGGGTTCTCCTTGACAACGTCTGCGACGTCCAGGTAGCACCAGATCACTTTTTATGAGTCTTGAATTCAGACTTGAAATTGTCCTTGTCCTTCTTGCCTGACGCCCCATAGATCATAGGCCATGGTTTTAGAGAATTTAAACCATTCAATGATTTCCTTTATTTTGTGGTCGGTACGAAGAATTTCCACAACAGCAGCTCGAAGGTCGTATTCTGAAGACATTTTGACTACTAAGGACCTCGTTATTCAATAGCCAGATAGCTACTGAGGTGTATTACTTTCTAATAGCGCTCTAGAAACCTCGCTACGCTGTGATTTCAAAGTGCTGTTGTCACATAAACATTTTTGAATCATCTGCACCACACTGTATAAATGCTTGAAATTTCATAAATTAATTTGGGTATAGTTAGATATCCAATGAGCCTAATAATGTGGCAGAGTTGGATCTTTAGTTTTCGTTCTCAACACAAACACGTAAAAGATGATTCTGATACCCAAGATAGTCGGTAACACAAAATTACTATACCACATGAAATCTAAATACCGCTTACAATACTAGAAGAATTTACATTATGACAAAGCAAATATCAATAAAATTTTATTCAATCTAGGAGAATTATTTACATTTACTTCTCAATGAATATTAAAATTATTATAATTAATAATCAAGTTTTTATTAAAATAAAGAATGAATACAAATGGGTAAAAACGTAGACGTATGAAATTGAAATTTTGACTGAATTGAAAATCAAAAACAAGAACAGAAGGAAAATGAAAATCAGCATGACAACTGACGCGAAAATTAGCAAAGAAAACCTAAAGCAAAGCCATAAATGCTAACACTTCAAAACAAAACTCTTTAATAACTGAAAACGACTTGTGAAAACTGAAAGCAACGCTAAGAAAACACTTGACAATTAATATTGAAAGTTTCCCCAGAAACAAGAAAAATGACCAGAACTACGGAAGAATTAAACCGCGTAATCAACGTACCTTATACAGGGTGTATCAAAAATATTTTTACAAACTTTCGAGACGGGTTTCTCACACCAAAACTGGACAAAATTTCATATAAACATATGCCCGTAAATCCTTCGTTTTTGAGTCATTAATTTTGCCTCATGGCGAGGGGAACGAGCAGATCTCGGTATTTCTCGATCCATAGATTTTGATGTCACGTGTTCTGTCTCAGCAACAAACTGATAAACAGGAGCAACGGTTGAATGACTTGACTCCCTTCAGTCTGGAAACGCAGTCTGATACATCCTTGAAGCCTCGCGTCCGTTATCATTCTCACGGGTGTATATAAAACCATATCTGCCTGCTCACGATTTGAATATCCTGCGATTGTTAACTCACACTTTGAAGACAATAATCGCAAATGTACACGAAGGACAAATGGAACCTAGTATACATGGAAACACAGTGCCTACTTTAAAATTAATACCTCAAAACGAAGGTATTTCGGACATAAGTGTATATGGACTTTTGTTCTTTTTTGTGTTAAGAACCTCTATGTCTCCCGTATATATATATATGTGTATATGTATATGTATATATATGTATGTATGTATGTATGTATGTATGTATGTATGTATGTATGTATGTATATTCCAACTAACCGCCAACAATAATTAGATTCCACAATCAGTTAACCGCATGTTATTTGAAAATTCTCTCAATGAGTTTATCTTCAGTGCACCCACAAAGGATGATGAGATAGCCGGGAAGGATAGGGGAGTTTTGACAACATTCACATGCACACTAAACAGCACAGAAAAATGTCAGCAGAAAAAGGAACATCATATTGTTTAACCAACCGTATATCAAAGACTTCAAAAGGAAACGTAGGAAAAATAATAATGACATTCCTCCACCAATTCTTGCTCTCATTTAGCACTCTTCACACGAAAAACAGTAAAATCAGCTACCGAAAACATGACACTAAAAAAAAAAAAAAGGAGAACAGGAAAATAACCAACACACTACCCCCATAAAAAAACCCTGTAATTGTATAGAACAAATACCAATTAAAATACCAATTAAATGGTAATTACTTGTAAAACTTTGTAATATAGCAAGCCACTTTTAAAACAGTATATCATAGAACAATCTACCCCAGTGAGCGAAATAAAGGGTTAAGTTCGACATTCCAACCACCTGAAGAAGGCCGGAGCGTACAACGGCCAAAACCTTGTAATAAATATGGTGAAAAAGATGAGGACAATAGTCTGAATAATGTAAATAATGCTTTATATTCATGTTCAGAAATTTCCAATAGAAAACATGTTCCACTTTGAGTTGATTAACAGTACCGTTTTTTTTGTGTTTTTGTTTGAATTTTTGAGGCTGTCAACTGTGATCAACACCTGAAGAAAGCCAGACAATGGCTGAAATTTTGTGATAATGACCACCAAGAATAGCATAGTGGTCTGAGTAAAATGCAGTTGTTGTTTGAATACTCAACTTCTTGTTTGTTTTGCTTTTATTTTCTGTGCCCAAATCAGAATTCCTGCAATTGAGATGATTTCTCTTCTATATAGATAATTGTTTAATTTTGTTCTAGTTATCAGTTCTCAACTTCCTTAACCGGTTAATCTATGGGTCCTGTCACTGGATCTAACCAACGCCTTTATCCACTGCATTATCAGTTCGACATTCCAACCACCTGAAGAAGGCCGGAGCATACAACGGCCGAAACGTTGTATAGAAACAAATGAAGTACACTAGAAATGGAGGAACAATTCTCACAATATATCCTTTACAATTAATAAATAGGCGTACAGTACAATATTTTGGGGTCTGTCTATATTTCTGAGATGAGGTATTATGTACAGTATTTACATTAGTCGGACTATTGTCCTCATCTTTGTCGCCATATTTGTCACATTCAGGTGGTTGGAATTTCGAACTGAACCCTTTATTTCGATCACTAGTTCCACGTGCCATGTTTCACGGATGTCAGTTATCAGTTATCTGAACGTTCTCCACTGCCTTAACCAAGTATTGAACTCACCCTCTTTGGGTCTGTCACTGGATCTAACCAACGCCTTTATCCACTGTGCCATGTGTCCTTGAAGACATCTGGGTATGAACTTCTGAGTATTATAAACCTAATGTTTTCAGCATCATTTTTACCAGTGCTCATATTGCAATTTTTGCTGTTATCATTGCATGTCTTTACCAGAGTTCATATTGCAACTTTGTTATCATTGCTTTTCTCTGGCACTCCTTATTACTGGTTCCCATATTGCATTTATTTCTATGCTTGGTCGGCTCAAGAGATTTTTGTGGCCTAGCATATGTGCTGATTTCTTAAGTTTACGAATTTTCCAATGGTGTTCCTTGTCTATGATCTCAACATGATCCCACAGGGGGCGGAGATCTCCCTTCTCTCTCCATATGTGGTCAGCCACGCCTGATTTTTCTACTTCCCCTCTCGTTACAGCTTTCTGGTGTTCTTGAAGCCTTACCTTGAGGGGGCGGCCGGTCTCTCCTTTATATTCCTTTTCGCAGCTACACGGGATAGCGTACACATAGTCTTTAGTCATGTTCCTCTCTGTGGAGGGGTCTCACTCGTGAGAGATACCTGCGAAGTGTTGTCACACTTTTGAAGGTTGTCCTGATGTTATATGGACCGCAGATCCTTTGTATTTTCTCTGATAAACCCTTCACATAAGGCAGGCAGACTGTTTTCTGTGTGTTGTTGTCCTCCTCCTCCTCCTCCACCTCCTCCTCCTCCTCTTGTACCCGCCTATCCCAGTTTTTGGGGGCTGCTGCCATGTACCCAGGGTAGTTGTTACGTTGTAGGGTACTACTTATACTGACCAATTCCTTATTTAACGTCTCTGGATCGCCACTTATGACTTTTGCTCGGTGTTGTAAGCATCGGACGATCCCTTTCTTTACGCTGTATGGATGGTGGGAGTCGAAATTGAGGTACTGTCCGGTGAATGTTGGTTTACGGTATACGGTTGTCTTGAACCCATGCTCTGTTCGAGATATTAGTACATCTAGGAATGGGAGTGAGTTGTTACTCTCTTTCTCCATTGTGAACTGTATCGAAGGTCTTATTGAGTTCACATGATCCAGTAGAACCTGGACATCTTCCTGATGTGGCCAGAGTATGAAGGTGTCATCTACGTACCGTAACCATATAGTTGACTTTAGCGATATAGACTCTAATGCCATTTCTTCAAAGTATTCCATGTATATATTCGCCATTGCTGGTGATAATGGCGAGCCCATTGCTAAGCCCTCATCCTGTCGATATATGTGAGATCCCATTCCGAAGTAAGTTATTTGTGTACAGAAAGTCAACATCTCCATCAGATTATCTATTGGAATACTGGTCCGCTCCTCTAGGAAAGAGTCAGAGGTCAATCTATCTCTGACTACTGAGAGTGCCTCCTCCGTGGGTACCTTGGTGAACAGACTCACCACGTCCAAGCTCACCATCTGGTTGGATAGGATGGGAGCATCTTTGATTATTTCCACGAAGTGGGCGGAGTTTCGGACATATGAAGGAGACTTTCCGATCAATGGGTCAATTATATCTACAAGGAAGCGACTCAGAGGGTGGCACACAGAGCCTTGGCAACTAACAATCGGCCTGGTGGAATACCGTCTTTGTGAATCTTAGGGAGACCGTATATGTGAGGTAACTTGGTGTAACGCTGCGATAACTGCCTATACGTCTTGGGTGCGAAGTGATCCTTGTTCTGTGATTAGGATCTTGACGTTTCCGTTTTTCATAGTAGGATCTTTCTTCACTACGCTGTAGCTACCATTGCTAATGAGGTCTTCCAGTTTTCTTGTATACTCCGATTTGTCCATCACTACAGTCGCATTACCTTTGTCAGCCGGTAGTATGATGATGTTTTCATTCCTCTGTAGTGATTCAATCGCCAGTCTCTCCAGTTTTGTTATGTTAGCCCTGGGCAGCTTGGCTCTCTCCAAGGCCTGTCTCACTTTCCATATCATTTCATCCGCCTGAGCCTGAGGGATGTTCAAGGCCACCTTCTCTACTCTGGCAATGATGTCCAAGTATGGCACCCGCCTGATGGTTGTGGCGAAGTTGAGATCGTTACAACCACCTGAAGAAGGCCGGAGCGTACAACGGCCGAAACGTTGTGACAAATATGGCGACAAAGATGAGGACAATAGTCCGACTAATGTAAATACAGTACAATATTTTCTAAACATATATGGAGAATTAAAACCAAAAACCGAATTACAGTAAAAAATATTTGGGAAAATAAGGAAAATAATCTCTACAACAATAAATCCAAAGGCAGTAATGCCTTTCAGGAGGACCAGATAACTATCATCACCTCCCCAGTCTAATATAAATTACTGAATAAACGATCAGAATTCATCTCAAAATGCTGACAGGAAAACAATTTTTTGCTACGTTACTTAAAAAACTAAAGGTAAAAAATAATATCATTTAAAATATCACCGTGTTCAATATAAATATATGCACGCTATGCAGAGTGGCGTGGAAATGGGGAGCGATGGGGCGTAGGCCCCGTGCGGTATTTCTTGGCGTCACTTCCGATAGAGAATATTATTTTTGTTGCAAAAAAAGCAACGATAAGGAAAGAGAAACATAAATTTTTGTTGTTATTTAGCAAATAGGCCTACAATTAGATATTAAAAATAAAATAGTTTTTTACTTTCAGATTTAAAATGCCTATATGTGGTTGCTTGTAGTGTCGATAATTCGGCCAAACCTGTGAAGAGAATTTTAGATAAAGCCCAAATGACGCCGGCTTGTTTTTTAAAAAATAATATCTCCAAAAAGCGCTGTCTGGCTGGTTGAGGGCCCCACTTACACGCGGGTGATCAATTTGGGCTGGTCATTAAGCATACTACGAGTTACCCGCCACCCCTTAGTGTTTCGTGAGTACCTACTTGAATCCATAATTTTTCACACCTATTTGAAATGTCCCAGACTTTGGCGTCAGTAATTTCGTTTTGATATTTCATGTCTGTGAACTGTTAGTGAAAAGAAAATTCAAAAGATAGAAGGGATAGGTGATGACATCGAATGACGTAAAATCAAAGACTACTTTAAAAAAAAATCATGGTTATTATTGAGACAGTTACATTTTCATTCTCGTAGACTAAAAACTGAAAAACCAAAGGAAATTTGACATCAGCATAAATGTAAGTGCATTTTTCTTTTCTTTTTGTCAACTCTATTTTAAAGAAATTTAAAACGTGTTGTAAGAAGAAAAAAAAAGAAAAATCAATTGCTAGCACTTTTTCAATCTTTCTTTAAAATTATATTTTGATCTAATATGAATTTTTAAATTGCTTTCTTTGTAGTAGATCATTCTTTCAAATGTACTGTAGGGATCGTTGAATTTTCCCGTCCATTTCGCTCGGTATTCGCCAAAATTTTGGATAAAATTGATTGATGATCTTAATTATATTTCTTGTCATGGAATAAAATTCTATTTTACTTTTTAAGAGTAGGAAATCTAACTTTAATTCAATGTATAAATTGCCGACGGCCATTGCTTTTAGGATTTTTTTTTCTAACACCAAAAATATTTTTATTGATTTAAAATTTTACTACACCCAAAAAACAGACAGAAAAAAATAAAGTTTGAACATTATTTTTACACACAAAAATAATTTTAAAGGAATTTAACAAATTTAAAAGCAAAAATAATAATCGAGAATTTTTAGGTACTTCCACGAGATCGCTAAAAAAAAGAGCCTAACATGATGAAAAAAACGACAAAATTGACGAAAACAAAATTGTATCGTCTAAATGTTTATGTTATTATTAAGAGGAAACATCAAAGTATTTTGCGGGTATTTTTTTTTATATTTTTAATCCTTCCTAGCACGTTCGAAATTTTTGTTAAATACCTTGTTTTTTTTGAGTCAGCATAATTGATCATTATTTTTTTTCATTTTATAAAAAAAATGATAATCTCATTTTGAAATTCTTTTAAATAAAATATTGTCATATTTTCAAAACTTATTTTAAGAAAATCAGAAATTATAATGTTTATTTAAAATATTTTGAACCAAACTTAACTTAGCTTCTGCGCCGAAAAGATGTAATTTGAAAATAAAACAAAGCAGGTCATAAACTTTCGCGTCACTTGACAGGTGATGAATGACATATTTACGGATTCCGTGAGGATAATTTGTTCTATGGAAGGAGAAAAGTGAAATTATTTACATTTAAGTGAACAAATTATTTAACTCGTTACTTTTAAGGAAAACTTTCAGCGCTCGAATTTTTTTTGTACTTAGCTTTCACCTTTACGTTTACGATGCTTTATGGAAAATATATTATAAAGAAATTAAAATAAGACTGTTAAGAGTGAGATTAAATTTCATATTTCATAAGAAATGTATCTAAATAAATTATAGGTAACTTTCTTATGAAATTCTATCAGAAGTGTACATGAAATACTATAATTATATGTACATTTATTACATTTTACTGCGTTATTTGTATTTCCATTCATTTTATTATTAATTTTGATATTTCATTTATGGAAAAATGACATAACTGAGATTAATATAATAATCAGATCATATAAATCTCATATGATAATACTGATATTTGTAGGTACCCTTCTCAGTTGAAAATGAAAAAGCAAATTAATTTCTCCACACGTGTTTCGGAAAAGTAAAGGCCTTAACAGCGGCGAACAATGCTTAACTCAAATAACGCAACTTAATTATATTCTGGTTGGTCTTCTGTACTTTAAATTTACAGCCCGATAATAAACACAAAATTACATTTTTTTAATTACTGTGGATCTTCTGATTAGTCAAAATGATACTATTTACAACGCGCTAAAAAAAGATCTACCTCATAAAGAGACTTAGGAAACCCGATGCGGCTTTTAACTAATTTTTTAATATTTTAACAACTTCAATGTAAAAATCTATTATAATTAAAGAAATAACAAATAATTGTATTAAAAATTCAATTTTCATCGAAAATAAATTTGCTTTTAGAAAATATTGTCCATATTCATAAAAACAACACAAAGCAAATAAAAGCATTTGAAATTAAATAATATCTTTGTTTATTGAGTTTTGTATGTTACAGTTCAGAGCTGATTTTCGGGTAGAGGCGTCCAATTAAAAACAAAAATTAACATGATTTGCATTCCTCAAAGACTTGTGCTTTTAACTATTGTAATTACTAAACCCGATGCGTTCGAATTTCTAGCGTTTTCATAAAATTAGTTAATTTAATATAAAAAAAATTCTGCAATGACTTTAATAAAAAAAAAACATTTATAATAATTTCGATCATCTGTAAATAATTCCTGAAAGTTTCATTAACATCCGATAATTATTTTTACTTTTGCAAGATTTTCCAAATTAATGTGTGTTTGCTAACTGTACATTATAGTAGTCTCAGTTGGGCACCGTTTATGAGAAAAGCAGTAACATTACGCAACTCTCTCCGCTAGAAATTTGGAAACGGCATGCTTTACTGCTTGGCACTCGCACCGGAAGATCCAATACGAACATTTCAGAGTGTTTGGTTGTCAATCTTAGGACAGTGCAGAAGATTCGGAAAGAAATGGATGAGTGATTACGAAGGTCCTTGGAGTGATCAATGGTGATGTCGATGTTATGACTCAATTCATCTTCCAAGATGGCCTCAGACTCAACTGCATCGTGACTTGAGGAAGTAGTTCTACCCTGGCAAGAGGATTCTGCACCGTACCACACAAAAAAAGAAGAACACAGTCATAGCTGTTAGACAATTTCTGCGACGACATCGCCATTTACATCTGGCCACATAACTCCCAAAACTGCAGCCCTCTTGATTATTATGTGTGAGACGCAGTTGGGTGACAGATCCCCAAAAAATCCTTGTAACACAAAGGATGAATTGAAGGTAAAGATTATGGCAGCATTCACCAACTTAAATAAGGAGACCGTCCAGAAAAGTTGCAGGAGATTCTGAAGTCGTCTGTAGGCCATTGTTGAAGTCAATGGCTATTTTATTGAATTCATTTACATTTTTACATCTTTATTATCTCACGATATTTTTGTGCAATGTTCGTAAATATATCTGGTAAAATGAGATGTCAGATTTATTTTCTTTTTTGCTTAATCTAGACGACGATTTAGCCCGTAATTTAAATATTAATTTGCATTAAGAAAAAAGAATATCACTTACTCAATTTCATTTATCAGACATAGAATTGTATCACTTCGCGCCATCCATCGTCTGATCTATTCGCTACCCTGATGAATTTTTATTAGTGTTATTGAATTTATTCAAAAAAAAAAGTTTGCTCTTTTATATAAATAAGTGTTAAAAAAAATTAAATCCTTGCATTTGTCTTCATAACGTCCCTGAGAGAAAAGATTGCGTAGGCTAAGATAAGGTTCCTCTTGTCTTTATTCATATATATTTAACACAACTACACATACAAACGCATGCATCCAAATATATATTAATACTCAAAAAGTGGTATTATTATTTTTTTTATCTTTATGAGAAATTGTCTTACGAGAAGTATTATACTTTTCTTTCAATGAATTATTTATTATTTATCAGTTTATTAATTTTAATAAAAATTACACTGAAAATATGAGTGTGAATATATTTTTCAACTATCATCTACTTAATATTTGGCTGAAGGTTAAATAAATCCTCCTAGTGCCCATGTCCATGTCTGCAGTAACAGCAAATTCAAAGCACATTTGAGACGCTTTTATGTTCGGCTCAGCGATTAAAACTTTATTGTTACTAGATAAATAGTACATATCACAATATTCCGAACACGTTCTCTTGCAAGAGGTATTGAAATATTGCTAATCTCTCTATCAACCTTGCTTTGAAAATATGATGAAAATAAGCAATACATTTGAACTTCAATTAGCAAGTTTCTATTTATTTTCAATTGTTATGCTCAGCGCGTTTCTCGGTATGTAAGAGACATTCAATAGTGTCTCGCTCTCTCTCCCTACGTGTATATATATATATATATATATATATATATATATATATATATGTGTGTGTGTGTGTGTGTGTGTGTGTGTGTGTGTGTGTGTTTAAGCAGAAAATTCACTTTTAGGCATGTCTTATTGAATAAGTTACATTATGTCTGCTAATTTTCAATAAATCCGTTCATACTCACGAATAGCCTTCCTTGTATTGATGTTAATGGATTAGAGAAATATGCTATAGCTGTTTAATTGATTTTTATTTTATTTTCCTAAGTACTTTCGATCTTCTTCCAAGATCATCTTCAGGGGTGCAAGTCGTAAAAAACTATATGTTGTTCATTGGTATAAGTATTTATACAAAGAAATGCCTTGTTATTCATTACCGAAATTTTTTTCATTGTGCTTTCAAATGCAAAAAGGTTGACAATGTGCTGATCGTTCATTAGTATGTGAAAATATTATCCATTATGAAATTTTTCCTTCTATGTTACAATATCATGCTCACGCACTAATTACGGGCAGTATTCATAGCTGATTCTGTTCAGTGTCTTCAGTTTTAATTTTTTAATATGAATCACATCTATTATCTGTAATGTAAATTTGATGTTTTCATATATATATATATATATATATATATATATATATATATATATATATATATATAATCAATGTATATTTGGGCAGCAAACAATCTTTTAAACATCTTTTGTTAAATATGACGAAAGAAAAACATTGCATTAATTTTGCATATAGTTTTTTGTAGCGTTCTTATACTTTTCATCTGGCTGGAAGTGAGGGTGTGCAAAAATTCTTCATATCCGCCATTTTCTCAAGCGCTTTCGCCCAATTCCATAGTCATTGTCAAGAAGGGTTTGTTTTGCTGGTTTTTTTTTTTCCTTTCCATATTTTGACTGTGTGACATGTACTATTGGATTTTTTTTTTTAAATTCGCTCACTCGAATTCCAGTGGTGCCCAACGCGTGATGGCTCAGAATAAACGTACGTACTTGTACTCAAAAACTACAAAAATATATTGATGACACAGTTTATAGGGAACCTCCAAATGTCAATATGATCTGAACAGGGGAGCTGATTTCTCCTAAGGTCTAGCTAAAGCGATGCTAGCTTTGGTGTTTCGTTAAGTTCATCAAGTTAAATTCATAAAAGCTAAAACGATGAACTTAACTAAACAGCAAAGCTAACACCAATTCATCACACCCGAGCCTGGATTATATTTTCAGCTATTATGAAAGATTTTCCTCTCAGTGTTGCCCCTATTTTTTATGTGTTCTGGAATCAAGTTAAACCAGACCTCAAGTGGAACACATATATACGAGACATCGCCATATATTTTGGAAATATAGTCAGTTTGTTTTACCGCTTAAGAAAGTACTCCGATTCATCATGCTTTATCTTACCAAAAATCAGGTCAGACAAAAATTAAATGGCATATTTTGGTCATATCTGTTCTGATGCGGCCTAATACTCACTTTATCACTTTAACAAAGTCATTTACGTTGCCTCGTTATGTATGAGGTAGATCACCATCACTTGCCGCCTCTATCACCCAGACGCAACGTCACAACTCACTGATAATCTATCGTTATTTACATAGACAATGTTTTGAGGAAATTCATTCTTTTGTTCCACTAATTCAGAACAGTACAGCTAATAATGTTCTTGCTATGCCCAAAACTGTGGAAATGCATAAACAAGATTCGATCACGCACACACAGACATATATACACACACACCTTTTGAAATTTATAGATATAGATGATTTACGTCTATTAATTTTATACTTGCATACATTTTACCTCTAATATTATTTATATTTTCATGTACATTACGTTTAATATTGTTCATATTTCCTGTACTGTACATCTGAATTGCTCATACTACAATGGACCTTATGTCTAATATTGCTCATATTTCCAGATATAATATATCTACATATTGGTATGTACTTTATTCTAACATTGCATGTTTTTTCTTCTTTTTTTTTTTCTATGTGCTCCGTCTCGTCAGGACGCGGTGGGGAATGGCTATTTACAAGTCCCTGTCCTTTGTAGCTTATAGTAAACTTTGTCTTTTTGATATTTCTCTTAAACCCTTTTCTTTACAATTTAGCCATGCTCTTTAAGTAGGTTAGGCGTAGTCCCATTGCCTCCAATATACCCTGTGAGTGATAGATTGTCTAAGCCCCCTGTTCTCATTTTATGCTCAAGAAATGTCCACTATCTCTTCCTGATGTTCAGTATATGTATCCTTCTTTGTTTCCATCTTCTCTAAAACTCCCGTCTGCCTCATTTGTTTAGTTCACAGCATCTTAAGCATCCTTCTTTAGAACCAAATCTCTGTTGTATCAAGTCTCTTCTTCAACTGCGAGGAGATTTCCCAGCATTCATTGCAACACAGAAAGACCGATTTTACATAACATTTCAGTATTCTTTCTTTTTCCTTAAATACACATGAATAAGTCAGTAGAGATGTTAGTTACGACTACAAACAAAATATAAAAGCCTATCCGCTCACCTTGTACACGGATATATTAGAATAACTGTCTGGACGTTAATTTGTTCAAAACTAAACTAATTGCTTATTAGAACCAGAATCAACCACCAAAAATAATTGAGTTTCATAGTCATTATGGATGCAGATTAGAAATAATCAAAAAAATTGACTTGTCTGGTAAAATTGTCCATTATTTTAATTTTTTTTCTAATTTTTATCAGGCTCAGTGACTGGCAGCAAAATCGTTTTAAAACTTATTTGCCTTTTAATATTCACTTTATTATTTACTATATTATTATTTATTGTTTATTATTTATTCTTCTTCTTATTTTTTTATTATTTATTTTTATTATTATTTTTTATTATTTATTATATTATTTATAATATTATTTAATTTTATTATTATTTTTATTATTTATTTATTATTATTATTATTTTTATTGTTTATTTATTATAAGCGCCTATTCTTCCATCTCATTTATACATTAATTTTTAGAATATTACACTTCTGAATTTCCTTTTTTCTCTCTTCATAATTTGTAACTGAATCTTTTTTAATGACCTAAATATTTAGCCCAGTCTTAAAAGAAAATTCGGTAGTTTGGACAATGTAAAACTTTCAGCTGCTCTTGGAAATGACGTCCAGTCAGTTGTTAACTGAAGCAAGAAATTTTAACGCTTCCAAAACGAAACTGCTATCCTTTTAATCATCATAGACTAACCCGTGCTACCCTCCATCAGAATGGCTAATGCTAACCACAAGGAAAGGACCCCATTACGCCTTCTTAGTCCTAAATGTTCCTCCACACGAAGTGGAACGATTATATTGAATCAGCCGTAAGGTCTATAGCCAATACGTTTGGTTCTCTGTGTAGTGCCAGACAATTTTTCTCGTAAGAATCCATCATAAATATTTGTAAATCTGCCATTCGCCTGCGTATTGAATATTGCTGCCATATCTGGTCTGATGCTCCGGTTTTATATCACGAAATTCTCAATAGAATCTAAAGATGACGTTTTAATGTTGTCCCTGGCCTGTAATCGCCATTTTTCCATCGTAGTGACGTCGATATCCTCTGTCTTTGTTATATATATAGATATATATAGATATATATATATGACAAAGTGAAAAAGTTTGCGTGTGACTCGTTTCGTCTCATAGTATTTCATTGGACTAGGTTTCTTTACGTTGGTGCAGCTGCACATGCATGAACGAGAGTCGAAGGTAATTTAAAAATTTGAGAATATTTTTGAAATTTTTTACTTTATGTTTAATAATGATTTCTTGGGTTATTTTCTTTTTAATAATGTGTATTGAGTTTTGGTTTTAATAATGTGTTTGGGGTATATAACCTAAACAGTTTCATTTAAATTATTTTTCATCTTGTTTCGATCATAGTTATTATTAAATATCCCACATTGTGATAATAGATCTGCCAAGAATGAGTAAACGTAGCAACCTGGACGTACATTTACTGTGGATGAACTAGACATTAAAGCACTTTGTCTCTATTTTCGTCTCGTGTAGCATTTTTTGGTCAAAATTGTGGCCAGTCTTGTTACGGGAAACATCTAATCCGTTTTGTGTGCTGTTTTTCTAAATGTCTCTTTTGTGTTCATATAATATTTATTTAAATTTATTGTTTAAAATTTTCAAGATCCTAAGAAATTTTGGAGATAATAATGATGTACAAGTTATACTAATTAATTATTAACTGGGGGAAGAGATGTGGATTCATACCTTGCCCAAGGGCATTTGTAAGACAATATAATGAACCTAACTAATATTGAAACTTAGCCCTCCGAATTAAAATTTCAAGGCGTTATTAATCCACCCGCTTACAGCATCTGGTATTCCCAAGCCGTTATCTATGTAGGTACTGACTGTCCTCGATATTGCTTAACTTTGCTGTTAGTACGATAACCTGGTTTCAACGTACTATGGACATACATCCTGTATAATTTGTTGGCTGATAGGCTGAGCGGAATCAGTCTTGATATGGCGATGGATTTTTCCTTCTTTGGGTGGCAATCGTTCGTATCATTTGCTAGCAGTCTTTTTTCTCTATCATCTGCAGACACCGTCAGTTTTAACGGGTCAGTGATATATGACCGGAATTCGCATAGGCTTGCGAATCTTTCCCCGATGAGAAGATACAGGAAATGTCTATTCGGAGGACTAACTCTCTTTTCATCCAGCCAGACCTTCATCTCTGGTCTGATAAATGATGTTCGCATAACATGATTAATACAACTAACGTGTAATAACCATAGTAGCCGATTAACTCACACTGTAACAAAGATTCAACTGCGGATATCAATAGTCTATATGTTGAAATCTATAATTAATAGTATATATATATATTTTATCTGTATATTTCGTAAATGTTAAGTATTAATGGTTTAACATTTTACCTCTAATAAGCTGTACATTTCATTCGGCTCCTTTACTTATACATGTATGGACGGGTGCCCTGGTGATTCGAAAGTTAACTTTCCGACTAAGATAGCCGGGTCCGATTCTCCACATGATCATTTTTTCAGGAAGGTGACCTCATGTTGTTAGCATAGGAGACGGTCGGGGAGTGTGGCATCTTTTGGAAAGTGCTTGAAAACTATACCATACATTGTGAGTAAATAGACAGAAATATTTGGAAGCCGCCGACAGTTGTGGTAGCACGAAGTCAAGAGTCATCGTGACCGAGGGTTTGGGAATACAGCCCTTGAACACACCCAATAATGCTCAGAAACTGTAACTAATATCCGCTAAACATTGTGGCACTATAAACCAGAGGTGGGCTCTGTGGATTTTGAACAAACAAAAGGGTGACGTCTTAAACATGGATTGGCTTTCCCCCTGAGTAGACAGACATACTCAGACATGGGCGGCCAGCTTTTACATTTTATTGGCACATCGAAATTATTATTTGTTTTCACTAATATCTTATGTGTTGCATTTTATGAATGAACAAAGAATAATTATGAAATCTGAATGATTTTTCACGGCTGTCTAAATGATTTTTTCTTTAATTTTATCTTTCAGAAATTTTTACTGTAGTTTTAGAATTAGTCTTAAAATTGTTGAGATGTTGGGAGTGTTCCAGCGTGTGTATATTCAAGTAAAGACAAACACATAAGTATGGATAAAATACTGGTATATTTGAAGAGGTATTTAACAACAGAGTGATTAGTAATAACGAACGCAGGTTAGTAACAATAGCAAAAGTCCAACGGTATGTAATGGTCACCTGATCTCTTAAATCTCGTGATCTCTTAAATCTCTATGATCTCCCGTGATCTCTCTAGCACTGAGATATTTAGCAAAGTCTGCTATGTTCTTCAATATAACATTGCCGATTTCAGCAAGATATGTTATTGTTTTAACTGTTGCCCTGTCTCCCACTGAAATGTCTGCGACTTTTCTATATAAATAGTACATTTCTAGCACAATTTTCATCATGCTTTGTGCAACGGGACGCCATGCGCTGAGGTGTGGGTAGAAATGTTTTTTTGTTTGTATCACACCCAGGAGTATAAGTATATTAGGTTTTAATGGAAGCGTTTTCATCGCATTATCCGAAACAGTTTGTCCTGTTTTTATCATCAGATAAAATTAGGATAGTTCAGCTTAAAATATCTTATTTAAAAAACATAACAGGAAAAAAAAATAATAAAAGCAACAACAGCTTTCATATAAACGGGCGTTTAAAAATATGACAAATTGGATTATATAGGGTGTTCCAGTTTCTTGGACCGATTTTAAATGTGAATAATGTTTAAGCGTCTAATTTTTTTCTTTTTCTTTCAGATTTAACAACTTAAGTCTTTGGCAATTTCAAACAGGTAAAGATTAACAATCAAACAACGTGTTAAATTTATCGAAGCCTATTACGAAAATGGACTTTCAAACAGAAATCGAATGAGAAGTCTCCAGGTCATGTCATCTCTCGAAACTTGGCCACCACGGTCGTGCGACTTGACGCCTTGAGATTTCTTCCTTTGAGGTAAACTCAAAATATGGTCTATGCCAACAAGCTAACAACAATTCAAGAGATGAAGGATGAGATAATAAGAGATATTCGTGAGATCGAAGAGTAACTACGTCATCAAAAATGTTGTCCCTAGTGCGGAGGTTTGCCGCCGAAGTCTTGGCGGATATTTGAGCGGTATCCTTTCTCACACCTAATTGTCATGTATAAATAAGATGATTCACTGAAGAAATAAATAAATTTTCCCCAATAGCCCTGATTTATTTACTGCTGATTTTGATCCGTCTTAATGAAACACCCTTTAGTTTTATATGATTGAAGACCACGACACATACTCTACAGAGTTTGCCTTTTTAACTGAACGAAAAAAAAACTAATTAAATACAATTAAATGAAAAAAGAAAAGAAAAGAGCATTCAATGAACAGGAATGAAGAGGCAGAAGACGGTGATTAACGTTGCATTTAATTTTGTTAAGATCGAAATTGACAGAAGCAGAACGGAAAAAAAAATCCATAGACGAGAATTGCGTGAAAAAAACTACGTTAGAACTTACGGTTCTATCTGTTTATTTCAACAGTAAAATGATGATAGCATTCTGCTAATCTCCTACTGGCCTAAATCCATAAAATCTCGTCATCAAAGAAAGATGATCACTATAATTACCTTGAAAATATTTACTGGGAAACTACTTACGACGGTCGAGATCAATAACATTGCATATTTCTGGTAATGCAACGGTTATCGCTATAGAAAGTGGAAACATCGTGTTGAATTCAAATTCCAGGCCACTCAGTTCAGTTCATTTTCACATCATTTCCCCAGAGAAAATGATCTCTGCTGACCTAATCCCAGTGATGGAGCAAATAATAGGGTATACTGGACGCTCTCGAATTGGATGCTAACCAGTCTTTTAGTTCAGACAACTTACTGCCAATATTTACCCGCAGTTTTATGCCTTTTATAATGGCCATCAAAGCCTACCCATAGTCTTGTCTTCACAACCTAACATTCCCAAAATGTCGTTCAGCGACGCTTTGTTCTCAACGCTTTATTACCTCGGCGCTGACACCCTCAAACCCAGATGACTGTCCATGATGTAAATATCTATGGCTTCTTCTACCTGAGCAAACGACTTAAGAAACAGCCACATCTTTTTTAACACGTTTGTTAGGAATACTATACACCTATCGGAGAATGTCTCCCGAATAATAATAATAATAATAATAATAATAATAATAATAATAATTGGCACCCACTGAATATAAAACCCGACATGACAGAGTGGGCCAATATCTGCACTGGAAAATCTGCAACTTCTACGGGAAGAAAACTGAAAGAAACTGGTATGAACACCACCCAGACCCGGTTACGGAGATAGGACCTGTTACAATTCTATGGCACTACACAATACACACTGACAGAACAATCAAGGCCAACCGTCCAGATATTGTTATTAAAGACCACAAACAAAAACGGTGCCTCCTTATTGATATGGCAGTCCCTGCCGACTGCAATGTATCTTTGAAGATATTCAAAAAGTTGTCAAAGTACAAGGACCTTGAAATAGAAATCGCGAAAATGTGGCATATGGGAACATCAACAATCCCTGTTGTAGTTGGAGCCCTAGGACTGGTTGGAAAAGATTCAAGTAGACTAATTGATGGGATACCTGGAACTCCATGCCTCAAGGAGATACAGAAAATTGTTCTGACAAGTACAGCCCACACCTTACGAAGGGCTTTATCTATGTAATCTTTTTTTTTTTTTTTTTTTTTTTTTTTTGTCAGTGGAAAGTGTCATGACGCCATTTCTAACCTTAGGTCCCTGGGCAGGACCCGTAAAGAAATGTGTAAACGCCAGAAATCAAAGAAAATAATAATAATAATAATAATAATAATAGCAATAATAATAATAATAATAATAATAATTCATACAAAACATACATTGGTTACAAAACCATTATATTATCGCATCGATTAACTTGTCATTTGTCGGATAATATCCTTTATATGAAGAGAGAGTACAAATGACATATGCACGAAGATTATTAATGATGGAAAAAATGTTTCGAAAGATTTCTTTCGTTATTCTCGAAACACCTTTTTTTCAAACTTTTTCTAAAAACATTTTCAGCAAATTCCACCTGTCTTATTCGATTCATTCAATGGAGTTCAACTTCACTGACGAATATAGGCTGTTTACATGCAAGAAGCCGGCTAACATGGATACCCATTAGTTTTCAGTGAAATGCAAGTAACATTCCATTCAATCTTGTTTGGTTATGACTTGTTCTTATTCAATGGAAAACTCCTTTCTAGTATTTCATGATGTATAAAGTTTCACAACGACGTTTTATCACGAAGCTTATCACAAAGAAATTCTGTGATTAAAGCGAACTTCTTTCAGACTTCTCTAAATGCGCTTTAGAAAATTGCGTCCTAATTTAAATATAAAAAAGCAATCGCAACGAATTCATTGGTGGGAACAGCAGTAATGACAGATATTTTTGTTTATTTCTTCTTAGGGATTAGAGCGTATAGTTATAGCTTAAGGTAGGATTTTCTATTCATAATGTAAAATAGATTCGTGATGACCCGTCAGCGAATTAAACATCACATCGAAAGAAATTGCGATATCTAAGCGAAGCCATTAGAATTCGCTGGTTCTTCTGCCATTTCTAAACGTTCGGAAAATTCATAATAAATATATAGTTATGCTTAAATCGCTTTTAAAACGGCTTTCTATTAACGCAACGAAAAAGTTGTTGAAAGAAATTTGCTAAATAGGATTTTTTGGTGTTATCTCGGTGTTTCGTATGTGAAATATTGGATGAGCAGGCATTTGTAGTCTCTCCTCACGCGATACAACAAATATTGATGATGGATTTAGATTCAAAAAAGAAAAATTAGGAGAAAAAATTATGATGATGCCGAGTAAAATTTTTCTCAGAGCTAAATTATATTATTTTTGTTATTATTATTATTATTATTATTATTATTTTTTTTTTTTTTATTATTATTATTATTTTTATTATTATTATTATTATTTTTATTATTATTATTATTATTATTATTATTTTTATTATTATTATTATTATTATTATTATTTTTATTATTATTTCCCTTGATTTCTGTTGTATACACATTTTCTTTCGAGTCCAAATCAGCGACCTATAGTTTGAAATGACTTCAAGACATTTTCTACTTATTATTTTTGTAAAAAAAAGAAAAACTAAAAATATTATTATTATTATTATTATTATTATTATTATTATTATTATTATTATTATTTCCTTTGACTTCTGTTGTATAAATATTCCGTTCCGGGTGACAGTCAGCGATCTATGGTCAGAAATGTCTTCATGTCATTTTCCACTTAATATTTTTTGTAAAAAAAAAGAAAAAGTAAAAAAAAAAAGATGATTATTATTATTATTATTATTATTATTATTATTATTATTATTTCATTTGATTTCTGGTGTGTACACATTTCGTTCCGGTTCCCATGCACAGACCTAAGGTTTGAAATGACATTTTCCATTAACCAATTAGAAAAAAAAACATATATTTTACATAGATAAAGCCCTTCATAAGGTGTGGGCTGTACCCGCGAGAATTTTTTTTTTTTTTTTTAAGGCATGGGCTTCCAGAAAACCCTTCAATAAGTCCACTGGATCCTTTTCCAACCAATCAGAGGGCTCCAACTACAACAGGGTTTGATTTTATATATATATATATATATATATATATATATATATATATATATATATATATATGTATTATTATTATTATTTACGTATGTTATGTTTCCTGCTTTGTATCCCGTAGATCCCGGTCCAGACTATGGTCTTTAGGCCCTATAGGAAAATATTCCTTTAATTGATAGCACTTTCCCTAGTATATGGGATGTTCCTAGTCGGGCGGTCTTCTGGGCAAATTTTATGTTGATTTTAGCTGGGTCACTCTTAGTAAAAATGCCCATTCCTTTTCTCACGTGGCCCAGATCCCCGATTACCATTAGTACAGTCTCAGGTTTCATTCCCCATATCCTGTTAATCTCGATCTCAAGGTCCTTGTGTTTGGACAATTTCTCGATAATTTTTATGGAGTTGTTTCTCTCAGATGGTACTGTTAGATCAGCAATGATACACTTGTTTTTTGATAATATCAGGTCTGTTGACTTTTATGTCCCTGTCAGTTTATATTGGTATATCCCAGAGGATAGTTACATCAGTGCCTGGTTGGTGCTCATAACATCTCTCAATCGTTTCGATTTTGTGTTTCTTGCATATCTTACAGTGCACATATGTCGCTACCTTCTTATGTATGAGGGTATACTAATTTTTGGCTAGTCCCAGACATCCTAAGATAACATTGTCGACATTTTCATGATATTTTACGTAAATCCTGAATTTCAACTTAATTCAACTATTGATTATGTGCCAGTGATATGATTTGGTTGCAAGACTTTGGTCCTTAGCTGCAATAATTAGGAATTCTGTGTCAGGTTTCAACCCGATGCTCCTCAGCCACTCATGTATTTGCTGTTGGTCCACATATGTTTCTTTCTTTATATTTAGGTATTTGCCATGCAAACCCTTGTCCCTACAGTTTTTTTGTAATTTCATTTGCCCAAGTTTTTTTTTCTTTCTGTTTTACTGAGTTATCTTAGATGGTATTGGATTCGTCTTTTGCAGGTAGGTTTTCAGGTTTATTTGTTGGTAGGGTTTAAGTTATATATATATATATATATATATATATATATATATATATATATATATTCAGGTCGATGGAGTAGATTTGGTGTTTTACTGTTTGTAGGAGAGGGTCATTAGTTTTGCGAGATATGCTTCCAATCCGATTGTTGCAGATTTTAGAGATAGATCAGACCTCGGCTTCCTAAAGTGTTTGGTACACATTGTCTATTAGTATCTGAGGTCACGTGGTGTATCTTCATCTGGGCAAGCATTTTTCTGGTCTTGACATCCAATCTGTTTTACTTTCATTCATCTTCCATTTAATAATGTTGAAGCTCTATGTTAGTACGGGTATAGCTAAGGTGTTGATAGCCATCATTTTATTGGCCTCATTAAGTTCGCTTTCTACCTCAAATGCACGCTGCTCTAATATACTTTTCGGATATTTTTCTTCATGACTGAATGTTGTATTCATCTCTTTCGTTAATTCATAAGTATTTGTATGTAATATCTTGGTCTAGTTCCTTAATCTTGTAAATAGCACGGTCTAAATCTGCAGTTTTCTTTAGTTTACCGCCTATGAAGATGGATTTGGCACATTTGTTGATTTTCGAACTCCATGTCTTCGTTAGAGTTTTTAACATTGGTGAGTAGGTTTTTCTTTTGGTTCTCATACTTGCAAAACACTTTAAGTTCATCATTATAAAATAGGGGATTCAGTTTGTCATTCTGTAACATTTATTCGTAGTTACTATCGTTCGGTAGGCAGCTGGGTGGTGCTAATACAAAGCAGACATGAAGTGTTGACAATGAATCTCCTCGTAAGATATCGCTTTTGATGTTGGTTTGTGCCGATGTTAATGATTCCTTTGTATGTTTTATGTATAGTGTGGTTTTCCAGTTTTTCATGCTCTCCGTTATGAATTTGTCCGTTGTATATATTTTAGGCTTTTCTCTAACCATTAGCGTTGTGCACAATCGAACGCCTTTCTATAGTCGATACTTTTTTTCCTTTTTTCACCTCTTACAATATTGTTTTATTCATAATTAGTTTGCCTTGCACACGTAACTTCTTCTGTTATATCTGATCTGCTAGGAAGTTCTATATCCTCGCATTTATGAGGATCTTATACATTTTTGGTAGCCTGGTGATGTTCCTATAGTTCTTCGCGTTCTAACTCGCTTCTGTTTCTGGGAGTATGTGTAGCACTGTGTACGTGAGCCATTTGCACCTTTGGGGCATTTCTCTGGGTTTATGATTATATCATTATATGCTTGTACGGTGGGTGCTCGCTAGGTTTTTTTTTATCCAAAAATTGGCTATTCAATCTATTCCTGGTGCTTTCCAGTTTTGGATTGTTCGAGTAATATTAATATCCGATATATTTTGGCACTTTATATGTGTGTGCTGTTCATATTGTTGCTTGATCCCGGTAGATCTTTCATTATGCACTTAGCAGTTTCCCTACATCTTAACTCAGAATTCCTTGACTCCCTGGATTTCTAGTGGGTCATTTCCCAGTACACGATATATTTCATTGGCATGTTTGAAGATTTTGTTTTGCCAGAAGATTCTGTTTATTTTTTTATAACGACTCATTTTTTTTTATTCTGCCTTCGCTTGAATTTTTTTATTTCAGCTTCTCTTTAACTTTTGATGTGCCAGTCTTATTCTTTATGTCTCGACTTCGTTTCATTTGTCTACCTTTTCTTTCTTTCACTTTGGAGTGTTTGTCTACTTCACTTAGAAATGGAAATTGTCCACATCGTTTATTTATTGCGGTTTCTGTTTTGTTCTTTCCAGACTGGCATTTTTCTTTTTCGTTTCCATTGCTTTTTTTTACTTTTTCACCTTCTTTTTTTTCTGCGATTGTTGCCAATGCCGCGTATGGGTAATTTCTGTCAGGTTCATCGGTCTATCCATTTACTCTCTTAATTTTCTAATTGCTTGTTCAGCGAGGTTGATGGTTTCCTTCACTTGACGGTTCTTTCTTACTTTTGGAATTGTTAGCTTTTCCTCGAAAGACATTTGTTTTTTTATATTCTCCTATTCATATCGGATGTTTTTGTCATCACTGTTTCGCTCTCATATTTGCCGTTATCTTCCTCTATTTGCTTGTGTAACTTAGATGGATTATTACTGCAGTTTTCTATTTTTTTTCCTCTGCATGTGTCTCCTCTGGGTTGTTGGTATTTAGCCTTTCGATGTTAACATTTAATCTATTTTTGATTTTGATGTTTTGCAGATGCTTTTGAGTTCAGTGTCAGCTATTCATTTTTCCTGGTGATGTCATTCTTGATATTATTATTATTTGTTTATCTGTTACTTAGTTCTCAAGTACAATATGTCCTGTTCTAAATTGCTGTGCTCTGCCCACAAATTTAGCTTGGCTGTCCACAGTTCCCAAATTCTTCGTACATCATTAACGTACTGAGTAAATGGGTGTTCTTTTTTTCAACTTCCGGAAACCCGCATTCTGTTTGCATTGAAGCTATAAATATGTTATTATAGAAAGTAAGAAATAACAAAAGCAAGACAGATGAAGCGATAACCCCATCGTGCGTTCAACGGTGCATTATAAAATATGTCAGCCCGAAATTAATATTTTAATTAATAAAAATTAGAAAACACTTTCGAAGTTTCATGTGTCCAGCTCTTTTCTTCTTTTAATCATAAGATTTTATAATAGGAGTAAACAGTTTCGCCTATCAGCCTGTTCACACACCTTGTTTCCTGTTTAGCATTGGGTTTCAGGTTCCTTCTAAAGTCTGTTTCAGCTCTGATTCCTAACTTCTGCGCCTGAACTCTGAAATTTTATACACTAATTATTATTTCATCTCCATAAACAACAGGATCAGATAATTTCGCCTATCATCCGGTTCACACACCTCCCCGGATTTTCGAACATGAGTAGAGGTTTATCACTAATTTCCTCTTTAGGATTGTGTTTCCTAAAGGATACTTCATTTCTATGCCTGTCCCTTCATACAACTCCACACTGTTACCTTCAACCCTAAGTTGTTCTTTGGCCTTGTAATGGATGAACGTTAGTAAAAAAATTAATCATTTTACCACAAGCAAGACAATAATGCCTCTAAGACACATGCTGTTACTTGGAGTCAATGAAAGGGCATTAGCGTAGAGAAAAGGCAATAAAGAACAGAATTTAGAAAAATAGACGACGACGATTGACTTCTCTGCATGTTTATGTCATAAAAGCCTATTTGAAATATTGCTATAACGTGATATGCTGTTTATAACTGTATGCATATTTAATGAATTCTTAAAATATATCCAACTTAAAATGTAAAGGAATATATCAATCTGTCAACCGTAGAATTTATATGGGTTCAGTTAATTAATATTATTATGATTATTGGGTATCCTCGATGTTCCGTAGATGTCTCGCTTGGGTGAGGATAGCAATATCTCAACTCATATGCGCAAATTAATAACGCATGCTTTTCTCGGTGTATTAGCTGTTCTGAGCAATTATTATTATTATTGTTTTTGTCTATATTTCTGAGATTGGGTATTTTGCCCATTATTTACATTATTTGGACTAATTTCCTCATCTTTGTTGCTATATTTATCACAAAGTTTCAGGCGTTCTACTCTCCGGCCTTCTTCAGGTGATTGCAATGTTGAATTGAACCCTTTATTTCTCTCGATGGGGTGGATTATTCTAGTTCCACGTGCGATGTCTAATGGATGTCAGTGATCAGTAATCTCTTGTTAATTCACCTTTCCAAGTTCTCCACTGTCTTAACCACAACTCTTTGGGTCCTGTCACTGGATCTAACCAACGCCTTTATTCACTGTGCCATGTGTCCTTAAGGACATATGGTACAGTGGATTAACAGGAGATAACTGACATCTATTAGACATGACACGTGGAACTAGAACAGTCTACACCAGCGAGCGAAATAAAGGTTCAGTTCAGCATTCCAACCACCTGAAGAAGACCGGATCGATACAACGTCCGAAACGTTGTTAGAAATATCGCAACAATGATTAGGAAAATAGTCATAATAATGTAAATATTTATTGTTTTTTATTGTTGTTGTTATTTGCTATAATATTCGACTTTTGGATGTTTCGGCTGTGTGATGAAGCTCTCATCTCAGTTCCTAACGCGTTAATATGTCCTAAGCAGGACTGACACTTGCGTAATCATAAAGATGTCATACATATCCGAGGCGTTTTCTGAAAGAAAAAATCCTGAAAATAGTCTTGAGTTCGGCAATCACAAAATGGACAAGCTGAGTTGTACATATCTAAATTTACTCTGCCAGCTAATGATACCTCTGCATTTTCAACTACACACCCATGACAATCTTTGCATCCTTTCATACCGCAAGGAATATCAAGATGCATTAATGATTGTTCTTTGCACAAACACAATAAAATGATGAGTGCTCTCCAAATGCTTTCCAGTCAAGATGATCGTTTGCCACATAAACTTCATTTGGTATGATAAAGCCTCAAAGAATAGTGACTTTATTGCCTTCCACGACTGGTGCAGTATGATGATCAAACACATTATAATATTGACATGAATAGCAATATAGATTTTACCCAATCTTATCAGGTTGACCTTTGTATACTTTTGGTGTCAGGATTGGACAACTTGATACTCAGTGTTTAACAGTCTCAAAATGTTTCTACTTCTACTTTTGAACGCTTCACACGCTGTGTTTTGTATATAACTACATCGGCATAATTTGGATGAATATCGGCTGGTGTTTTAACAATTGTTTAACACTTGTGTTTCAGGAACATTTTTTATGGAATTAACTGCATTTGTTTATTCCTTATTATTATCATTATTATTATTATTGATATATCCTTTGATTTCTGATGTATATTCATTTCCTCCAGGGTCCAAACCAGAGGCCGAAGTTGAGAAATGACATCATGACATTTTCTACATCACATTTGTGTAAGAAAAAAAAAACAATCCATGAATGCATTCACATTTTACATGGCACAGTTAAATCCCTTCTTAGGTTGTGAGCTGAGTTTTTGAGATCAGTGTTCTTGTATTTCCTTAAAGCATGGACATCTAAATATCACCTTTAATTAGTCTATCAATTCTTTTCCAATCAAACCCAGGCCGACAAGCACAAATGAAATTACACCAAGTACTCTAAGCGTATTTATCGTTGCTTAGAAATCATCTATGTAAACAATGACAGACTATCATCACTGTCGTGTCCGTATATTGTTTAATATGTTGTAACTGAGATCTTTGATAATGGCTTATGTAAGCCGAAAACTTAGATTGTATTAAAAAAATATGGATCAATATTGTGAATTTCTTTCTTCGTTCAACGATAATGTCATTAAACTTATCAGATGTTACGAAAAATTTTTACATAAAATAAATAGACAGCACTTGTCTATATTATTTAATGAAACGTGCATGAATGAAAAGATGCTGCCTAAATACACACAATATATATATATATATATATATATATATATATATATATATATATATATATGGATATCGGCTTGGATTGAGGAATCGGAGAGCCGAGTTTGAATTCAGTCGAATTCATTATATTCACTTACGTGCTAATACCCTTGGGAAAGGTATGAATCCTCTACTTCTCCCTCCAGCTATGGGTAAATAGCAGGAGAGAGTGGGTTCTATAGACTTGGATGGCAACTGGTCTAGGAGAAGGACAACTCTGAATTCAAAACCTGCGTAGGGTCGTTTGGGGACCTTGTGGCACTTAGTGCACCAGGTCTCTGTATTCGGCCCTTCAAAAAGTGTGGATGGTCCTGCACGAAACCTTCACCACTATAATCAAATCCCATGTGCCGTTGTCGGGCTGTCGGTTTCCTGGGAACTGATCTGCTTGACCCTCATACGTCGAACTCGACGGGAGAGTCGACTATATATATATATATATATATATATATATATATATATATATATATATATATATATATATATGTACACACACATACACACAAAGTATAATATACGCCTGAAAACATCCAATCTGAACACAGATATATGAGGCACATGACTCACGGCCAAATATGGTTGCAGATTTATATAAAAGCAGCCAATAATCTTTCAATTGGGGCACAATTAGAAAAATGTCAAAAAGCTCAGTATGCTAAGACGGTCTACGATTGAAAGTATTTCCTCATTTCTGGATGTGACTCTGCAATCTTGGTTTCCTAATCCTACAAATTTAAAAGTAAAATATTCCCACTAACAAACCTACTAAATTTCTTTATTAAGTGGAATATGTAATTCTGTATATCTCGGTGTTACTATAACAGCTTTGAATGCGGGGGATACAGAGAAAGGGGTGCTAAATCGCTTTTAGATAAAATGTATATATATATTTAAACCATATAGGGAACTGTAATTTTGGTTCTGGGCTCCAGGGCTGTGGTATTTGCTCTATTAGATTTTTTTCTTTCTATTTTCTCAGCTGAAGGAAAAATGATATTAGAAAGGCTAACACATATGATGAGTCTTATAGCGTATATTAAACAACTTAATGAATCTAATCAAAACAGTGATTTTGGGGTTTGTTATTTGCTTTCTACGCGAATGAGAGGAAATGGCTTTTCCTTGTGAGAAGGAAAAACGGCGTATGTATATTTTTTTTATTGTTGTCACTATTAATTGGAAACGTAAAATATGAAATATTGTGTTATGTTATCCTTAAAATTAAACGATATGTCACACGACCTAATATTGGATTTTTTTAGTGAAAAGAAAGCATACGTTTGCCCGACGTTTCTACATATAGCAGTATAGACTTTAACCTTTTAACCATAATAAAAAAGTAAATAGAACAAGCTAGATATGTAGAAGGAAAATGGTAAGGAAAAGGTAAAGATGGGCAACGGTATTGAAAACATGCAGTTGGACAACGCTAGTGAAGAGATTACGATGGACAACGCTAGTGAAGATATAAAGATGGACACGTTGCAATCATTTTGTGAATTTGCAATCATTCCAATTTACTTTTGTTTTGGGGAATATATTGGTAAAAACAGATTATCTTCGAGACTTTTGCAGCCACCTGAAATTGATGGATCAATTCTAAAAATCATTTGGGGCAATTTTGAAGGTACATTAAAATTGAAGGCGATAATGCCACTAAGACGCACGTGTCTACTGGGAATGAAATAGAATGAGAAGACTTTAGAAAGAAGCGGAAACCAAATCCTAAAGAGGAAAAAAATGAATACGCTTTTGTTCAAAAGACTGAAGAGGAGTGTGAACCGGACGATAGGCAAACGTATCTACCCCTATTTTCGTCGTAATATTCGATTTTGATCTAGTTCGAAATAAAGTTCTAAAAACAATATTCTGCAAAAATAATTAACAATTTAATTGCAGATAAAAACGTTGTTTATATTCAGTTTGAATTAATAATTAGCTTAGTATCAGTCACCACTATATATTACTTTACAACAATACATCCAATAGATTTTATAGGTGGGGACTGCATGAGAGACGTTCAGCAAGCAACAGATATTTAAATTTTACGTCGGTTCGTGCAAATTTGCGTACACAGTGCTGCGTTCTTCGTATAGCTCTTATCAGTCTATGTTCAGAAAACGACATTTTCTTAGTCGTTTGCTTTTCTCATTAGCTACCGAATAATTACTCACATGACAGGGATGAACCAGTCTTTTCTATTTCCTGCTATCATGCTGTTAGATAAGCGACAGTTGAACAGCTCGAAACCGCTCAATCTCATGGAAACTTAAGTGTGCTTGAGTAAGTCATTATTAAAGAGTTACTTTCTTACATAGAGCCCGAATCCTGTAGCAATTCCCAGTACAGCTTATCAAACGATTGTAAAATAGTTGGAATTTCATTTTCATTATTCCATCAAAATACAATGCATATTCAGCTATGCAAGTACACTCCTGATCAAAAATTTAAGACCACCTGAAAATTTTTATAAGAGACTTTTTGTCATTGATACATTATAAACTTTTTCTTACTTAAGGTTACTAATTCTATAATCTAAAAGGTTATGTAGACAAAAAGTTATAGTCCGATCAGTTTGGATATTTTATAAAATGAGGCATTTTACACTAGATAAAAATTATAAGACCAGGAGTTATAAATTGTTAGATCATGGGTAACTCCAATGTTTTTAGTTCAGTTAGATATTAGCTCACTGCGTAAATGTGTCACTATGCCTAAAGCAAGCAAACTTACCGAAGTTGAGCGAGCTCGAATTCTAGATTTCCATAATCAAGGTTTTTCACAGCGGGCGATTGCAGCTAAGGTAAATTGCAGTAAAACTGATTTGCAAATTTCTAAAGGACATTGCGACTTCTAAAGTCTACTGGTAGGCCACAAAAAATTTCTCCGGCATTGAGTAGGAAAATAGGACGGGATGTTTTGAAAGGCAGTGGGACTTTCTTCTAGTCAAATTAAGGCAGCCACAAATGCTGATTGCAGTCGAGTAACTATCAAACGACACTTACGACAAAAATGCATGGTAAATCAAAAGCGCAAAAGAATCTTTCGGCTGCTTCCACGTCATAAAGTGAAACGTTCAAGGTTTGGTCGTGAATACCAAACATGGGACATTGAGAAGTGGAAAATAGTCCTGTTTTCTGTTGAGAAAAAATTCAAACTAGATGGTCCTGACGGCTTCCAACGATATTGGCATAACCAAAATATGCCTCCGAGCGTCATAGTGGTGGAGGGTCCCTAATGGTATGGGGTGCCTTTCCTTACAGAAGGACGATGGAGCTTCAGGTGGTGCAGGGTCGTCAGATAGCGGCTGGTTATGTTAGCATGCTACAAAAAGCATCGTTGGTGACGGAGGGCCATCGTTTGTGTGGGGATAGTTGGTTATTCAAACAGGATAATGCTGCAATCCAAGCTGCATGCCGGACCTTCATCTTCTACAAGAAAATGGGGGTCCATCTCTTGAAACATCCTGCATCCTCACCGAATTTGAACCCAATTGAAAATGTTTGGGGATGGATGTCAAGAAATGTTTATAAAAATGGCAAACAATATTCAACAAAAAATGAACTTCGTGAAGTTATCTTCAGAAGCTGGAGCAATATTCCTCTCAGCTTAATGGAAACACTAATTTCTAGCATACCCCAAATAATTTTGGAGTCTTCAACACCAGTGGAGATAGAACTCATTATTAAATTTCGTTGTTGAAGGTTTTCGTACACTTTTCGTACAATTTCGTAGAATTTTTGTCTCTGGTCTTATAATTTTGATCAAGTGTAAAACGCATCATTTCATAAAAATGCCAATTTCTCAATAAAATATTCGGATTATAACTTTTTGTCTATATAACCTTTTAGATTATAAAATTAGGAACCTTAAGTAAGAAATGTTTAAATTTATCCATGAAAAACAGTCTTTTTAAAAAAAATTCAAGTGGTCTTAAAGCGTAATCATAAATTCGGAGAGTTCTCAAGCCAGGTCACAGATAATTCAGTTTGTTGGTTGATTCATTTTGTTTAGCGGCATATCAACGTATATGGGTTATTTAATGCCGAAATCTATATAAATTAAACATAATATTATAGCCCCAACTAAATATATTTTGAACGCAATTGTATGCCTACAATTACATATCAAATGTATTGTTGGTCATTTTGTTTGTTTAGAAGCATATCAACGCCTAATGGGTCATTTAATGAAGAAATTGCATTTACTTGGGACCACTGGTATTTTCTTTTACAAATATCTATTGCTAGTATTTTTTTTACTATGAAAATGTATTGCTGGTATTTTTACTATAAAATGTATTTTTATAATTTCAGTGCTTTGATTCCAGTTTGGAAGTTAACCATTTGTCTAGAGCTTGGGCCCAAACAGATTGCTATAACCACGGATCAGAGTAGGCCTGGGAACAACAGCAATTGATATACGGTTCCCCGTTTCGAAAAAAAAACCTCCATTCTCCCATTTGGAGGCCTTGACGCCGGATGTAGCTTATTGTCAGAAATATAATCCATTGAGTAAGAGACAATCTTCCCTGAGCACTTCGTACTTTTTTACATAGAATGAAAGCAGTATAATGCTGGCGGGAGATGATATCAATATTTTATCAAAGAAGTATTTAGCTTCACTATGTGAACAAGTAGGTTTCTATTTTCCGGATATAAATGAATTTAAGTCTCCCTCCAAGTATCTTTCGAAATAATTCCAGATCTCTTCCAGATAATTTGCGTTTTGAACAAGAATTTTTACCTTACTAAATCGGCAAAGGTCATTTTTGGCATCTCTCTCCACTATCAGTTTTGTTTTTAGGTGATGTTTAGCGTCATATCGACCTCTATGGGTTATTTAATGCCAAAATCAAAATAATCTAGACGCAATTTTATGGCGTCATCTCAATATATTTTTAGCGCAATTGTATACTTTCAATTACAGATAAAATCTGTTGCTGGTTATTTTGCTTTAAAATACAGGGTGTCCCAACATAATGTAAACAAAACTATTTACTTCTGTCTTAATGTTAAGTCTGATCAGTTACATAAGATTAAATTGACTGCTGATCTCAAAGAATGTCCTACAGTTTGTTATTAATTAGGGCAACAGATATCATGTTAGTTTTATGGACTCCAAAATAAAACTATTCTCTTTTTATCGTCTTAGGTGACGTTTTTAGAATTCCATAAGTATGGCTGATTCTAACACCCAAAAGAGTGAGTAATTGCACCTTCTCGGGCTAAATTATTCTGTTGACATGAAGTGGAATGGCTATATTGATTCAAGTGCCAGTTCTGCTACTAGGAAATTTGGTTCACTGTGTCGTGCTAAATTTGGTTCACTTTTCTCGCCAGAAAAAAATCTTACACATTTATATAAAAAAACAAAACAAATCATTAAAAAAACAGTAATTATGGCATTTGTACTTTTAGTTACTGTCAAACGTCAACTCGATTGCCACATTCAAGACAGAAAGTAAATTCATTTGAATAACAAAACAATTTAATTGTATTAGAAATCGACCAGACAAACGCTTATTTATGTCGATCTCAGAATCTAGCTTGTAAATGAAAAAAAAGCAGATATTTTGAAATTTGAATTTTGAGGCTGAATATGCTAATTATCTCCATTAAACAGGGACCTCTAAATTCGAAATGTACATGCCGTTAAACGTACAGGAGAAAATTCTATTTCTTACGCAGTCCTCATTAAGCTCAGATCCATTGGCCATCCGCATAGATTACACTTCTCCCATAGCAGAGAGCTAAGTTTAATCCCTGATGCCTGAAGCGTTGTCAATGAGAAATCTTGATATATTTTGTCTATGGTTCAAAGGAAAATTTTCTATTTAAATTCGGCCTCGTGCAAAATTTCGTTTTAGTGCGGGTAGGGATATGTTCTGACCCAGGCTACCATCCCTTTAGGAAACACCTCAACCATGAGTGCGAACTAGTGTTGATCATTGGCACCTGAAGAATCTCCAAACGGCAATTGCCGAATTTAAACATTGGATTAATTTTAAGTTCTAGTTTCATGTACGGGTAGAGTTTTCCCTGTAAACTAGGCCTTGTACCAGATTATGTTCGAGTAGGCGTACAGAGATATACAGAAATTCACTTACTTGATATGTCAGTTTAACGTAAATTACAAATTGGAGATGCCAAATTCAAACAAGTATAACAGTTTAAATATATAGAAATTTGTTTTTAACAAAGGACGGAAACTGCAACACTGAATTACGGAGGCGCATTTGGTTAGCTAAAGTTGCCTTCTAAACCTAAGCAAAGTATAAAGAAACAGAATAATTTCGCTATAGACAATGAGAAGTATATTGAACTGTTATATAAGTCATCCTTTATGGCAGTGAATGCTGGTCAATCTCCTTACAGATGAAGGTACCAGTAGAAGAAACGTAAATTTTAATCTACTGAAGGATGTTGATTATATCATGGGCCAAATATTTTAGCAAGTCTGACGTTTTATAGAAAATTGAAACAAAAAGAATACTTATATTTTACTTTAGAAAGTGACAGTTTCAATTTAATACTCGGAGGACAGATTGACGCAAAAGGAAAACAAAACTTAACCTACCTTACGAGCTGGGTGTCGGAAAAAAGGTTTAGGAGTTATAACAAGAAGACACGTTGCAGTAATGGATTGCGGCTCGGATTGAGGAATCGGAAACTGGAGTTTGAATTCCAGATGCCTACATTACATTCACAGACATAGTAACAGGCACGGGAAAGGTGTGAAATGATCACCTCCCCCCAAGCTATGGGGAAAATAGTAGGACATTATGGGTAAAATTGCTCAATATCAGAGATATTTCAGCATATGTAGATATAAAAGTGGACACTGAGGTCGACACTGAGGTCGACACTGAGAGGCGACAGTCTGTTGCATGATTCAACGCAATGTTCAGGTCACACACCAGCGCGTGCATACACATATACACGCACACACATACACACGCACACAAACATACACACACGCACGCACACGCATACACACACAAACATGAACACGCATACAAGCTCGCACAGAAACATACACACGCACAAAAAACATACACACACATTCACACGTACACACATATGCACACACGCCCACAAACACATACACACACGCCACACACACACACAGATATATATATTCATTTCATTTGTCTATTTTTCTGAGATGATGCATTGCAATTATTTACGCTATTTACATTGTTCGGAATGTTGTGTTCGTCTTTCTTCTGTTTACGATGTTTCGGCCGTCGTTTGTTCTGATCTTCTTAAGATGATTCAATTTAGAACTGGAACCTTTATTTTATCTACTTGTGTTCTATTTCCACGTGCCAGGTCTCTTCCGGAGGTCTAAGTTATCTTCCTTTAACACAACTCTCCAGGTTTTGATCGCCACTGCCGTAGCCAGGTAGTGAACTCGCAACTCTTTGTGTCAAGTCACTTGATCCAACCAACGCTTTTAGCCACCAGACCAGGAACCCAATGGTGAACAAAATCTTGGACAGTTGTGTCAAATGGAGATAAGTGAGACATCCGGAAGAAGCGTGGCACGTGGAACTAGAACAATCTACCATGGTTGAAGAGATAAATGGTTCAATTCGAAATTCTAATCACCTGCAAAAGCCGAAGCGTACAAGGGCTGAAACGGCAATAAAGATGACGTCAACAGTCGGAACAATGTAAATAATGGAAATATTCATTTCAGTTTTTTAATCTGAAGTTATTCCATCGTTCACTTTTTCTACAAACATTTGATTTCTTTTGTACGCGTGTTTGATTAAACAACCGCATTTATTTTCGTTTATACAGTTTCGTTTGCTATCAACCCAGATATTGTGTTTAAGAAAAAAAAACTTCAATCTCTAAGCCAGTAGACATTAACTGTTGATAAAAGAAAAGATAAGTATGTCTACTCAAACATTGTGTAGACACAAAATATGACGTTAATAATAATAAAAGCTATATGATATTATTTGGGGATTTTTATAAATCGCTTTTTATGGCCATTGCATTAATAACCTCCGAAAATTAGCTTAGAAAGAAGATTGTTTGAATGTACATAACATTACCTGTTTGAAATTAAAGATCTTGGAAACGCTACCAAATAAAATTACTTCTTTTAATTAAAATGAGTTTTGCTAAACAAACTGCTTCTTAAATTCTGACGTCAGTTGTTACGTAAACATTAATCTTATGAAAATGAATGATTAAATTTCAACATACATGGAGGAAGTCTTGCGAGGCGACCGTCTTTTTCATAAGGATCTGATCCAATTCTTTGAGCATCAGCTCAAGATGAAGATTAGAACTGATAGAAAACGCTTGCATTCGACAGCCTTTAGCGAAAGTTGGGTGACTGAGGCGAGCTTGGTTCACTTGAACAGGATTAGCCTTGGTTTTCTCTTTTAGGTCAACCTATATCACATCGGGGTGGTTTCCTTTGGAGCACTCGCCTGGTTAGGCTAGACAAACTTTTGTGTACCTTTGTTAATGTAAGTTTTGTTCCTGGCCTGCTCCCGGCTACATCTTTCGTTATGATCCAAGTTGAGATTCCCAACCTCCCCAGTTTGTTTTGGACCCCTTTCATCTCGACTGGGTCAGCTTTATTGATTCCCCATGCACATCTATATTTTCTCTTTTCCATCTCCCTTAGCGAGAGAGCCTCTTGATTTTGTCCAAGGGCAGAATACAGAGGCTTCTCTTTTTTGAAGGGTTGGACGGGTCCTACTAACATCAATTATTTTTTTTAATTTTTTGCTTTGTTTTGATATTTATTTTGTTTTGGGGTTCACCCCTCCACTTTCATGATCATTCATCTGAATTGTATATATATATATATATATATATATATATATATATATATATATATTAAGTCGAGTCCCCATGAAAAATCATTACCTGTAGAACAACATTTCCGCCTGGAAAAACATGATTTCAAAACCCATGCCAAATTCACTATAATTGAGAGAATAGAAAAGTTCAGAGCAAATAACATTAGAAAGATTTTAGAGTCCCATGAAAATAAGTGGATACAACGTCTAAAAACAAAATACCCAGCCGGGCTAAATCATAAATTTAACAATATATAGATAGTAACAACATATAACTCAACAAATGAAAACCTACCCACATTTCTCACCCACACAAGACAGACATGCTTACGGAGGTGTGGGGGCCTCACACTTATACACTCACCCACACGAATATACACACTTACACACATCATACTCACTCACTCCCTAATGAGCCAAATGATAACACACACCCACAGCAATACACACGCTTACACATATCATACTCACTCACTCCCTAAGAACCAAATAACACACACACAAACACTAAACAGAGACACATCCCCACACCAGGTCCAATAAAACTGTCAAACTGACCAGAGAATTTAGAGTAACATGTATCTATCCAGCTCTTATCTCAAATAACAACTTAAAAGAGACTGTTTGACCAACACAAGGAATGTTAAAAGATTCATGTTAAAAAGATAAAAAAAAAACAAAAAAAAAAAACAAACGAAAACTACAGACAAAAGTTCATTTTCTCCAGCAAAAGACTCATTCCTGTAGTTTAGTGCTACCATATTTCTCCTCCCGATGATGGGAATTTCGGTCGAAACTAGTCGAGGAATCTAAATGGAATAATAAAAAAAAAAACGAAAGAATATTAATCTAAAACCCAGTGTGTCTAAAGATTTTAATTTTTTTTTATTTTTTTTGTTCAATATATATATATATATATATATATATATATATATATATATATATATATATATATATATATATATATATATTGTAAATTATATTTATCATCACATTGGGATGTTGTTTGTTTTTATTTTTATAGCCCTACCCCGCTGATCGGATGTAGTATTATGGTGTATGAAAGACTGATTGACGATGGATGAGTTTTTATAGTGAATGAGGAAATTGTAACCAGTGAATGAGTCGTGAATCCTATTAGCTAGGTATAAGATAGTTAGTGAAGACCGGACTCAACCAAATTCCCCCTTTTCGGCCTTGTGCCTTAATTGTATTATTTTACAATAATTCTCAACATAGATATCTGATGTAGAATGTTTTATATACATTACGCAAGTAATAATTATTTTATTAGTAAGTTATCTATAAGTAATCTGAATGACCTCATCCGACATTACAAAATTAACTAAAAATATATCAAACCTAGACCTCTTTCAGATGCAGTAATGTCAAACATGACGAATTATCAGCGATATCAAACGTATATTAAAAAGGCGTATATGATGTAGTTCTTTGAGACACTCAAATAAACACGTTCGTGTAATTTAGAAATTCTACCAACATTCAAAATTCTCATGTCGATTAGAATCATATGTACTCATTACAAAACATCATGAAACAACAATAAATGCTATGTAAAACACTTGGTCATTCGAACTAATTTTCATCAAATTTGTTTATTTCAAATATGAGCGTAAAATGTTTATAGAATGCTTTCACCTTAATGGAACAGGAAAACAAAGAGACTAAATTTGCTTTTCTGAGCTTTGCTGCGATCTGTTGTAATATATGAAGTGTCATTATACAGTGCGATATTTATATAAATGAATATGCACCTAATGATATTGGGGAAGATATTTGCTAAAGCCCAATTAACCGAGAAAAGAAATTACATTCCTGATAATGGCTAGAATTAAAAAAAAAAACAATATAAATATAATACAATCTAAAGGCAAAATCCACTTCTCCATGACCTAGTCGAATGTCTGCATCCAATTCTGGATCCTACATAGTATTTATTATGTTATATAAAAATACCTTCCAAAATGTAAGCAATATCTTAAAAAACAGGAAACTTCTTTCAGAAACAAAGAAAACAGTAACGGAATGTTATGTATTTATTTTTCCTCCTATATGGCCGGGAATGATGGAAAATCTTATCACAGATTAAGAAGAAACATGAATCAAGAGAAATGGGCTGAACATATGAGCAACGACGAAGTTTTAATGAAAATGGAAACAAAAAAAGACATTTATGCATAGCATCAGCAAAAGACAATTGAAGTTTCTTGAGCATAAAAAGAAGAAAAAGATTTTGGAAAATTTGACACTTGTAAGACATACTGAAGGGAAAAAGGTAAGAAGACAGCAGCAAATATACCAAATAAGGGCTTGTGTAAATAGTTGGCGGGAACAGGGATTAAGAGTGATATACAAAAGAAATATTGCTAAGAGATACAATGTACAGGAATATCTTCTTGCTTTTTACGTGTCGTGTTCTTTCAGGACGTAGGTGATCATGGCTTTCCACTTCCGTCTATCCGTTGTAGCTCTCAATAAATTTCGTGCCTCTGCGAACTCCCACAGACCACGTTCTGCCATCTACTTGCTTAAACCCGCCAGGTATGTCACGTGTTGCTTTCCTTTATCTCTCTGTCCCTCTATTCGACCTGTGAGTGTCAGATTTCCCACGTCCTCTTTTCTCAGTTCCTGTCCCAGTAATTTCATCTGCCTCTTCCTTATGTTAATTATAAGCTTACTACTTGTTTGCATCCTCATCGTTGCTCACACTTTCGGTCCAGGATATCCTTAGCATCCTTCTGTAGAACCACTTCTCCGCTGCCTCGAGTCTCTTCCACATCTTTAAGGAGACCGTCCAACATTCGCTGACGTAAAGGAGGACAACTGTCACGTAGCAACTCGGTTCTCTTTTCTTTCTCACCAAAGAAATCCTCCCATCTCACAGTACTCTGTTCAACTTTTGGAACGCATCCTTTTTCAACCCAATCCGTCTTCGGATCTCAGCGTCGCACTTACCGTCCTACGTCAAAACAATCAAAGTACTCTTTTCTTTCTCACCAAAGAAATCCTCCTATCTCGCAGTACTCTGAACGTGTCCCTGAAGTAAAAATTTAATGCTGTTTTTATTTCTTAATGTTGTAGATGCAATCTCCAAATTGGCATGATGATTTAAAAAAACACCATTATTTTTACACAGTGGGTATTACCCGAGTTTTTTGTAATAATTAGATGAGAGGTTTAAACGCTTTTTTAATGGTAGGTGACAAATCTTAGCTGCTTCATATAATCATTAAGTGATATGTAGCCAGCGAATTATGTTTTTAATTGCTTTTTCATCTTATTTATAATTAGGGTGCATCTGGTTAAGATAGAATAAATTAATGTGTTTATTTTTGTTTACATCGGCGAGGTTCTTAAAGTCATTTTTCTCTGAACTGCGTTAATCCTAATTTTGTTTGCTCGTCTCCGACATGGTTAGGGAATTTATTGTTCATTAAACTTTGACTGATATTGCGTACTTACTCATAGAATAATATTTCCGAAGAAGAGCTTATTTTGTTCTGGTAAATCATGTTTTATATAATAGGTATTTTGTATCTTGGTTGAAATTTGATGAAAATTTGAAAATGCCTTTTGTAGTTGAGTAGACACGAGTATCTGTTAGTATTATCTCTATCTATAAAAGGCAGGATGTCTGTGTGTGTGTGTGTGTGTGTGTGTGTGTGTGTGTGTGTGTGTGTGTGTGTAACGAATGCACGGCTGCAATTTTCGACGGATTGCACCAAAATTTACATGCACATCCTCCAAGTTTGCATTTCCCAACTCACATCGATAATAATCGATTATTTTTCATGTTTCTACGGCAGTTTTCTTGTAGTTTGCGGCCATTTTGTACTGGTCAGAGTGAGAGACTATAGCTGGCTGCCACGAATAGGCAGGGAGATTCTATTGGCCAGCGTGAAAGCCAACAGCTGACTGACACGAATGTTAACTAGCATGCTAGCATGCAAATAGATCGATAGCTGCATTCGTCACAAGTGGGAAAAATTTAAATCTGCATGGCACTTTACTACAATTGGCTCATTCGCTTGCTTAAACTCAACGTTGATTCTGATTCCGCAGAACTGGGTTGGGTGTGAAAAAGTATTTGTTAACATTCTTTTTTTTATTCGGTTTTTCGAGTTACGAGTCCTTTTTTAAAGCTGATCGTTTTGTGTTCATTTTGTTTAGTTCTTCTTTCGTAACAGATTTAATGTTTAGTATAGAGCTTAGAAAAAATTCGCAGTGTGAGATAGGCAAGAAGTAAGGCATGTAGCAACATCAGCACGGCAAAGGCACTCCTTTAAAAAAGGCAAGGAAGGGCAAAAAATATTTTAAGTCAAGTGATAGCGATTGCTGTATGAGTCGTACGATTTTTGAATCAAGCACGGGTAACGCCGGGCCATGCTGCGAGTTTTTATATATAAAGAAATTTAATGTCATTCACAGGCAGACTGTTTCGCTGTATCACAGCTTATCAGTGTGGCTGGACATCCGATTGTCTCAAGCCGGGATCGAAACCCGAATGATTTGCCCTCAATCGGAGATTCTATCATCACCCAATTGAGAGGAAGGTTAAGTTTTATGTACTTATTCTTAAAATAAACACGCCAATGACAAAGAGGGTTCAATTCATGGAAGAGCCTTGCAGTATTAGCAATAGTAGTCTTTGTTTACAAATTCCCGCTATCTCCCAAGAGTGCTCGACCGGTATTTAATTTTCAGGGAACGTTAAAGTTATGGTGACTAAGACGTCGAGGAAATGGTTTTTATTATGGTTATTAAAATCTTAAGTAAAATGTCGAACGACGTTATTCCCAATGGCTTATTTAGTTTTTTTGTTTGTTTTATTATTATTTCATCTATGACATCTGAAGTTATATTCGATATAACGCAAGTATTTAGTGGTTGCTTGGTGGAGTTATTGAAGAAATCGTTTTCTACATGTGTCAGTTAGAAATTAGATAGAGTAAGAACAGTGGCGGTAGCGGCATGATTATACTGGCATTGCCGTATAAAATTTCAACAGCGGTATTTTATACGCATCTTGCAGCTATACGGGATTGGATGCTACAATTGCGCATGAAGAAAAGTAAGAATTTCCCTATTAAAAGGCGGTTATAAATATGTAAGATATTTCCGGTTAAATGTTGAAAATAATGGTGAAATAGATACAACTGTCGTAAAAAACAACACGAAATCTGAAACACGAAGCAAAAAAGCTAGGCCATACCCAAATAGAAGTAAGTTGGATTCGAAAAGCCTTTGTATAGCGTTTTCAACGTCGGAAGAAAAATGCTGATGTTAAGTGGCTAAGAAGGTCATGTCATGCAGGTGAGACGGAAGGGATGTTTTTGTTTAAACGCATCTATCAAGATAATATATTGAATAAAAGTACGCACCCAAAATATACGTCATGTGACTAATACATTGAAACTATTGATCACCTTCTTTCAAGAAGCTCTGTAATGGTACGCAATGAGTAAAAAAGAAGCAAGGTCATGACAAGGTAGATCAATATATACATTAGAAGAGCCGTCAAAACTTGAAGATAAACACAGCTAAAAACTGGTATGCAGATTATTCTGAATCTTTAGCTGAAGGGGGCAGTAGGTGGAGTCAACATCAGCTAGAGATTTATTTTTTTTATCAACATAGAGATAACAATGTAATCAAATCGTTCAGACAATATTATAAAAGACAGAAAAAAGTTTTCGTACTGATAGACATTAGCCTATCAAGAGCACAATAGTCTCGGTGAAGGTTTTTGAAAAAGTAAGCAAATACTAAAACCGAGAAATAGAAAAAAAAATCTTGATAATGGATGCAATGGTGGTAAGAGCACGAATCAACAGAGAACTACAAACCCATCATTTCACCAGTTTATTCACACTTATCACTTGGACATACAACAACGTATTCGAAGCTTCGAAAAATTCTTGCGAATACATACATATATATATATATATATATATATATATATATATATATATATATATATATATATATATATATATATATATATATATATATATATATATATATATATATATATATATATATATATATATATATATATATATATTTATATATATATATATATATATATTATATATATATATATATATATATATATATATATATATATATATATATATATATATATATATATATATATATTTACATTTTCAACACGTCCAAGCTCACCATATGCATGGATAGGATGGGGCATTTTGATTAATAAATTCTCAGAAATACATAAACAGATGCCCTTAAGGACATAAGCCAGTGGATAAAGGTGTTGGTTAGATCCAGTGACGATGGGAGTTCAATACATGCTTAAAGTAGTGGAGAACTTGGAGAGGTGAATGAACAGGAGATAACTGATAACTGACATCCATTAGACATGGCCCTTGGAACTAGAACAGTCTACCCGAGAGAGCGAAATAAGGGGTTCAGTACATTCCAACCACCAGAAGAAGGCCGCAACGTACAACGGCCGAAACGTTGTGATAAATATGGCAACAAAGATGAGGACAATAATCTGAATAATGTAAATAGTGGACATAATACCTCATCTGAGAAATATATATATATATATATATATATATATATATATATATAACTATATATATATAATATATATATATATATATATATATATATATATAACTATGGGTAAATAGCAGGACTGACTGGGTTCTATTGCCTTGGATGGCAACTGGTCTAGGAGAAGGACAACTCTGAATTCAAAACCTGCGGAGGGTCGTTTGGGGACCTTGTGGCACTTAGTGCACCAGGTCTCTGAATTCGGCCCTTCAAAAAGTGTGGATGGTCCTGCACACGAAACCTTCACCACTATAATCAAATATCATGTGCTGTTGTCGGTCCGTCGGTTTCCTAGGAACAAATCTGCTTGACCCTCATATCGATTACTATATATATATATATATATATATATATATATATATATATATATATATATATATATATATATATATATATACCAATGTACAATGGGAAGGTGTAGAAAGTTTAGAAATATGATTGTAACTCGTACATATATGAGTTGAAAACACTATAATAAGCATTCTTGAATTGATGTTTTACTGGCATTTGGAGGTATCAAGAATTATTTATACTCATTTTACTTATTTAGTATAAGCAGCAAAATCATTTATTTGATATTTAATCTGTCGTGTTAAATCTTTTCTAAATTCCTTAGTAACAAGATTCATATCACTTTATAAGTGATTCTGCTTTGTTGAAAATGTCTCCAATGAAAGACAATCCTGAAATTAAGAGGGCTGAAATCATTGCAAAGAAGAGTTATCACAAAAATTGTAAGAAATGTGAAATGCCCAAGAAATTGTTTACAAACAACCATTATAAAAGATATAACGAAACCAATTCTTTCAAAAATCGTGATGGACAAGGCCGGAAAATGTGTACAAACTTAAAGGAAGATGGACTGCTAAAGAGGGAATATCTACGTGATAGGGAAAATATCTCATCTAACTTCACTTCTAAATTTCGTGAGGCAAAAAGTGATATTAACTAGCATAGAGAAAAAGATTAGTAGAAGCTGACCTCAAAGGTTGTAAATCTAGACAATATACATGCTGTCTGAGGTTATTATGAAAAAAGAAATTTCTTTTGCAAAAGAGTGTGAAAATTCGACGGCTGAAGATTGAACCAAAGTTGCCTCGTCTGATGAAAGCAATTTTGGAGTAAGTCCCTTTGTTAGTTGAAATTAATTTATTGTGCATACTTGATTTTATTACGCCTATTAATACTGTATTTTTATTTAGTAGAAATTATCCGTAAAAATTTATTTTTATCAGATTCTTGGAACCTCTGAAATTGTTTATGTTCGTCGAAGAGTTGGGGAGGAATGTATTGCCTCAGCTGTAAAATTTGTAAGTGGAAGCATAATAGTTTGGGTCCGCATGTCGTCTTCCGGTAAGCCTATTCACAGGTGAGGTTAGAATGAATTTCAACACTTATATAAGCATGTAAGAGCAATGTTAACAACCTTCATTAGAGAAAATTTTCAACAATAACATACCAGATGGAGTAATCTTCCAACAAGACAGCGCTCCGTGCCACATATCCAGAATTTCAAAGGGTTGGTTTGAAAAGAAAGAAGGGAGAGTAATGATGTGACCTACTCAATCCCCTGACCTGAATCCCATTTAACAGCTGTGGTCATGCTTAAGAACAAGAATGAATGTTCAGAAAGATTCTTCAAAACACGAAGTAGAAGCCAAACTTCTTGACAAATGGGAGAAAATCGAGACAGTTACTTTGGTAAGTTGGTTTCCAATATGCAAAATAACATAAAGGCTGTTATAAAAGCAAAAGAAGCCTACATCAAGTATCAAATATATATGTTAAATTTACTTTAAAATCTTTATTCTTTTTCTTTAAATGATAAAATAAATGAGTCTCACTTATATTTCTAACTGTTATACAACTAACCCATCATTTTGTCCATGGCTACACACACACACACACACACACACACACACACACACACACACCACACACACACACACACACACACACACACACACACACACACACACACACACACACACACAAAAACACACTGAGTGACAAAATTTTTAGGCTAATGAATTAAAGAAAAATATACCTTTTGCGTGGTTAGACACAACTTATTTGACTAATGACTCAAAAAATATAAATAAGAAAGGAACATAAAAAATTAAAAGCTTTTTTAGCATTTAATAAGGAGAATGTGAATACTGGGAAATTAGGCTTAGTACTAGCTGGGCAGAAGTTTAAGACTATATATAAACGAAGCTTTAATTAGTAAACACGTAATGATAATTAAGCATTTGTATTCAAGCACTAGTGCAGCCACTATGATATCTCCAGAATTACATCATGTAAAAACGTGGCAAAAGCTAAAAAGTTGACAGAGTTTGAACCTGGCAGAATTGTCGAGCTTCAAAATCCAGGTCTCTCTCAACGTGTCATCGCTGGTGAGATTGGACATAGTAAAACTGCTGTTGAAAATTTCTTAAAAGATCCTTAGAAAATATCAGACTAGAATTTAAAGTGATCGGGCCGATAGATCCTTTGAAACTCTACTCAAATATATGGTTGACTCTAACGAATATAAATCTATGCTTTCTTTATTTTCATTGGCTTTAAGTATTTGCCCAGTTGTGTGTGTGTATTTTTGAGAGAGAGAGAGAGAGAGAGAGTTATCTATCTATCTATCTATATATATATATATATATATATATATATATATATATATATATATATATATACACTTACACATACACATTAGTTGGTACGTGCGAAGGGGGGATACATGCGAATATGTGAGGACTATGTTGAAAAAAAAGTATGAATATTTATTGAGTCAAATGAGAACTTTCAGTCCCTGCTCAACCGAGACGCAAGTTCAAGAGTTTATGTATTGTTTGACGTGACAGCCACGGTGAATATTCATCAATTTGATTTAGAAAAAAAAATCTTTGAATGAATAAGAAGTCTTTCACTGATTAGCCAATGAGTGAAGCTCAGATAAAACTCTGTTGTCGAAGATGCCGTCTTTTATGTAAATTCGGTGAATGTATATCCACATTTGGAAAACCCTTTAATAAATAGAATATATCAAAATTGTGGATGTAAGATGACTGAAATCAAACGAAATTAGCAGGTAGATTGTGATAATAAGTAACGTTGAATTCCAATAATTCAGGAAGCCATTTCTAATATCTTCACTGCACAGTCTTCCTCCCATGTTTTACACTGTTTTGTTTTATTAATATCACAAACCCCCCCACCCAAAAACCCCGAAAAAAACAGTAGTTTTATGTCACCCTACGTTCAAAATTTGATATTCTGCCTCTTATGGCTTTTCCCAATACTAAAATCGTAGTTTTAGCCAAGGATTTTTCTCGTGCCATATACTGAAGATTAAGGGAAAGGCCACGTAGAATTAGATGGCGATCTGAAAACTATAGAGAAGAAATAAGAGAGTAAAAACAAAGGGGTGAAGAGAGAAGGCAAGACGCCATTTGCCGGGGCAGGCTATGTTTTCGATGATATCAAGTTATTGGAACTACATCAAAATTAACGAACATTGTCAGCACTAAAATTAATGCCTCTTGTAAATATTTTATTATAAGTCAAAAGCACTCAGGATAGGAAACGTAGAGATTATTATTATTATTATTATTATTATTATTATTATTATTATTTTCTTTGATTTCTGGCGTTTATACATTTATTTCCGGGTCCCTTAGGGACCTAAGGTTAGAAATGGCATCATGACATTTTTTCACTGACAAAATATATATATATATATATATATATATATATATATATATATATATATATATATAAAAGCCCTTCTTAAAGTGTAGGCTGTACTTGTCAGAACAATTTTTTATATCTCTTTGAGGCATGGACTTCCAGGAAACCCTTCAAGTAGTCTAATGGAATCTTTTCCAACCAGTCCTAGGGCTCCAACTTCAACAGGAATTGTTGATGTTCCCATATGCCACACAGTATTATTATTATTATTATTATTATTATTATTAATATTATTATTATTATTAAAGTTTATTCTCAGGCGTCACAAAAATGAAAAGCTAAATAAAATAAAAAAAAACTTACAAAATATTTATTCTTATATTAAATTAAATAAGCGCACCCACACACAAAATATATATATATATATATATATATATATATATATATATATATATATATATATATATATATATATATATATATATATATGTGTGTGTGTGTGTGAAAGGTGTTCCAATAACTTTGACCGATATTAAATGTTAATTAGGTTTAATCGTCTAATGATTTTTTTTTCTTTTCTTTCAGATTTAACAACTTAAGTCTTTATCAATTTCGTCCATGGAAAGATTAACAATCAAACATCGTGTTAAATTTTCAAGAGTGCAGTTGGGACTGGGCCAGTGTCAGATGTGAAAGACCACTGCATGCTCGTTTACGCAGGTTCAGCTGAAAACATTGGTGCACTGCACGAGAATGTGTCCGAAAACCCAGACACTTCTATTGGAATTGAACCTCACCACCACAACGTGTCATCGTTTCCAACCGTACGATTGGTCGATTATGTTAGCCACAAACATTGCAAAGTGCGTGAAATGCTTAATGTGAACTTCACATTTAAAATCGGTCCGAGTTATTGAAATACCATTATATATATATATATATATATATTATTGTATGAAATTATTGTAGAATGGAAAATAATTCATCATATATATATATATATAATACCTATATATATATATATATATATATAGGTAGGTTTATCAAACCTACCTAGGTTTCACCTAGGTAGGTTTGTCTAAAGGTGTATCTAGGTCTGCTCTACGGTTGTATTGAGCTCTTTTGTTAGTTAGTTGTTACTCGTATCGGGGTTTTTTTCTTTGGGCTTCAGACCTGCATCTGTGCGATTTTTTTGTCGGCAGAAGTTCATGTTTGTAGCTCTTTCTTTTTTAAAAACTTTTTTTTCCCTCGAGATTGATTTGATTAGCAAATCAAAAATTCGAGGTTTTTTCGAAACGAGTCTATATTTATCTATATATATATATATATATATATATATATATATATATATATATATATATATATATATATAATCACATCACACATATATATATATATATGATATGTGATGAATTATTTTCCATTCTACAATAATTTCGCCACAGAGTAAAAGTTTGCACGATTCCCCATTTCCTATCGCTATTTCTTCGGAAAGTGTTCAGACGAACTGTGATCCTTACTTTACGGCGAAGATTTGTCATGCCACGGCATTGTAGGCGGCTACCTGCATTCCCTTCATATTTCATTGGTGAGATGTAAGTTTCACTCGACCACGAACCGCTACTTTGTGGAATCGACACCCAAGAGGATGCTTCCCCGATCACTGTAATCTGAACGTGATAAACTTTGGATTAATCGTTTAGCTTCGCCACATATCCTTATAATTAATGCATCTTATTCTGTAAACCTCTAACACTTGGATCTTGTACACCGTGAATATTATATATATATATATATATATATATATATATATATATATATATATATATATATATATATATCTGTGTGTATGGGTTTGGTTGAATGATCTTGATATATTATGCATATTTATTGAATTTTAATCCTCAAAAATTCACCGATCAATATCTTAATGTTGTTTCTAAACGCATTATGGACGACGCCGTAGTTTTTCTCATTCCTTGTATTTTTCAAAGTATATTCAATCTAAATTCTTGACAAAATAAAAGGAATGAGAAAAACAACCTTAATGAGTTTAATGACATTACATAAATATATAGCATAACTTCTAATATCAGTATATTTGGGCAGCATATATTCTAATTTAAATAAGAGGAATTTTCGCCGGCGAAATTCTGTATTTGAGAGAAATATACACATAAAAAAAACACGAAACACGAAACAGAATCGTTGAAAATGAATTTAACAGTATTTGAAAGTAGTCAGGAAAATAAAATAAAATTTAAAAAGATGAAACTTGATAAATTAATAACTTACATAAAAAAATAATTGGGAAATGTGAAAAGTTTATATTAATAGACCCAAAACTGTTCGAAAGAAAAAAATACATATTAGTAAATCCAGGTAATTTTATGTAAGCTAAAAATCCATTGTGGAGTTATGTAAATATTGTGATTTGTGATGCAAACTCTGTGACGTAGAAACTGGTAAAATGAATGCGTATTTCTCTGTGACTTAATTTAGCTATGTGACGGTTCGCGGATTTTGAGAATGTGAACAAATGTGTCCGTGAATGTGTTTGTGCTTGAATTTGCCTCGCAATGGAATGTGCTTCACCGAGGGAAGTAAATATTTTCAGCAAATATCCACGTTCTGATTTCGAGTGCTTTCACTAGTGTGTATGAAATATATTTATGATGTCATGGAACATTTCTTGCAATTAATAGTGTGTTATTGCCGGAAAGTATTCAGTGGATACGTACAAATACACAATCATAGAAATGCACAAACACAGATATACACATATATATATATATATATATATATATATATATATATATATATATATATATATATATATATATATATGTTTATATCTGTGTTTGTTTTCTCTTATGGTATATATGTAAAAGGTTGTTAATATGTATGTGTATACGTTATTCTATGTACGATTGCGTACGTTTTATCTAAGATATTCAGTAGAAAACACTATAAGCAGATACACAGACTCACACACACAAGTAAACATATATATATATATATGCATGTTTTTATGCAAAGAAATGCATGAAC
>CAHIKZ030005537.1:1515000-1522500 GCA_903632075.3 Acanthosepion pharaonis
TTATATCATCTTTCACCCAGACATGCGCCTATCGTGTGTGAATACTAATATATTCTCAAGCATATATAAAGAAGATATCTATCCATCTATCTATCTATCTATCTATCTATATATATATATATATATATATATATATATATATATATATATCATTCTCTTCATATCTATCCATCTCATTCTCTTCATATCTATCTATTTATCTATCTAATTCTGTTTAAATCTTTTTCAGTCTGTTCATATCTATCTATCTATCTATCTATCTATCTATCTATCTCATTCTGTTCGGATCTATCTATCTATCTCATTCTGTTCATATCTATCTATCTATCTTAGAAAAACCATGAGAGCAGGTTAATTAAAGAATCATATTACAGGAAAGCGATAAATAAACAGTGTACACAGTGAGGTACTGCCCGACAAAGAACGAAAATTCGACTTATATGTTCGGAAGCGCAATCTTTTTTAGGCATGTTTCTGCGCAGTCGTGCCAGTGCATTCTGATATATGTACCTTCCTAACACTGAACATGAGAACGAAAAATAAACCCTGTATAAATGGGTGGACGGGAAAAGAGAACCAATAAGTGATAGCCAATATTTGATACAAAGATAGAGAGACAGTGGTTAAAGGGAGAGAGAAAAATCAAGGTACACACACACACACACAAACTCACACTCGCACACACACACAAACATATATATATATACATATATATATATATATATATATATATATATATATATATATATATATATATATATATATATATATCGAGAGAGAGAGAGAGTGAGAGAGAGAGTGAGAGTGAAAAAAGACACAAAAACCCAGACAATGTATTCAATGAGGAGAGACTAAGTTAGGAACTCACTGTGGTAGAAGGAGTGTGAAAGAGAGATACTGTGCTTTAAGGGAGCCCAAGAAAGAAGATGAAAAGCATCAAAGTTAAAGAGATGTATATGAGGAGAACGGAAATAAGATATGCGAAGGGACTGTGCGCATGCCCACACCATTTCCTCTTTGCATCCCTACAACCAACCCTCAACTCATCTAATTCTGCACGACCTGCTAAGGCGCCCCTTTCCTTAATTTTCCATAGCCGTCTTTCCCTTCTTTCCTGACAAATCAGGATTCCTACAACCTCCCATTCATTCCCACCCCCCATCATTCTTTCTCTTCCACCCCTTGTTCACCGTATTTCTATATGTCAGCTTGTCCTCATGTCTTCTGCTTTTCGAATTTCTCCCGCCGACCCCTGTTCCACATTTCGTTCGATCTTGATTTCGAAGACATTCCTTGCCTTTGTTTAGCAAGCTTTGTCTTATCCTTGCTTGCCTTACCAATCTTCTTCCCGATTCTGCACTTCTGCCTTGCACGTTCCTCTCTATAACTTCTACCTGCTCTCAAATCTTCTTGCTCTCTGGTTAAACTTTAGTCCTATTCCTTGTCCTGTATGTACAGTATATCTCTGAGCATCTTTTCCTTATTTGTTTGAGTCATTTCTCTCTTTTTGAAAATCATTCTTCGACATGTAACATCTCTTTCTGTACCTCAAATTTCCCTATCTATCTATCTATCTATCTATCTATCTATCTATCTATCTATCTATCTATCTATCTATCTCATTCATTTCATATTTATATCTGTTTTAGTAAGTTCATATCTCTCTCTCCTTTACACTATCTATCTATCTATCTATCTATCTATCTATCTATCTATTATCTATCTATCTATTCATATATTTATATCTGTTTTAGTAATCTATCTATCTATCTATCTATCTATCTATCTATCTATCTATCTATCTATCTATCTATCTATCTGGTAGCTATCACCAAATCCCTCTTTAGAACAGAGAGCATGATTCTACTTTGCATTTTTCTTTTCTTTTATTGCCACATTTCCCGATAACCTCTCACTCATAATATCTATCTATCTATCTATCTATCTATCTATCTATCTATCTATCTATCTATCTATCTATATATATATATATATATATATATATATAACACTCTTCATATCTATCTATCTATCTATCTATATAATTCATTTCATATCAATCTGTTTTAGTCATTTAATATCTATTTCACTCATTTCATATTTATCCCTGTTTAAGTTCATATCACCCTCTCACTCATACTATCTATCTATCTATCTATCTATCTATCTATCTATCTATCTATCACCAAATGCCTTTTTAGAACAGAGAGAATGATTCTACTTTGCATTTTTCTTTTCTTTTATTGCCACATTTCCGTTTTGTTTTGATTTTTATTTTATTTTTCAATTTTCTTTTGCACGCTTTCCGCCTATCGTTTGTATATTATCTTGGCATTTTTCTCTTTATTTATCTGTTTAGACAGCGATGTGAATAAAATGTTAAATCCCTAGAGAAAGAGTAAGTGAGACAAACAGATAGCCATTATGTAAATAAATATTTTCGCAATAAAATTATTATTAACTCAATAATTATGATAAAATTTACAGGACATACTCATATTTATAAATTAAATTTATCCTTCAACCTTCAGTTTACATCGGCGCAATTATCTACATGATTTGAATAAAATGCAAAGTTTTATTATTCAACTGACGTATTCTTCCGCATATTGTACATAAAAAATATAAAATATTCTAATTACTTATATATATATTTTAGAGATTGCCACGGGTCACCAGTATATTAAAGACTCCTAAGATGAAGAATATATTTTAATATTATTTAACAAAGGGTATACTGCATTTAAAAATGTGAAAAAATATCACAGTGCAGTAATAAAATAAAAGTGAAATTTTGGCAAAGTTACAATTAAAAAAAAATTGCTATCTTTAGGAATTTCATAAAAAGTGATATTACAATAATTTTATAGAGCAAAAATCAACAATGGTGATTGATCAAGAAAGGAAATATTTGAAGCGTTTTTTACTACAAATAAAAACAATGACATATTAAGAATAGCACGATGTTATTTCCCGTAACAGATGAGGTTTGAAGAAAACTACTTTCACTCAAGGTTATCTTAGGTAAGATAGCTTGACGGAACCAAACCCTCTTCACGCTTGTTTGAACTCAGAGATTTTCTTCTAAACTGGTTGCCAAACAAGGCCATAGTGCACCGTCTGTACTACTATCTACCCATATCTGTGATGAGAAGGGACGAATTCCTTCATTTCCAAAGTGTATTAGCGAGTAATTGAATGTAGTGAATGCGACAGGAATTCGAACTCGGCTATCCGAGTTATCAAACCGAGCCGCTATCCATTAAACCATTTCGGAATATGTGAGAACCTAATCGCCCATTTTTAGGTTCCCAGACTTCATAAGTTCAAGCGCCCTAAGAGGCTGGCATGCCACTCTCACCCCTTCACTGTCGAAACTCCCAAATGTGACCGTCTCTTCTACTCCAATAGCTTCATGTCTCGCACATCTCGCCTGTGAAACTCCCTTCCCTATTCCAGTTTCCCTGAGAGCTATAATCTCCAAAAATTCAAGTGTAATGTCAATCGACATCTCCAGTTGCCTTGATCTATCCACTACCCTTCTCCTCATCCTTTCTTCTACCACTCCTATCTGGTCTTGCTCCAAATTTTCTGTAACGCCTTGCGTCCTAGTGGCTTCCCGCCGTGCTCGGGGTGAAACGCTTAAAAAATAAAAAAATAAAAAAATGGAAAAATCACCAAGTGAAATGTGTATGTTTGGGAATGAAGCACATAAAAATATCTGATCTCTTATTAATTTTTATTGTTGAATATCAAGCTACATTGGATGGGCTTATATCTTTGCTAGAGGATGGTCCTTTGTTGGAAAAGATAAACCATCAAGGTTTGCACGTGAGCTGGGGAGACAGGAAAAACTGCTTGTATCAAATTTATTTTTCAAAAAGTAATGTACAATTAGATTTTCTTCATTTATATAATCTCTATTATTTGTTAAGTCTAGCAGCCATTTATAAATTTTGAGGAACATTCTGGAGGTTTTGACGTGATAAATCTTTCGACAAACGTGTTTTGCATTAGATACTTTTCCCCATCAGCACGTTTTGCTACGATAAAATATGGCAATAATAGATTAGTGCAAGGTCAGGTGAATATGGCGGTTGGAAGAGAATAACCGAATTCCATTTTTTTATCCGGTGTTATTCTTGCTGTGTAATTTACTTTTTATGCAGGGTAGCTGTACTTTTGTTATATATAGGATGACCCAAAAAAACGGAAACTATTTAACAATCCAATAAAACCAGGAGTGATGGAAGAAAAATATTTTATTCGTAGTACTTGAAACCTTAAAACATGCCATTTATGAAACAATGATGGAATTTTCATTTTTTAAAAATTACGTCCTGTAGATGGCATCCTCCTGTACGAATGCATTCTTAAAATCTGCTGTTGAGAATCCTTATTGAATTCTGCAACATCTCAGCTGGGATACTGTGAATTTCATCTTGAATTCTAAATGGCGAAATGTTTACTTGCTCAAGCTCACTGTCTCGCAATGTTGCCACTTGCTGATGTCTGGCAATACGCACTTCAAAAATTCCCGTTTTTTGGGGGTAACCTTGTATTAGGGAGCTTCTCGATCTAACTTTGATATGGACCTTGCAGATGGTTTACGTATAGATGTAAATTTAGTGGTATATTTTCTCTAAATGAATAATACACTGAAGATGTCAGCACAACGTTATCTTTCGCCCATGGAGATCAGAATTTGGAATCGGTTGTGGAGATTTATTTGTTTCAATCCAATGACTTCTGCGTTGAATACTGCCATGTATAACCCATTTTAGGAATCTGAAAATTATGTTCATGGCCAAAAATAGTTCAAAACCCTTAGATGAAATGGAATAGGCATCAAACTCCCCAGATGTTATTCTACCGTTGCGGTTTATAAATAAATGACACGTAGATCATAGTACACAATACTCATAAAAAAAAAAAAATCTCTAAGAAGCAATAAAACAATTCAAAGACTCTGGCTAACATTTTCCGCTGATATGAAGTGGAAATATTATCTTAAATCAAGCTACGTTCGCTTCCAGAAAAGTTGGTTCACTGTTATCGAGCTTGATATTTGATTCGCCAGAATCTGTCTTTCTCATTTATACATCTTACCATTCACCCAGGCATTGGATATTGCTATCATATCCGGTTTGGTGTTTCTGCTATGTTTTTAGTGATTCATGGGAAAGTCCAAACAAGAGTCAGCAATGTTATCGGTCTTCACCTGGCATTTCACGCTTCTGTCACATTTCAAACGCCGTTAGGCAGTTTCCTGTAACTTTTCAATGAATATGTTCATGATAATTGTTTCCCTATTAGAACATCCACTTTGCACATTAAAGCCCAGTACTTGATTAGCAGCTAGTTCTCATCATTTTACCGTTGAAATTCCTAGATGTAACAATGAAGTCTGTGCTAACAATGTCTTTTCTCGCACTTTTCGCTTGTGCGAATCTCTTCCTGCTTTTTGCTTTTCACTCAACTGTGATCTTCAAGAATATTAAGGCAATGTCAATCGTTATCTTCTGCCTTCTTAATTCCTCTTCTGTTATTGTTTTCTCTCCTTAATAATGATTTTCTTTTTCTTATATTGTTACAAGCCCTTTTCTTAATTGGGTGTTAAATAATTAAAAATAATGTAAGGGTAACTGTTAGATTTTATGTGCAAATATGTGAGAGTAAGTTAAATTTAAGGACGAAAAGTGAAAAAAATATTTCTAATTAATAAACTGCTATACATGTTGTTGGAAATATATATTATTTCAGAAATAAGATGTTTCACAGGTCGGCTGATGGTCACAAATCCCATAAAATTAAAACGGGCAGTATATGATGCTGCTTTTTAATTAACTTGTGAATTAATAAATCGGCAAATGGCGAGAATGCTAGATTCTGTTGTGAGTAAGGAGTTTTTCTTGAAATGATCCTCAATTTGAATGTTCACCTCGTAGGGTAGTGTTGTGTATGATACACCTAATTTACATAAGCGGACTACCGACCATATAAATATTTTACCGGAAGACGGGGAAGATAGTAGAGATTAAGAAATTGAATCCAGAGACTCTCCGACTCAACCCATTTGCAGGAACAGTCTTCCCAAGAATATACCAAACTAATGTTCTATTCCAATACATTTTGTTAACGTACATTTTGTGTTGTATTATTCCATGGCTTCAACAGGTAGGGTGTTCTACAATGCTGTGCTAGGAAAATTTTTCTCAGACACTACAACAATCATAGGAAAAGTGTGGCCCACCAGCCCCATATGGCCCGTTTCGTTTACTGAATGGCACGCCGAATTCCATGAAAAAAAATAAGGTTCATTATTTTTTTTTATTTATTTCGTTTCGATGTCTTGTCCACTGACATTTACTCATGCATAACCACATACATAAACAGTTATTAAGCCCAACGTTTCTTGAATTTTGTAACTTTTCGTTGAAGGTAATGTCTCCATCCTTTTTAACGATTGATGATTTTCACAAGGAAGACCATGCGTGCAAATATGATTTGCTTTAGAAAAAAGAACGTTCATAATACTTTTTTTTTTTTTGTCTGGAGAAAAAATATATTTTCTGGAGCAGAAACATATTTTTTCCATTAAGAAGAAATCTGTCTTTTTAATTTAAAACTTATTTTTGTATTTTCAAATGAAAAAATAAGAAATAAAACACATGCAACTGTGTCTTTTAACCACTGTCATCTGTGATCAAATTATACAGGGATTCATTTTTTTTTTAATAACTGAGAAAACATTTTTCCCCAAACAATCAACCTCTCGCCATTTCTATGGAAGATGCTTACGCTGATGATTTTCTGCGATGAAAATGGACGAGACAGCTTCAACAAAAAAATTACCTTGGATCTTTTTAGTACTGCGACCTGGCTTATGATGTGACGTATCTGACCCGGCCCACTGGTCGGAAAAGGTTGCACATACTTGCACTATATCCTCTCGCTCATTGAAAAATAATTTACCTGCTCTGAAAGAAAAATTGCCAATACTGACCACATGTGCAGTGCTATTTATTATTACAAAAAAAAAAAAAAAAAATCTTGACGGCTGATTTGATTTTCCGTATGGAAAATAAACAGTGTATTTTAGTGTATTGGCCTGAAAAGAGCTGTGGAAACTAAAGCAGTGGCATTAACTATATAGCCCACCATGAAAAAAGACCGTAGCCAGCAAACATCAGATCGATGGATATACTTAATGATGTCGTGACTATGTCATAAACTTGAAACAGTAGAAAAAGTTTACGAAATGAAAGGTTGAAAAACCGATGTTTGTCATAGAATATCTAGGAATTACAGTTAACACATAAAATAATAAAATGTCACATTAAGTCTTTAATCAAATATATGTTTCCACAGAAAATATCTTGTATTTTGAACATGTTATAATGCAAACATATATATGTTTTGTTTCCATTCTCTCTAAAATTTTGTCGTTACTCACATGTTCAGTCTATATTATTCTCAGTGTCCTTCTTTAGAACCATA
>CAHIKZ030005537.1:1530000-1537500 GCA_903632075.3 Acanthosepion pharaonis
AGAAGAAGATGGAGGAGGAAGAGAAGGTGGGGATGGTAGAGGAGGGGAAAAAGAAGAACGGTAAGGAGGAGTTGGAGGAAATAATAATAATAAGAAGAAGAAGAACAAGAAGAACAAGAAGAACAAGAAGAAGATGGAGGAGGTGGAGATGGTGGAGGAGGGGGAAAAGAAGAACGGTAAGGAGGAGTTGGAGGAAAGAAGAAGAAGAAGAAGAAGAAGAAGAAGAAGAAGAAGAAGATGGAGGAGGAAGAGGAGGTGGAGATGGTGGAGGAGGGGGAAAAGAAGAACGGTAAGGAGGAGTTGGAAGAATGGAGAAGAAGAAGAAGAAGAAGAAGAAGAAGAAGATGGAGGAGGAAGAGGAGGTGGAGATGGTGGAGGGGGGGAAAAGAAGAACGGTAAGGAGGAGTTGGAGGAAAGAAGAAGAAGAAGAAGAAGAAGAAGAAGAAGAAGAAGAAGAAGAAGAAGAAGAAGAAGATGGAGGAGGAAGAGGAGGTGGAGATGGTGGAGGTGGGGGAAAAGAAGAACGGTAAGGAGGAGTTGGAGGAAAGAAGAAGAAGAAGAAGAAGAAGAAGAAGAAGAAGAAGAAGAAGAGTAAGAAGAAGATATGGAACGTCTGGATGATAGTGTGAAACCGTAGGAGATAAAAGCAAAGCAAGGAAAACAATGCAAAATATTTCATAAGTGCATACTTCACTTTGTGTATTTCTCTTTATATGTGTGTCTAAATCTGTATATATTTTTTTTATTCTTGTCTCTTCCTAGTTAGCATCCGATATTCCTTCCAGCCTCTGTGCAATTTATATCTTTTTTGTCTTGATCGTATTGTCTATTTAAAATTATTATAATATTTTGTTTGTTTGTCTTTTTCTATTCTGCCTTCTCTCTTTTGTCTTCTCCTTCACTTGACTGTATCAGTCTTTCTCTTTCTTTCTCAATGTTTCTTATTTTCTATTCTTTCATTTCCATTGTTTTTTTTTATCTTCACTTTCTATTGTTTCTTGTATTTACTGACATTTTTTCTTTACTCTTCCGTTACCTCTCGCCATCGAACTCTGATTGCATTATTTCTCTTCCCCGATTCTTTCAGACTCAATATTTTGCATCCACATCGGCTATGCCGATCATTTTGTTGAATGGCATCCATTTCTTTATTATTTTCATCTTATATCTTCAATTTATCGCTCTTCCGTTCTCAACATTATTTTTCCTCTATTTAATTATATCTTTATTTCATATTTTCCATTTTATCGTTCTCTTATTACATAAATAATTGACATTCTTTAATAAGGCGCCTCCATATTATTAGCTTTTTGTAATTCATCAATATATACTTTATCAAATTTTCATTAAAATTATATGAACACCTTTTTGTCGAACTCGCAATTGTCGCATTGTTTTATTACTGGAATTTCTATCTCTTGAAGGTATGAATATAATAAGCTGATAGTTAAATTTTCGAAACGGGAATAAATAAAGTGCTTTAAATAATGGAAGAAAAAGAAATGAGGTCCATCGATAATATTTCTAAGTATTAAGCCTCAAAACAACTTTTAATCTCTTTTACGGTCTTCTAAGGCCAATGAAGGCTTATTTTCCTATCGAGGATTTCTTAAATTACATGAAATACCTTAATCAAGAGTATCCAAAGATACTCATATAAACATGCTTTTTTGGCGAATAAAAGTTATTGCTAAACACAGACAAGTTTTGCTTTATATATCTGGGTTTGTCTGTACACGCTTCTGAGAATTTTTCATTTTGATGAATGAGGGTAATAGGGGAGCACCCCCCACTGATTTTCCCAATTTTATATAAATTACATTTAAATTAGAACAATGGAATGGCTCCTATCGATAAATATAGTAGGAGAAAATCAGATGGAGGTCGCATCGACAATATCAAATGACAAAATATAGACGCCAAGTTGAGCAAGAAATCACCAAACAATGGGTCGTGCCTTTCAGTATATATTTGTTGCAACAATTCAACTGTAATATCAATGTTGAAATCTACTCATAAATTAATTCAATCAAATATAGCATCGAATACATATCAAACAGGTCAGATTAACTGTTTTTGTAAAAGGAACCCCCTCCACTGAAAATTGTTTTCCCTCTGCTTTAAATTTAATTTAAATTTGAACAAGGGAATGACTCCTATCCAAAATATAGAAGGAGAAAGCCGGAAGATGGGGGTCACATCAGCAAGATCATTGACATATTGAAATGCATAATTTTTCTCCACAGAGCATAACAATGATTTAAAATCAATCATCATTTTCTAGCCAAAAAAAAAAATATGTGGCACCCAGCAAGGCTCTGGTAATTCGGTTAGCGTATAGGCAGCATATCTTCATTCAAACCTCTTTCATTGAATAATATAGACATACTGTTTTTATACTAATCCTTTCCAGTTTTATAATCAATTTCTTCAAATTCTTCAAGGAAGGCCCCGTAGGTTTTTTCTGACCCAGCTACTTTCGATGTTTTCCAAGATCATCTTCATAAGTAAACCCAAAGACAAACTTATTGCAACGGCGATAAAATTTGCATTCAGTTGTGATGGTAATTAAAATATATATATATATATATATATATATATATATATATATATATATATATATATATATATATATGAATGCGCTTTTGTTATCGTTATTTTTAATTTATCCGTTGTAATTATGGAATTTTTTAGAACAAGTGTTTCACTGTAAGGGAGCTGACCGGAAATTTGGTATAAATATAAAATGCCTTTAAATATTTGGTATATGCACTTTCATATATTGTTGCTATATGCGTAATTATTTTTGTTGAATGTTGGATGGTTGATTTTGATATAGATGGTCTCGTGAATTTGAAGTTTTCGTTTATTATTTTCATGTTGTCGTTGTTAACAAGTAGTTTTCAGTACTGTGAAGTTGGACATGAATGTGTTTCTAATGGAAAGTATATATGTATACTATTCAATGAAACATATCTGTGTACTAATGCGTTCGTACATGCGGGTGTATATTTTTGCGCGCGAATCTGTTTCATCGAACAAATCTGACCAGATACGGTTGTTTCATTTTTCATTATGATTAACTTTATAGGGGCAATTGTTTTTTCCTAGACTTTGTTAATACCAAAATTTTCCAAACGTTTGTTTATTCTGGGCACGTTCGCTTAAACTGTTCAAGGATTATCTGCCACATTAATAAAAGCTTAATAAATGGCGAGTAAATATTATAGCAATATAACAAAATAATAACACTTGAAATTGGTTAAAAGTTTTAGCAAAAGTGATCAAAACCAACAAGGCCTGGGCGTCATGTTTGTCCTGATATTTATCATATTAATATGATGAGTAAAAAACATTTATTTTTCACAAATATATTCATCGACAGCTTCATATTCCTCTACATTTATTTCAGTAATGTTAATTGCCGATGTCGGGCAGTCGCCTCCTAAAAATTGTATTCTTCGGAGAGCTCGTGACTGGCAGCCGCCCACGTGGATGTCCAAAAAACGATTTCAAGACTGTCTTCAGCGTGCTCTTGTCTCCTGCAATATTGATCCAGCACAACTAGAAAATCTCGTAAGGGATCGGATCGGCTGGTTGTCTCTCTGTGTCGTCGGAGTGGCGCACTTCGAGGAGGAGAGACGAGGAGCACTCGAGGGAAGGCGACGTCAGCGTCATCTGCCAGTTCCGCACCAGGCATGATTCCCTACCATCTGTGCCCGAGAAATTTTCGTTCGCGAATCGGGCTGCTATGTCATTTGGCAGCCCACCGAAGACAGACGGACATGAAAGGACAGCGTCGTCGTCAGCAATGACGGACAGCTTGTTATTCATCATGACGGTCGTCTTCGAGTATAGAATCCAGAGGTTAGCAGTGAATATTTAAAATACTTTAGGAAAGCGTTGTTCAGGTTAGCAGTGGATATTTCGGTAAAAGTAGCAGAGCATAGTTCGTCCTTCTGGTTCTCTTCACCTGAAAAGCTGGACTGGACATTCGGGTAGAGTGAACAAAAATGGCCGCCTTTATACACGAAGGATAGAATGTTCTACGTCTTCTGATTGGTTAACCTTCTATTAGTAGACTATAAAGTGAGTTAAGGCATTTGGACTAACTCACTAGTACATATATATACACAAAAAACTGCAACACAGCCTAAGAGAGAGAGTTTATTAACAATAGGGGTGTCAAACATACGACTCGCGGGCTTGAATTGGCCTGCTGCAAGGGTTTCATCCGGCCTGGGAGATGAATTTGAAAATTGTGAAAGTTATATTATATATTTACTTAGTCTGTTTTTTTTTTGTTTTTTTTAATTAATTAATTAATTCAATATCTAAAACCTTTTTTTCTTTTCTTAGGCCAACATTTCGGTCTGTTTTATCTTACCAAAATGTCTTTGCCAAAAAGGTGAACAGTGGATACAGAATGTAGATCATTTCAAGAAAAGTGGTCCTTTTATTATTTATTTGTAGAGGACATGGGGAAACCTATGTGCTTGGCGTGTTTAGAGCAGGTTTCAGTGCTCAAAGAATATAACATTCGGCGCCACTATGCGACCAATCATGCCGAAATATACAATAACTTGCAAGGGAAAATGAGATGACAGAATGTAAATAAATTGTTAGCGGATCTGAAGAAACAACAGTTTGCTTTAAACTAAAGCCGAGATATCAGTCAGTCACCAGTAAAAGCAAGCTAGGTTGTTGCTAAAGAAATAGCATTAGTATCAATGCAGTAATGTGAGGGTAAGTTAGTGAAAACATACATACTGAAGTTTGTAGAAATTGTATGCCCTGAGAAGCGACAGATTTTTTCCAACATGTCTGATGAGTAACTCTGTGGCAGATAGAAATTCAGGTGTTTCTGAATATTTGGACAGGAAAATGAAGCACAGAGTCAAGTCATTTACTGCATTTTCGGTTGCAATTGATTAGAGCACGCGCAACTGGTCATATTCATTCGTGGTGTAGATGAGATTTTGACCGTCACTGAGGAGTTCCTGGAGTTGGTTTCTATGATGCAAACCACAACACAAAAAGGCATTTTCATCTCTTTCGTTGGAGTTCTGGAGCGGGGTCGGAGTAGACTGGACCTGTGCTGTCAGCATGGCTACAGATGGCGCCCCATTAATGATTGGGAAAAAGCAGGTGTTCAGAGAGATATTTCTAACTGCAAATAGAGCACGTGATGTTTTGATATTTCACTGCATTTTGCACTAGAAGACATTGTGTTGCATGTCTTCAAAAATGGATCCCGTCATGGAAATGGTTCTCTGAACTATTAATTTCATCCGAACTAGAGGTCTGAATTACCGTCAGTTTGACAATCTTCTCAGTGATACAGGCGTCGTCCATGACGTGCTATACCATACCGAATTATGGTGGTTAAGCCGATGTACTGTGTTGAAGTGTTTCTTTAATCTACGAGAAGAAATTGAACAGTTCATGGAGAAACGCGGCAAACCACGATTGGAATTTCGATCACCAGAACGGTTGCATAATTTAGCAATTATCGTGGATATTAGAGATCACTTGAATAATCTGAACAAAATGGTGCAAGGCCGTAAAATGTTGTCACACTGTATTTTGAAAGTATACGCGCATTCAAGTTAAAGATAAATTCGGGGGAGGTATAACTGTCAGGTGGTGACCAACTCGTTTTCCTTGTCTGAAATTGTGGTTGCGACCGCGGATAATGTTGACATTAATCGGTACAAAAATAATAACACCAAATTCATGCGAAATATTGAGCAACGGTTTCAGATTTTTTGAACTTGAAACAGATTTCACAGTTTTTCGCTCATCATTCACAGTAAACGCATCTGATCTTCCCGTCAACATCAAACTTGAAATGATTGAATTACTGTGATTCAGATTTGAAGAACTAATTTACTTCAGTAGACTTGGACAAATTTTATCAATAACTCATTTCAAAGTAGCCCAAATTGAATGCCTTTGCTGGGAAAGTTTTGTGCTTGTTCGGGACTGCCTAACTTTATGAACAAGTTTACACTGTAATGAGCATCAATAAAACAAAGCTGCGCTCATCGCTCACACATAAGCACATAAAACACATCCTGAAAGTGGCTGCTACTCAGGATTTGGTGCCTTATGTTGATGCAATTGGAAAAGAAAAAAGACCAAATTTCAGGAAAATAAAATGATAAAAATAAAAGTATTTTAATGTTTTTCTTTTTAATTTATAAATTGTATACATTTAAAAGGCAGTGTGATAACTCACTCTTCTTTAACTGTTACCACTTTCACATGTTCATTCTTTTGCAAAGATAATTGTTCTTTAAACATGAACATTTTCAGAATGCACTGTTTTACACTAAAACAAAAAGAACATTTCCAATGTGTTATTTATATTTTCCTAGGCCATGATTTCACTGGCTCGCTCCACTTGAAATTAGTTTGATATGTAGACAGTGAACTATGATATTTGCGTATTCCCCTAACTGTCTGGAAAGTACGCTGCTAAATACTTCAGTATTTTAAAAGTGATTTAATCAAAATATTTGACCATCCATGTTGATCATTCCATAACGAAATTTCTTCATATATCTCTCCGCAAATACAATCCGGATTTGGATAAAGTCGTCATTGAAAGAAGATTTCGAAGAATGGACAAACTTAAGGAGACGTAACGAGGAAATTGATATATATAATATATATATATATATATATATATATATATATATATATATATATATATATATATATATATATATAACGGTTTCCTCAAGAGAAGAGACTGCACTGTTAAATATGGGTCTTTTTCAAGAGAGTAAGCTAAAATGATTTAAGGTGTCATTGCCAAGAGTAATTTTTTTTTTAACCCTATCTTATTAGTTTGAACAGAAAGATCTGACTCGGGAAGTTGAAAGAAATCAACAAATATTTATCTCTGTCTGATGGATTTTCCAATGCAGACTCCATTTCAGTTTTTTTTTTCCACACGGTCGCACGAGCAACGCTAAACTGTATTGCCAGCAGCTAGACCGCGTGTAGGATAAACTAAAGACAGAATAGCCTTCTTTGGTCAATCGAGTTCAGTTTTTTTCAGAAAGACAATGCAAGGCCAGACATTGCCATGTTCACTTAGAAGTTCAAACAGATAAACAGTGTTGAAATTCTACCACATACAAATTCAGTCCCGATGCGGCACATTGACTATAACCATTCCGCTCATTAGCATACTTTATCCGCGACCAGCAATTCAACATTTTTAATGAAGTGAAGAAAGCTTGTTTACAGTATTTTCTCTTATTCAAAGCCAGCAGACTGGCATCTGGGTCAGATTCGAATAATGGTTGATCGCTAGCCGATGATCGCCGAGAATGATCGAATTTATTTTAAAGAATAATTTTGCTGCTGCTCCATACAATTTCTTTGTTTTCCTTCCGCTTCTAAGTCAGGACATTCTTTCCAACCTAATATTAATGCGGGTGTTATCACAGCATTACTACGGTGTTGTTTTCACGCTTCACATTTGAA
>CAHIKZ030005537.1:1542500-1555000 GCA_903632075.3 Acanthosepion pharaonis
CAGATAATTGAGCATTGCTTTATTTTCAGATACTTAGATCAAGAACAGTGGATTCAAAATACGCTAACTCTAACGTAAATATATGAAGTTAAAATATAAGGTGGCTACCAAGTGATTGAAATAGATACTTGTTTCATACTGACGAGAAAATTCTGTGATGGTAATTTTCTAAGCCTAGCTTAGATGTGGTACGATGCTGAAAGTATGGGGCACCCAGTGAGGACTGAACTTTTTTTATTCAGAAACAAAAATGCGCTTTTTCTTCAAAGAATCAAAAGAGTGCTATTAAATGAAACAAGAACTATATGTCACCCGGATTCATCAATGTACACTTCTGTTACACTAACATTCAGTTAATCATAAGTCTTCTCACCTTTAGTGGGTGAGTGTCTTGATTTTGCCTGCCAGCTGAATACTCTCGCAACACTTATTTTTCTCTGGGTCGCTCCGACTAACATATTTTATCTAGTAGTTTGAATGTTTTCTTGTATTTTATTCTTCTTACTACGTTTCTCTCCCCCCATCTTCATTTCATGTCATATATTTTTATCTACTTTTAAGAGAAAAAAGAAAGAAAAAGAATTTATGCATAAAGGGTGTTCCAATAAATTGAAATGATTTTTAATGGGAATTAAGTTTAAGCGTCTAATGAATTTTCTTCTTTTTCTTTCAGGTTTGGTATACATTTGGGCGAAATTATTTTTCACACATAATTGCCATGACTTAAATAACCTGATCCAATAGAGAAATAAATAAATTTTCAAAAATAACACTGATTTATTTACTACTGACTTTGATCCCTCTTAATGAAAAACCCTTATATATAATCCGTTTAAATGAAACACCCTTATATATAATCCGTCTTAACGAAACACCCTATTATATAATCCGTCTTAATGAAACACCCTTTACTTAGGAATATTTATATCATGGGTAGTAGGATCCTGGTGAATATGCAGTATTGTGGTATATGTTGGATGAATGGTGATGGATTAATTCTCGTGGTGATTGAGGAAATTGTAATGGATAAACGAGTCGCGAATCAGATTATCTAGATTTATGATAGTCAATGAAGACCAGACTCATCCCTCTTCCTCTTCAGACTTATGCCAAAATTTTTATTTTTATATTGGAATAAATATACACTTGACCGGTTGAGACACAAAGGGATATTCAATAGCGAGAGTTAATCACTTTCAACAGGTGTGTCGCCTCATACTGATCCTCACAATCATTAGAAGGGAGAGAGGGTAGTGAACCCATCAATTAGAAAACTAACAAGTAATCCGGTTTGATTTGGTTTACGCCATATCAACCTCAATGTGTTATTTGATATTTATTTTACGCCATATCAACCTCAATGTGTTATTTGATAAAATTTTCATTGTTAGTAATTTTTTTTTTTTTACAAAAATCTATTTCTGGTAATATTTTTCCTTCAAAAAATCTATTTATGGTAATAATTTTCTTTTGCTGGTAATATATTTTTGCAAAAATGTTTAGATGGTAATATTTTTTTTCCAAAACTTAATGCTGGTAATATTTTTCTGAAGAATGTATTACTGATATTTTTTTCAAAAATGTATAGCTGGTAATATTTTTGTTCCAAAAATGTATTGCTGGTAATGTTTTTGTTCAGAAATGTATTGCTGGTAAAAAAAAACTTTCACAGCTGTATTGCTGGTAATATTTTTTTCAAAAATGTATCGCTGCTAATATTTTACAAAGTATTTCTTGTATGAAAATCAATTTTTACATTTTCATAGTGTTTTGACTCACCCCTTGGGTGTTAACTATTTGGCCATATTTGCGGTAATAGGTGGGTGCTACCACCCCGGGTCATGGTGAACCTGGGAACACCAGCAATTAAGAGGTGGTTCTACGCTCCTAAAAACTTCCTGGTCAGAGGCTTTGCTGTTGGACGAAGTTTATCGTCTTATCCAGGGTGCGGATGTATTTTATCGTCATACCTAAGACGGCAAATTATTAGGAAATGGGTGTTTAATGAAAGTGCTACGGTATATCAGCAATAATTTTATGCTTATGCATATTTATATTTCCTTTAGGACTTGCCAATTGCACCCGCTTCAGAGTGGTAAAACCCTTTCTTTAAAAGGTGCCAACTTCCCAAGCAGATACTTTCAGACACACTTATAACCCTTTCTTTTTTTTTGGAAATTGAGATAAATTAAATTTTGAGGTAAATTTTCATCGTTTTAATTTAGTTTTAGAAAGATGTAAAAATATATAACACTTTTGCAAACAAGCAATGTTAGTGACTTACATTGTGCCTCAGAACAAACACACACACACACACACTCTCGTTGGAATCTATCTCATGAAAACATATCCAAAAAGAAAACTTACACGCTAAATGATATTAATATTAAATCCGTGATAGCATTTGATCTATCAGCGGGGCTCAGAGAACGCTAATTGCTTGACTTTCAAAATGGCGAAACCCTTCTTTAAAAAGTAGCTATATTCTGTGTGGTTACTTTCAGACACATTTATAAAACCGACCAAGGTCCACTGTTTTGTCTTACGTGTAAAATATACTTATGTCTACGTTTTCTATTCTAACGTAAAGTGGACCAATGTCTACCATTTTGAATCTCGTGTAAACTATGTCAATATGTTCATTATGTCTATAGAGATTTTCAAAGCGTAGCTTAGATGTGGCACAAGGCGGAAAGCATGGGCGCCAGTGAGGACGGAACTCAGTACACAGTCGTAATCGTTCTAGCGAGACAAGCTTTCTAACCATTACACCACACCGAGGTGCACTTCTCTGACTTCGATATACTTTGTCTACTTTTACTCTTGGGCCCGTAATGTAAACTATACGTACGTATATATATATATATATATATATATATATATATATATATATATATATATATATATATATATATATATATATATATATATATATATATATATATATATTGACTCTAGTTTAAACGATATATATATATATTTGTGTGTGTCTTTTTTTATTCTAATGTAAATCATACCTACGTTTTCCTTTTCGAATCTAGCATAACTGGAATTATGTCTACCTTTTTGCCCCGCGTATAAACTTAGATAAATTTGAACTTTTTTAACATATTCTAATCAGAACCAGGGTCAATTTCTTTTAATTTAGTATATTGGAAAATTTCTACGTATCTATAAATTTATTGACATATAATTCTTATATTCCGATTTAAACAACATCAAGATTTAATATATCGGTTAATTAACTAATTAACCGACCCACAATCTGTTCATTGCATGAGGAAAGAACGCTAGCTTTTTCATACCCAAACATAAGTGAAACTCTCCAAATATAAGCAAATTTTGGTTACATTTTCCTTTATGTATAGGCGATAAATGCTGAAATTATAATATTATGCAATGACTTGGTGCACACATTAAATCTTTTGTTTGCTTGTGGCAGAAAAGATATAGACTACTACATCGCTTCTATCACTGCGGAAACTTTGCAAGATATTTCGTCATATAATAGTAATATAGAATCACAGAAAAACATAGATAAAAGCAAAGTATTTATAATACTAGATCCAATTTTATATTATCTTCTAAAAAAATAATGAACGCCATACTGTAAAACTGGAAAGCATCCGGATTTAATAATTAATGTTGTATCAGGTAAACAAAGAATCATTCGTGCTTAAATCATTTTAGGCAAATACATTATTAAATCAAAAATATTCTCATTATCAGAGAGTTGTTCGAAAATAAGGTAAGAATAAAAATCAGAGACAAACTCCACAAAAGTCTTAATATAAATATAGGATTTAGCAATGGGTAAAATAATAAGGGAAGTCCAATATTTTTCAAAGAATATACTCGCAAAAATATATTCGTTTATGTTAATTCAGTCTTAATGATCCGATCAAATAAAAGCGTAAACCCCAGTCAGCCACTTGTAGTGACTACTACTACGTTTGCCACGCCTACATTTTTCAACGGCTGTGATTGGTTAAATAATAAATACAGTTTATCACAGGACAATTTACTGATCGCAGTCACCACACTGAATTTTTCCTACCGTTAATTCGACAAACATGCTTTTGTTAAAAAATCACCGATTGGTCAATTTTTCATCCAATCATATATTTTCTGTGTTCTTTCAAATTTCTCCCGCCTTTGTTCCTGGAGCCTACCGGTAGTATTAAAAGCGACGTTTCATTCCAAAAATAGACAGTAGAATTCAGCAACTCACACGCGTCTACACAGACTATTCATTTTACTCACTGCGCACAAACAGATACAGAACTTGAATTACTTTTCACCACCAGTTCTCTGTTACAAACAACACTTATACAAATAACACTCAACTGAATTAACTGTTTTTTCTGAATGCAACATTCTATTTCAACATAGAACTTTGAACATTCTATTCAAGAAACATCTTTAATTATATTTTATCTTATTCAAGCTAGCAGATAAAGGGAAACTACTTTCTTTTCTTTAATATTCATACATTACAAAAATTGTTTTGTATTTGTTGATTCTAATATATATTTTATCGTTGAAAAAAGTTTTTTTTTCATTTTCCTTGATTCAATAATGTATGAAAGTTAAATGCTCATCAACACGCAGCCACATTAATCTTTTTAACATAAGCAGCATTTACACACTAATTAGCTAAATACCAAATTTTTTCAGTACTCTTTGAACAAGGAGATATATTTATACATGTCTGGGATTTTTAGATATGTTCTAACATTTGTTTGTTCAGGAAACCTACGCTAACATTCTTCCTTTGACTCTTGAATGTGGCGTGTCCATTCAGAACGCGAGCGATCACGTTCTCCCCGACATTCGGAACATTGTAGCTTGAATCACTGTCATTCCATTACCCCACGCCTCGAGTCCTTTTTCTTTCTTCCATCTGTCAGGTCAGAACGAAATTTCCATCCGATTGTATCGTGTGTATTAAAAGTGAAGATACTGAAACATATAATTATTTACTCACTTATATAACCACCATTGTTTCCTAAAACTTAATTCCCTCTGTCAACAAATTTATAGATGCCGCGTTTGTAACATTCTTTAGGCTTTAATGCAAAATACGAAACCAACTCATGTTAAACCTCTTCTTTTGATGTCAATCTCAGGCCATCCAAATGATTCTGTAAGCGCATCAACAAGTAATAATCAGATGGAGCAATATGAAAGACGAAACAATGTTTTACTAGCGAGATAAGATATTTTTAATCAACCGTGTAATGTGGCGACAGGCATTACTATGAGAAGGAAAACATTCCCAATTGACTAAGAATGCCCGTTTTCTGTCCAAAGCTGCTTTCAAACAACGAAGTTGATGACTAATCAGCGTTGATTTTTAATATTTTCTAACAGTTCATAATGGATGATTCTTTGAATAACACACCATACATTCAACGTTATCTCCTTTCGGTGAAGTTGTCCTCTCGGTTGCTGAGCAAGTATGATCTACTGACGACAGTGCTTAACGTTATGGTAATGACCAGTTTTCTCAAAACAAAAAGCCTGTCACAAAGTGACAGTTTAAATTATCGTGTAGATAATGGCAAGCAACAATTGAAAGGTCATTGGCGTTTCTCTGGAGACAGATCATGCGGAACTCATTTTCAAACCACTGAAACGTGTATGAGTAACGCATGACTAACATGAAATTTCTCGCTGAGTTTTCCTGTAACTCATGGCAGGATTCTGAATCGTGTTCTTTTAGACGGTCTTCACTTGGCTTTAAACTAAATTTGCCAGTTTGGAAAAGAGATAACCACCTCCTGAAACTTTTATACTCGATGTATCGAACTCATAAGCGCGTTGGATTGATTTCTTTGCTGTTCTCACGTTTACACGTTTACAAAATTCCTAGAGTACATTTCAAATGCGTTCTTTAAGATTAAGATAGGGTCAGTTTCCAAACTCGTCGTTGGATTTATCTAGTCTCCAAGATATTCTTCTTTGCTGATCGCTTTCTTTATGATGGTGTTAATGTCTAAATTCGCCGACAGTTTCACCAAAACTTTCTCCCGTCATCCATTTCCTATTGCTGTTTCGCTTTGCAAGATATGGTAAAAGGTGAAAGAAATCTATACACTTGATTTCATGATTTCATAACACATGAAATGAATCATGTAGAATCCATTTTCGAAGATGCAATCGACTGCCGCTAACGCTGTTATAATTTCGAGTGACGCCTTCTATATCATGTCCGTCATGCGTAGCCCACTTCATCGGCTGGTTCAACCACTGAGCTGTTGTAATCGTGATCTGCTTGTCTCCTCATTTTGGCATTTGGGGTTGGTTGCACTTAAAATGGGTCCTCGTCTTCCATCTTGCAGCCAAGTGTGGCTCTGCCAGGATTTTAGATCTCTCGACAACCTTGCTCTTAGATTAAATGGACCACGAAAACACATCCACCATTACAAAGAGCTAGTATCAGAGGTATGCACATAAAAGAATACATGCATAAATACTCATTTATATTTTACACTGTCAGTCATTTCAAAGAGTTCATTATATGGAATACATTTTTTTTTTTATTTTAGAAAGGAAACAATAAATAAGAAAAGTATAAAATTATCATCAGATATATAAGACTTTTTTTTATTATTGTTGTTGTTCAAAATGTATTATAGATAACTATATTAAGAATGAGATTCTTATAATCAGGACAATAATAGACAACATAAAAGAGTAATATTTTAATAAATTTTGTCCAAAATGTTTACCTCAAAATATCAGACAGAACTTTTGTTTCCACATAATAATTACACACCTATTCTTTAGGTAGATGGCTTGATATTTCCTTTTATTCCTCATGATTTTAACATATATATTTTGAGTATCAAATTCTCCAAGCTGTCATCATATATCCCATGTATTCCATCTGTTTATTTACTATATTTTTGTACGTATGTTTAGCTTCCTATTTTCCTTAAAACTTGTCGTTGCTTCCATCTTCTGCCCAAAATGATATTTTAAGTAATTTCTATCAAATAATACCAAATAATCGAGAGAGCATTTGGCACTTTGTTTTAGAAAATTTGGTAGAAGGTCTATGTGTGTCAGTCTAAAACATGATATGTCGTTCTTTTAATGTGAACCCATCCCTTGGATTTTTAAAGCAATATCAAAGTACGAGAGTTATCCAAGTGCAACGGGGAGGTGCTGTATAGTGGAGCGATCCTCAATCACCGGGCTGCTGTTCGGCAATTTATTCGCACTAAATCATGGAACATTTTTCTGTAGAACAACATTTCTTAGGAATTAGCTTTCTTCATTTTCTTTGAGGTAAAGTATTCAGTAGCTTATTGCTAAAAATATGATTGTTATTATATAGCAATTCAATACCCTTTTTCCTGCGAAGATTTTCATGTTTCTTAATACATTGCCTTGATTCTGAAGGGCATATATCTGAAAGGCATATTTCACTATTTCCAATTCTAATATCTATGTCAAATTTTCCATCTTATGACAAAATATTTTCCAGATAACTAGATTTATTGAACTCTCTAATTTCCTACGAACTGTTGCCTGAAACATCTTTAAGTAGATTACTCACTGCATCTTCTATCTCCATCTGGCATGTGAGTGTTAATGTCTCTAAATACTCTTTCCAAATCATATTTGCCAGGAATTTCTGTAATCGATTTCTGATTGTTTTTTTTTTTTTTACTTGCAGTTTGCTATTCTCTCTAAATCTTCATCGATTTCTCGTATATTGTTCACATGCTAACCTGAACATTCATCGTAAGAGACATATCTCTGTTGCTTCATGTCTCTTTGTCATCTGTTGGGAAGCTGTCAAATATTCATTGCCGTGTAGGAGATTAGATACCGTATAGCAGCTGAGCAATCGCTTCTTTATTTCTAAGGAGAGTTTCCCAATGAATGTTACTGAAGGAGAGTTTCCCAATGAATGTTACTGAAGGAGAGTTTCCCAATGAATGTTACTGAAGGAGAGTTTCCCAACGAATGTTACTGAAGGAGAGTTTCCCAACGAATGTTACTGAAGGAGAGTTTCCCAACGAATGTTACTGAAGGTGAGTTTCCCAATGAATGTTACTGAAGGAGAGTTGCCCAATGAATGTTACTGAAGGAACGAATGTTACTGAAGGAGAGTTTCCCAATGAATGTTACTGAAGGAGAGTTTCCCAACGAATGTTACTGAAGGAGAGTTTCCCAATGAATGTTACTGAAGGAGAGTTTCCCAACGAATGTTACTGAAGGAGAGTTTCCCAACGTATGTTACTGAAGGAGAGTTTCCCAATGAATGTTACTGAAGGAGAGTTTCCCAACGATGTTATGTTAATGAAGTTACTGAGAGAGTTTCCCAACGTATGTTACTGAAGGAGAGTTTCCCAACGAATGTTACTGAAGGAGAGTTTCCCAATGAATGTTACTGAAGGAGAGTTTCCCAATGAATGTTACTGAAGGAGAGTTTCCCAATGAATGTTACTGAAGGAGAGTTTCCTTGATTTTTTTATTTTTTTTTTTCTTCTTTTTTATGGTTATTTCTATTTCTTCTTATCATTTGTTTTGCTTAATATCTTTTTTTTACTTCAATTTTCCTTTTCTCTTTTTTCCCTTATTCTTATAATTTTTTCTTATGTTCTGTTTTCTTTTTCCCGCCTCCTTCTCATCGTCGTTATTTTCTACTTTCCCTCCCCAGTATTTCTTTCTTTATTACATCGCAATTATCTTTTTCTTTTATACTTTACTCCTCTTTCTCTTTCACTATTTTCCTTCAAGTCTTTTATACATTTTCGTTTCTTTGAATATAGTTCGAACTTTCAGTATGTCATCATCGTTTTTTTTTTTTTTTTTCGTTTTTTTCCCTGGAGTATTGCTGTAAATAATAGTCATAGAATATAAAACAGCAAAAAAAAAAAAAAAAAGAAACCGTGTTAGGAAACTATAAATTTTATATTGTTATCGACATTTTATCACCGTCTCTTGATTTGTGCAAATTTAACTCAGCGGGGCTTGTGTTGCTTTAAATATATTTTTTTTCTCAATATCTTCCTCACACATATATCTTCGCTTGATATTGATTTTTTTTTGTTTTTACTCATTCGATATTATGGCGTGGTGTCGTGTGAAAATTCACTTCAAGTTTTTAAGTGAGCAATTTATATTTAATCCCATACCATCTCTGCTTTGCCCGTCGAAGATTCAGCAGTCTCTCGCTCGGTGCACACTTCGGAAAACGATAAGTTTTTTGCAGAACTTGGCCAGATATGTTGCTGGAAGGTAGTAAATTCTGATTTCCCGCTGAATCAATGGTTTCCATTACTGGTTTTAACTTACGGTTTTCTTTGCTTTAGACTACATTCTAAACAAAGCTAGTGATCCACATCTGATCTGTACTTTTACACATAGATGGATAGAGAAGGGATGGATTTGTAATAAATCTCTTAAGGCGTTAGGTCGAATCATATACAAAATATCTGAACCCAATTTGACCTCATTATACTGATTCCAATTATTAGCAGTCAGGCAAGCATAACCTATTGTTTTTAAGCGACAATAGATTGATCTGACAATAATTTACAATATCATATTATTAGTGTGTATGCTAATAGTCTACACTGACAACTTCTCGAGCAATACGACTATCTTTCTAGTTTATATTCGTTAGTTTTAAGCTGCGTGTCGCACAACGAGATATCGTGCTCATCGCTTTCAAGCAATATTCAACATGGTCGTTTAGTAGATAATAACGACGCTATAGCAAATTCAGTTTTAGTTTTTCTTTTGATCATTTCAAACTAGAGCAGGGCAAGAAAGCCACTAACACGCAGAGGGTGACTGAGTGCGAAAGAGTATAAGAAAACATTATCAAATAGTAAGAGCAATAAAAGAACCGAAAATGATAAGACAGAAGTTAATGACTTACTTTTCAATATTCAACTTGATTGGAAAGCAAGAATCCGGAAGTGAGTTCCACAAGTAAGAGGTGTGGGAGAAGGAGCTATTGGAAAAGAACTTACATTTACATCTAGCCATTTCAAGTGTGAAATGATGAGACCTAGCTGCCAATCTAGTACTACGATTAATTTCATTGACTCTGAGTAACATAGAGTAGAGTTCATCAGGACAATTAATATAGAATCTCTATCTATAAAAGGCAGGATGTGTGTGTGTGTGTAACGAATGCACGGCCGCAATTTTCGACGGATTTACACCGAAATTTACATGCACATGCTCCAAGTTAGCGGAAAGGCCAAGACCGACGTCGCATTTCCCAACTCCCATTGATAGTGGAAATAATCGATTTTTTCATGCTTCTACGGCAGTTTTCATGTAGTTTGCGGCCAGAGTGAGAGCCTATAGCTGGTTGCCACGAATAGGCAGGAAGATTCTATTGGCCAGCGTGAGAGCCAACAGCTGACTGACACGAATGTTAATTGCATGCTAGCATGCAAAAAATATCGATAGCTGCATTCGTCACAAGTGGAAAAAAATTTAAATCTGCATAGCACTTTACTCCAATTGGCTCAATCGCTTGCTTAAACTCAACGTTGACTCTGATTCCGCAGAACTGGGAAAAAGGTTTTGTTGTTAACATTCTTTTTTCATTCGGTTTTTCCATTTATGAGTCCTTTTTTTAAAGCTGATCGTTTTGTGTTCATTTTGTTTAGTCCTTTTTTCGTAACAGATTTAATGTTTAGTATAGAGCTTAGAAAAAATTCGCAATGTGAGATAGGCAAGAAGTAAGGCATGCAGCAACGCCAGCTCAACAAGGGGCACTCCTTTAAAGGCAAGGAAGGGCAAAAATATTTTAAGTCAAATGATAGCGATTGCTGTATGAGTCGTAAGATTTTTGAATCAAGCACGGGCAACGCCGGGCCATGCTGCTAGTTATTTAAAGAAAAGGCACAATGAAAGTAAAATACGGCGGTAGAAAAGTGACTGAAGCCGAGATGCTAGTTAAGGACACATTAATTGAAGATTCTTTGGATTTTATCAAGTATATTGTGTTAAATTAAGCCACCCTTCGAAAATATATTTGTTCTGGTGTCTCGAAAAATTATTTACAGTTCCTTTTGTCATAATATTTCATATAAAACTTTTTTGTAGATAAATTGAAGTTTAGTAAAATTTGCGCACCTTCTGAATCAGTACTTATTAGCAGCTTCATTAATTCTATTAAATAGCTGTTTTCTGGGAAAATTATGATTGTCATAATCTAAAAAGTTGTATAAAAGATTCCAAATATGTAATAAAATATGTATCTTGAGTGGTATGAAAAACTATACGTCTATAACCTGCCTCCACTTGTTAGTGAGAGACGCTGTTCTCTGCACTTAACACTACTAACTTTCTAATCCTAAAAACTAATTATTGCTTAAGTAAATGTAATATTGAGAGGATATGATATTTTAACAAATAATATATGCAAAATAAGACAGAACGCATGGTTGTTAGCAAAGTGATGCACCCAGAGAACGAATTGTATATCGGAGATATCAAAATCAAACAATTGTGGAAATTTAAATATCTGGAAAGTTTTTTTTAACAGGGGTCGGAAAGTGTGGCATTGAAATCCGAAGGCGTATTAGGATAGCCAAGGGAGCATTACAAAAAATAAGCACAATATTATTAGAGTAATGGATAGGAGCTCGGATTGGGGGAATCGGAGAGCCGAGTTCGAATCCCAATTGGATGCATTACATTCACATAAGTGCGAAAGATATGAATACTTGGGAAAGATATGAATCCTCATTTAGTTCTCACGAGCTATGTGCAAATAGCAGGAAAGACTGAGTTCTATAGACTTGATTCTAGCAGAAAGTAACTCATCGATTCAACCACTGGCGTAGCACATACTCTAGAGCTAAAGAAAGGATCGTTCACATTGGTTCGCTGATCCTGAATACGGTCGAATGATGATTAAGAAACGAAAAAAAAACGTCGAAGAAAAGAGTATTGAACTATTGCGTAATATCTTTCCTCCAACTGAATGCTGGACAATCTCCCCAGAGATGGAAAAGAGACTTGAAATAACAGAAATTTTCTGTAGAAGGATGCTGAGGATACCATGGACTGAACATGTGAGTAACAACGAAGTTTCAGAGAAAATGAAAACAAAAAGGAAACTTATTCTTAACATCAGTTGAGGTTTCTGGGATATAAAAAGAGAATGGATGGCTTGGAGACAGATTGAAAGCAAGTGAGAAGAAAAGAATGCATAAAATATTTAGTGAGCTTGAGTAAATAGATAGTGGAACAGGGTTTAGGGGAAATAACAGAAAGACAAACTTTATTAAGAGTTACAAAGGACAGGAAATTGGAGAGAGCCGTGTTCGCTTATGTCCTGAGGGGACACAGCACATAAAGTAAAAGAAAACGTCTTCTCGTTCAGACCTTCTCGAGAGCCGATAAGGAATTAAGGGATATTTTATCTGACATTCTTATATAGTGTATGTGTGTGCGCGCATTAGCGGTACGAGAAATAATATTTCATCCATTACAAGTTTGATAAAACGTCA
>CAHIKZ030005537.1:1560000-1570000 GCA_903632075.3 Acanthosepion pharaonis
CTATTCTTTCTTTCTTTTCTTTCTTTCTTTATTTATTTATTTATTTCTTCACCAATTCACTCCCTTACACTTTTTTAATCTCCGTCATTCATTCTACCAGCTACTCTCTGTCCTTCCTTAAGGAAAATAGAAACAACAATTATACTTGCACTTAGAACCAGAAAGAGACATTTGAATTTCCTGCGTCCTCAATCATTTCCTTTCTTCCATGCTTCTTTCTCTTTGTTCCTTTCTTTCTCTAATTACCTCTTTCTTCCTACCTTGCTTTTCAAAGTTCTTCTTTCCTTCTTTTTCATTACATTTTTACTTCATCCCTGCTATGCTTTCTTTTCTTTTCCCTTCTCCAATATTTTCTTTATTTCATGTTGTTTGACACTCTTCCTCTCTTCATTCTCACTCATTTTCTTTTCCTTCTCTTCTATTGTCTTCCTTTTTTTCTTTTCCTCGTTTCTTCACTCCATTCCGTCATTACAATTTTTCGTCCTTCATTCCTTCATTCAATGCTTTCCTAGGATCTTATTTCCTTCCTCTCTATCTTTCTTATTCAGTTCCATCTTCAAAACTTTCCTACCTTCACTACATTTTCTTCTTGCTTTTCTTCCTTCCTTCACTCAGGCCTTTCTTCCATGCTTAATTCTTCCATTTCTTCTTTTATCATTCCCCCGTTCTTCCATCCTATCTTATTCCAAGATGGATAGAATTTGGTTCCAATTATCTTTGATGAAGCATTGGTCTTATTTCCCACTTATTTTCAGACCCGTTTCCTTGACAAACAATCGAGACGAAAATTATGATTCTATTACATTGCTTGTAATTTTGCATCTTTGTTCATTTGGAAGGTTTTTTTCTCTCTGACTTCTCGATTTTATTTTATTTTTCTTCCTATGGTTATTTCTGTCTTTCCGTCTTATTTGATTTTCTCTTCCCTTTTCCATTGTTTCCTTATACTTTTGTTCGATTTTTTCACAGTTCTCTATTTTATTCCTCAGTAATCCTTACCGAATTTCATTCGCTTTTTGTTAAGCTCTTGTGTTTTAGTCTAAAGTAATTTATTTATACGCGATTGGATCAATAAACCCGGAAGTTGACACATTTATTTGTAGAATTTTGATATCAGTTTTTCATTTGATCATGTCTGAATTTCATTATTAATGTGGAAGTGTTGTTTAAAGAGAAATGGCAAACAATGAGATAATGTTGAAATTGATGAACTAAAATTTATGAACTAAAAAGTATTTATGAACTAAATGCTTTTTTTTATTGGAACCTTAAAGACGTTACTAACAGACGAAGGTTTTACTCGAGTGAAGGAACAGCAACAAGCGCGTAGATGAAAGAAATTTAGGTGTATTTTGTTTGTTTGTTTGTTTTGTTTTGTTTTATGGCATATCAACCTCAATGGGACAGAGAAGTATATTGCAAAGTGAATACACTACTAAAAGACAAAGATACCGGTGGCAGGCTAAGAATTCGCGAAGCAATCCCCCAGGTATATCCTGTGCTCACTGTATATAGCTACTGATTGGGCACCTTAAGGCGGTTTAATGGTCAGCAAGTTGTCTCGCTACAATAATTACGACTGCATAGTGAGTTCGATCCTCACTGTGTGCCCCTACTTTCGGCATTGTGCCACATCTAAGCTACGCTTGGAAAATCACTATATAACTACTGATAACGTCCGTCCCCATAGGCGATAGGGAGAGTGGGATATTCCAACACTACACCCCTCACCCTGAGATAATTTCCCCATGAAATTTTCATCAATACCTCTTCTTTGTGTGGTCAGGGCATAATTATTTGAATTTTGTCCTCTTCCTAGTACTTTTCTGTCTCACCAACACAACATTTTTCTACATTATTTTTACGGTATCATCGATTCACTGATAAATAATTGTCTTTTGTAATGATCATTTTTCTATTTTATCCGGGAAATATATTTTACTGATAGATTATTCTTCTATTCATCTATTGGACGTTGAGTGAAAATATTTCAAAGTATAAGAAGAACAATGTAGAATGTCTGGTAACTTAATTTGCGAAACAACTACCTGTAAGAAAGGTGGGATCATAGAATCATTGTAAATTTTTCGATCCTTTCATTAAATAAAATGGTTGCCACCTAAGATTTATGGACACAGCCAATGCTACTATTTAAGCCATAACTTGAAAGATTCGCCAAGAGATCGATTTATACCTTTCCCATAGGTATTCAGTAGAAAGAAAATTATATACAGTACTGATAGCAGAGACTGAAAAGAAATGCCAAAATCTCCTATAGAAGGTAGCGACGAAGAGTGAGAAGAAAGGACTAAGCCTAAACTACAAGAAGACGGAATATGGTCATCAGTAAAAGGAAGAGACTGAAATGCAATTTGCAGGTCAGGAACACTAGAATCATTTAGATGTGTCTGTTTAGATAACTTGGAAGTGTTCTGAAAGAGGATGGTAAATGCGACACTGAGATCTCTAGAAGTATTGGGCTTTTATTCCCAAAAATGCTCACAGTATTGCGAGACGGGGGGATTTCTTTAGTTGTTACCAAAGAAATCCCCCCCGTCTCGCAGAAAAGAAAAGAATACTGAGATATTATGTGACATCTGTCCTTCTTTACGGCAGAGAATGTTGGACGATTTCCTCAAAGATGAAGAAGAGACTTGAGGCGACGGATATGTGCTTCTACAAAAGAGCGTGTGAGCCACGATGAGATCTTAGAGAGGGTGCAAATAAGGAGGAGGCTTATACTTAACATTAGGAAGTGGCAGCCGAAGTATCTGGGACACATAATGAGGAAGGAGAGCCTAGAGAATCTGATACTCACGGGTCGAATAGAAGGAAAGTGAGACAAGGGAAAACAGCGCATAACATGCCTAGCAGACTTAAACAAGTGGATGAGAGAACGTGGGCTGGGTGTGGACTTGTTGAGAGCTGCAAGGAATAGATGCAGGTAGAGAACCATGATCGCCTACGTTCTGAAAGGACATGGCACATAAAAAGAAGACAGAATCACCGATGTCTCATTCCGAATTATAGGAATATTTTTCGTCGCCATTTAATTTAGAATACACTTTCTCTCAGAATGCCTGCTGCGTATTAGAGATATACGCATAGGTCATTAAACTGAATGTTCCTGAATATTTGTTCAGCCTCTAATCTGTATATTATCGTGCAAAAGATTTCGATAGCTTATATATTTTTTTTAAATTCCGGTAATCGCAAACCGATGAATACAATTTTTATTCTACAGATGGAATATTGCTTCTAGTGGATTGATTTTTACACAGAGTAACCAACTTTTTGTAACAGGGTTTATTAATGAGAACATCAAGTTGTAAGTTACCTCTATCATTGCAAAATATATTATAGAATTTGACTCACCCATCGATTTACATGGAGAATGTTCAGGTGAGTTACGTTCCTTAGTTCCAGCAGTACAAACACTTGTTAAATATAATGTAGTTGAAATAAAATTCATTAAATGATTTTTTATGGTAAGATAAGTAATATTATATAATAGTCCTGTGACTATTATTTTTTTTTAAAGAATTGTATTTTCCTCTGACTTCCTCATTTTGACCTTAAGAGCAGATAAACAAAGGATGTCCTTTTTGATTGGCTAAACTATCGAAGGACGTTTAGGTTGCTTTGGTTTGGTTTGTTTTACGGCATATCAACCTCAATGATTTACTTAATGCCGACAAGAGTTTTGCTGCTCGTAATATTTTTTTTTCAAAAAATATATTGCTGGCAATATTTTTCTTCAAAAATATATAAGTAGTAATATTTTTTCCAAAATGTATTGCTGGTAATATTTATTTTTATCAAAAATGTATTACAGGTAATAATTTTTCCTCAAAAAAATTATTGCTGATATCAAAACTTATTTTTACACTCGTAGTGTTTTGACTCCAGACTGGGGATTAACTAATGTCCATAGCTAAAAATTGCTACTACCCCGGGCCCGGGTGAACCAGAGAACACCGGCAATTAAGAGGTGGACCCATACTTCTCAAATCCACCTGATCAGAGGCCATGCTGTTGAATGTAATTTATCGTCTTATCCAAGATGCGGATGTAGTTTATCGTAATACGGGGGAAGGTTAGAGAGATAGAAAGTTATTTCAGGAAGTATGTTTTTACACGTCAAATAGATCAGACGTGGTTATTTCGTGCCCCAGGGAATATGCTCTCCAGTTGGGGTGATAGGGTAAACACACTGACTAGTTAAAAAGATTTTTTTTAAAGTTTTTTTTTTTTTTTTTTAAACATTACGCCCTAAGCAAGACGTGAAGCCACTAGGATGCAGGGGTTTGCGGAAGATTTGGAGCGAGAGCGGATAGGAATGATAGAAGAAAGGATGAGGAGAAGGATAGTGGGTAGATCAATGTAACTGGAGATGTCGATTGACATTACATTTGAATATTTGGAGATTATAGCTCTCAGGGAAAAAGTAATTGGGAAGGGTGTTCCACAGGTAAGAGGTGCGAGGTATGAAGCTATTGGAGTAGAAGAGATGGCTACATTTAAAAGTTTCTACAGTGAAAGTGTGAGAGCGGGATGCCAGCTTCGTAGGGCGCTTGAATTCATGAAGTCTGGGAACCAGTGAAAGCAGCTCATCGGCGCAATTACCATGAAAGTATTTGTAAAAAAGACAGAGAGAGAGGCGACGGTGCGTCTGTGAGAGAGTGACTGTAGACGAGATGCCAGATCAGGGCCAATTATATTACATATCCACCTCTGGATCTTGTCAAGAACTCCGAGGTAAACAGAAGGTGCACCAGACCATATATGGCAGCAATACTCCATGCAAGGGCGAATGGTTGATTTGTATATTTGAAGTATCGATTCCGGGGAGAAAAATTTCCTTGCGCGGCACAGAGAGCCAACTTTCCTTGCGGTGGACGAAGCAATGGACTCAATGTACTTGTTCCATCTCAGGTCAGCAGTCAACGTGAGACCGAGCAGACGCAGGGAGTTGCTCTCAAGAAGTTGACAATCAGACATTGTAATAGGGGTCAGGGAAGGATCTCTATGGTGATTAATAGAGAGTAGTTTAGTTTTTGAGGCGTTAAAGTTGAGCAGCCAATTCTTGCCCCAATTAACAACCGATTGGAGGTCCATTTCAAGACGAGCGTCCAGGTTAGTTTTGTCAGCGACACTAGATTTGTTTTAAAGGCAAGAGTAAATTGTAGTGTCGTCCGCGTAGATGCCAACTTGGGAATCTATAGCGTCAGGAAGGTCGTTGATTAAAATAAGCAATAGAGTGGGGCCAAAGATGGAGCCTTGGTGAACACCTGCGTTCGTGGGATAGGAAATGGAGGAGAATCCGTTGAGAACGTCCTTCAATTCACGGTTTGACAGGAAGGATTCTATTTGGTCAAACATTCGACCTGTAATACCATAACCCTGGAGCTGGCATGCCAAAACCTATCAAACGCTTTGGAGATGTTTAAGGCCACGGCACTAGCCTCACCGTTATTTTGAAGGGCTTGGTAGACGGTTTCAGTGATGGCCGTAAGCACATCCGCTGTAGATCGGTCGTAGCGGAAACCATATTGCTTGTCTGAGAGCAGGTCGTGTGAGGTAAAGTGGTTAACCACTTCGGTGTTGATTAGGGCTTTGAAGACGTTGCCGAAGACGAGTAGGAAACTAATAGGACGGTAATTAGAGGGGTCAGAGGGGTCGCCAGAGTTATTGAAGACAGGAACAATCGAAGAGGACTTCCAGCAGTCAGGAAAACAGGATTCCTTGAGGCAGTAATTATAGGTTAGGGAAGGCGGGCGATAGCTCAGGCGCGCATTTCTTCAAGACAATGGCTGGTATGCCATCTCCACCACTAGCCTTGTGAGGGTCTAAGTTGGAGATAATGCCTAATACCAATGTGCAACCCGCTCAATAGTTCTTAGAGGGAAGTCTGGTATGGGTACACCGGAGGAGTCGAGCGTTGAATTAAATCAGAATTTCCGAGCAAAGCATTCAGCCTTGTCGGTAGAGGAGGTCAAGACCTCGAACTGGTTGAATAAAAGAGATATGGAGGGTTTTCTATTGTTCAGGACATGCTTGCAGACCCGCCAATAATCTTTGGAGTCAAATTTGCGAAATGCAATACGCTCCTTCATCCGAGCAGAAAATATTTACTTAGCTTCGTTGAGGCCACGCTTACACTCGTTACAGACGGAGGCAAAGAGACGTCTATTGCAGTCCGACATGTCGCTACGAAATATGTGAAAGAAGTGATTCCTATGGGCAATGGCGGCTGAGCAAGCAGTGGAGAACCAAGGGGGAGGATGCGACTTGACCTTAAATTTCCTTGAGTGGATGGAAGAGTCGATTCCAGCTTTAACCCAGGATGAGACCTCAGAAGCACATTCTTGGACAGGGAGTGTAAAGACAACATCCCAGGGGACATCGCGGAGGAAGTCACGGAACGAGTCCCAATCCGCTCGTTGATAGTCGAACGAGGTTCTAGTGATAAGAGGTTCTTTGCGGCGGGTGGAGTTGAAGGAAATGTTAACAGATACTACAGCATGATCGGAGTTACCAAGAGGGCACAGCTGCGTGGCGCTACAAGATTCGGTGATGGAGGTAAAACACAGATCGAGAAGGAAGGGCTTACCTTCCAGGTTGAGTGCAAAACGCGTGGGGAAGTTAACTATCTGCGTGAGGGTTTGAGAAATTGAGAAATTAAGTGTTTGAATGCTTGCCCGGTCAGTAGTAGCATTCTCGAGCCAGTTGGTATGATGAACGTTAAAGTCACCAAACACGAATATGTGAGCAAACGGGTGGAGAGAGAGGGCCTTGTCTATGCTGTCAGATATGCTATCGAGTATCCCACAGTCTTGAGAGAATGGAGAGCGATAGAGGAAGAAGAGATAGCTTACGGCCTTGAGGAGAGATAGTCGGAGACACATGTATGAATGGTCTGGCGATTCGAGAGACAAGTCTCTGACCAGAGAGAGATGGTCCTTGACGTAGACACCAAGGCCGTGCATGTGGGTTAGAGTGTCTTTCCTGAGGAGAGGAAGGTAGCCGGGGATCGAGAGATCAGAGGAGGGAATAGACGAGACAATGTTTGTCTCATACAGAGTCAGTATATCCGGGCACTTTGCAGTGAGGAAAGATTCCATACTGCAGAAATTTGTTCTAATGCCACGGATGTTGGAGAACGAAATGTTGAGGGGTTTAGGTGATTTTTGAGGGGCTGATTTAGGTGTGTTTTTGGTTCATTTGAGTCTTCATGTGGAGTAATTGTTGGAAGATGAGAATGCCTGAAGTAAGAGAAGCAGATGGTTATCGACCGCGACATGAGCAGAGAGGAGTTGGCACAGCCTGCATCATAATGTGGCCTCAGCGTTGCCCACCGGAGGTGACTGCAGGGACACATTTCCATGCGCGTCATGGCACTACAAACACCCCGGTATTATACAACTGTTGATCAGAGCGGTCGCTCAAGATGCTACGCAACAGTTAGGGCTCCTAACTACCAGTCGGAAAAAGCAACCAGTGAACTGTCAACCGTGTACCCTCAGAATGAAGAGGTAATGCCACAGACTGCACACATCACGGGAGAAACACACCAGCACTAGTACAGAGGCCAGAGAGAGAGAGAGAGAGAGAGAGAGAGAGTTCCGGGAACCCCTTCCTAGAAAAGAAACAAGGTGTGAGCCTCTACTCATGTCCGGGAGGTAGGAGGGTCTACCTATTCCTATTACATATAACACATAAAACAACGACAAAAAACAAACAAAGGGATAAGGGCGGGGAAGTAGTTGACATAGTGCCCAGGCTGACACGAGGTGTATGTTCAGGGGGATAGGATGGAATTGATTAGTATTTTATCCTTACACAATAGTAAGTTTTAATAAAATAGATAAGTTTAAAATCATTTTGCAGAAGTTTTCATTTTACCTCCGAAATAAACAACTAGCGATCACCGGACCGAGAAGAAAGAGAGGAATACAACTTCATTATGATCGCCTCAAGACCGTCAACTAAGAGAACCCCTAACAGGAAGGGTCTATGCAACACCATCACAGCTATGGGCCGCCATGCCACGTGCAATCTTAACCTTTTCGAGTCTAGGACTAACCTTTACCTCCCTTCCTATCTGAACAAATTGCCTCTTAACGTAATCCTCTACCTCGAGTGGCCTCCGGGCCTTGTACAGGGTTAACCTTACTGAAAAAAAAAACAAAAAAAAAATAACTTCTATTGTAGACTCAACCGTTACCTTCCCACATAGATCTATAATATTCTATTCTTATTTTACCCCTTTTACACACTTGCAAGATCTCATTCCGTTGCACTCAACTTTGTTTGCCTCATGGGTCTGATATTGTGTGAACAAAACCTATAGAAAATTAATGAGCACGCGATTTTGACAATATAAAAGAAATTTCGGAAATTTTCACTCTCTTTACAATTTGCGGTATTCAAATTATTAATAAAAAATCAATATAGACACATAGATGCTCACGCGTGTACGAACAAACTTATATCAAATCAACTGATGTCGGAATAAATATTTCATTGCATTGCTTAGAAAATGAGACGCGTCAAAAGATGGAGGAAGCGAGGGAGGGAAAAATCAAGAACACGTCTTGACTATTTGTCTGATATTTGATAAGACAGCACTTTGATAAAGTTCGACAGAGACGGGTTGAAATAAGACGCGTGCAATGATCAGCGTAAAATAAAAGCGCCTTTTGTCGTAAAAACGACATGACGTACAACAACTGACAAACACCATTTTGCGATAAGATCGCTTTTGTACAATATCAAATATCACCGTTGTCTCACTGACTTTTTTCAACACCACACATCTTGCTCAAAATCATTATTCACACACACACAGACGCACACACACACGCGCGCGTGTTCGTTTGCGTTCGTCTCTGTGCAAATATATGTAAGTACACGTGGCTACTAATGAATAAAATCACGAACATAGGTCTAAATTTCTATTCACTTCGCACTAGAAACCCGAAACAGACATAAGTAAATTGATTCCCTATACATAAACACGTGCGCACAAACACGCACATTTATATGCACGCATACACATGCATACAACCACTTACACACAAAGATTGAGCAAGTGTCAGTTTCCACCTGAAATATAGTGACTAATTCGATACCAGGATAAAATCTCAGTAGATATTTGAGTCTGTTGTATTTAATAGAATGTTTAGATGAATGATTGTTTTCTAAATATACATTTAAACACGCACAGAAAAATACAAAACCAACAAAAGCATATAACTATAGATACGCAAACGCACGCCCGCGCATACACGCACACACACACACACATACACATATATATATATATATATATATATTCCACCGTTTAATATATAGTTAATCGTTTAAATAGGTAAAGGTATGGTCACTCCTCCTCCCCCAATACTAAGTATGATTGAGAGAAATATTAAATTAAACCCTCCCTAAACTCTACCATGTCTCTCTAACCAATCTTTATTACACTCTCAGTTAAACTGCAAAAACTTACTCTACCCATCAATTTTCATTTCATTTTTCGTTTCATCTTTTGCAAGTGCTATCTAAAAATGTTCTCAATTATCGTACTGCGTCGTTTCCAGAATATCCGGGACCGCCGAACCCGTCCCTAACCAAGCAGGATTCCGGAGAGGCAAAGGATTTATAGATCAATTTTTTCCCTCAGGCGAATTCTCGAACAGCGACGGGCTTATCAGCAATCTACCGTCGTTTTCTTCATTGATTTCACCGCAGCATTCGACTCGGTGGATCGCAGAATCCTCTGGGACATCATGCGTCATGATGGCTTCCCGTCCAAGCTTGTCAACCTCATCAACGCCTACCACGCTCATACTCGAACTAGAGTGAGGTGCTACGGGGAAGAATCCGATTCCTTCGTCGTCCGAACGGGCGTCCGCCAAAGATGTGTGCTCTTCCATCCTGTTCAACTACATTATTGACTGGATCCTGGAGAATAGCATGGTTGTCCTCGCGGGTGTCAGAA
>CAHIKZ030005537.1:1575000-1585000 GCA_903632075.3 Acanthosepion pharaonis
CAGTTTATAGAATTCCAGGTCCGTAGGTAGTTCTGTGTATTGCTGGTTGTTCTATTTTCTCGTAGGAGAATTCCCCAATATATTCGCTCCAGCGTTGAAGAATTTTTTCATTCCATTCTTTGATTTGAAGCAGCCTGTTGACGAGCATAACTTCTGTCAGGTTAGTCATTTGATTATGCATATCCCCTTGGTTGTTGCTACTCAAACTCTCTATTTCTTCACATTTTTGTTTAGCCACACTTCTTTTGACGAACATGTCTTCTGTCTTGTTAGAAAATTTCACCCTCTAGAAATGGTGCCAGATGAAATTGAAAGTACTTGGGCAAGTAAAAAATATTTGAAGAAAATTTTGGTATTTTTCTTAATTAATTTTCTAAGGCTACCAAAAATTAATCCGGAAAAATGAAACGATCAAAATCAAAATATATCTGCAAGATATATATAATATATTTAAACAAACATGTTTGCATGAAAACCTGCTGCCTACATATACACATACATACACAAACATAAATACATGTATGTATGCATATATATATATATATATATATATATATATATATATATATATATATATATATATATATATATTATTATTTTATTAATACAGATAATATTTAACACTTATGTATTAGGTTTTATATTTAGCACATCGACGCTGGAAATGGGTAGATGAACCCTTTTGCAATCGTACTGTTAACTCATCAGGAGGTTTGAGCAATTGACTGCAAATTTTTCATTTTCGTTATATATTTATATATATATATATATATATATATATATATATATATATATATGTATGTGTGTGTGTGTGTGTGTGTGTGTGTGTGTGTGTTTGTGACTGTGTGTATGTGTGCATTTGCACCAATCCTTCTTTTAAGAATTCTATTTCATTTAATGTCACGATGAACGGAAAATTCATGTTTTTACACGCTGACTTTGCTAAGTCGAAGAGCGTGTATAACTGTTTGTAAAGATTGCTGTTGCCAGTGTTGTCAGAATAGTATTTAGACATTTTGAAGTTGGTTGTATCTATCTATCTATCTATCTATCTATCTATCTATCTATATATATATATATATATATATATATATATATATATATATGCGTATGTGTGTGTCCGTGTGTGTTTCATCGATTGTGTTAATTTAACGGCCAGGTTTTCAGCTATGGATTTCGAGTACTCCGGTTTGAACGCACTTCTGATTTTTGATCTGTCTCGGTATTTTTACAACATCTTTTGGAAGAACTCTGTAGAAATTCCTCTCATTGAATTATGTCACCCCGCAATTCATCTTAAATATTTGGTTGTACGTCCAGGATTCGAATCTGACATTCTGCTACATACCAAATATGCCAAATGTAACTGAACCCCTGTGACTGAGGAAGCCACTTTAACCGAGAACATTCTTTGCCGTCTTACAAGAAAAATAGACCACGATTTATTATTGTGACACGGTGGGTTGTCTGGCTGGAAGCGTTTAAGTCAGGATGGAGGCAACGCTGTCATATATTAAGGTGCGTTGTCAGATATACCAAGGTGGATAAAGGCAATTAAACTACTTTTATTCCATACCATGTGTCCCAGTCTAAGGCGGGAGAATATTTCCTGTTCCTTTTCATCAGCATCCATTTATGAATCGTTCTACAAGATACGTTGTATCCGCACTTTTATGTTTACATTAAATTCTGATACTACCCATTAAATATCACTTTAAATTATCACATTTACAAATTTTTGTGATAGCAAATTTGTGCTTTTTTTCTTGTTCTTACTTGGCAGGAGTGGATCACGCATGGTAGTCTGATGTTGTAACTCTTCTGACTAAACAGTTAAACTGCTCATGTTCTTTTTTTAATTTATTTACTGTTTACTTACATGTTATTTAAAGCCAGCAAATATCTACTTTAGATTATAAGATTTTCATTTCTTTATATAATAATGATTTACTGAATACAAACGTAATAATTAACCCACATCCAGGAGAAGTTTTGGATGTCTACCTTTCTCATGAATATTTTATATGTAAATGAATGTACCGAATCCGATGGGAATTAAAACCCAGCTCTCCAATTTAAAGTTCCTAGTCGTTATCTATTACACCACCCGCACATACAAGCTTACTGAACCTAGTATTCCAGTAGGGTTTTGTCATCTAAACACTGTCGTTTATATTCTTTGATAGTAAGAAAACCAGCGTTTCACCGAAGCAATGGCGTACAGCAATATGCTGCGCGTACAGAAATGTTATCCCGTATATCTTCGTTGAAAAGTGTTTTCTTCTAAGATACTGTTGATTTTTCTATCAGCTTGAATGACTCCCGACATTCTTATTGGACATCTTTCGCCATCAAGCGATTTCGCTCAAACCGCTCTGTGGATCTTCTTTCTCTTTTCCTGACCGTCCCCTGTAAACCCAATAACGATACCACATTCAAAATCCAAAGAAAAAATCCGCAGTTATATTGGTCCTAACCTGGCATCTTGGCTTCAGCCACTTGTGATTTTCTATAAATACTTTCATGTTAATTGTACTGATGATCTTTCCGCTATGGTACCTTGCGCAGTGCTAGATTGGCAACAAGGTCTCATAAATATACAGTTGTATCAGCTATAAGCAACAGTTAGTTATATGCTAAGAGATTCCTTTCTAGATCTTCTCGCTTGTGGAACAGTCTTCCTGATCCATGCATTCCATCCAAATTTGTCCTTCATAGATTTAAATCCAATGCTAATCGTAATATCTTCTTGATTCCAATTATTTTATTGTTCTCGGCCCTTATAAATTTTCACCCTGGATCACCCCTTCTGTATTAGTTGATTTGCTGCCTTGCTTGGGGTTAAATATTTAGAAATAAGTCGCTTGAACACCTTTCTTTACGAAACTAACAATTGAAATGAAATTCAGCAGATTGAATTGCTGCCAAGTCGTTGGCAGATTAGAAAGTTGCTTAAAAGGGCAATTATTCACGGGCACTTTATATTTAGTCACTATATATATATATATATATATATATATATATATGTGTGTGTGTGTGTGTGTGTGTGTGTGTGTATTTATGTGTTTGTGCTTGTATTTATGCATGTGTACATGTGACTGCGGATATGCGTCTGTATGTGTCTTTATCGGAGTGTATATATTTTGTGTATGCGTTTCATTTAATATGCGAGGGTTTTGTATATGTATGTGTGAGTCTCTGTGAGTAACTTATTCTTGATAATGGTATCTGATTCTGCATAATTAAACAAGCAGCGTATTCCAAATTCTAATTTGTCTGGATCGATAAATTCCATGGCGTCTTTGCATATTTTTTTTTAGTCATGCAGGTCGGACTTGTTGGTTAATGAAATCAATGATTTAATCCAAAATGCAATTGCAATGCATGCATTTGTGGCCTTCGGCGTTCCGTTCTTTGTCTGCGAAAGACGGTAAATGATTGCGAAAACCGATGAACTAAATCGCAGTTTTATTTTTGGATGAATTTATTTAAGAATTCTCTTTTGGTACACTGGAATACATGGTTAAGTGATAGCATTCCAAACAGTGGCATGTAACTGACCAAATTTTCAGAACATTTCCATATTCAGCAAACATTTCTACGAGTATATATTGAGATATTAGATCCATATTCTAGGGTTAGAATTTGGTTTTACATGGAAGAAATAATAACCTAAATAACATGAACTAAGTCATCAAATCAAATAGACGGAACTTTAATTTCTATCTTGCTCTGTAAAGTTTTTAAAGCAAAATTTTTACTCATCTGAGACACCGCTCTTTGCTTTCCATAAGTATAGCTGATGCTACCAAGAAAGTGACACGTTACACCTTATCGAGTTTACATTCTTATTTGAAATGAAGTGGTAACACCATATTGAATCCATTGCTCGGTCATCTGCTAAGAAAGCTCGTTCATTGTGTCGTGCGAGGCAATTGTTCTCTCTAGAATCTACCTTGCATGTCTATGAGTCTACCAGTCGTCTATGCTTAGAATATTGCTGTCATATATGGGTCGGTGCCTCTGCTATTTACTTTGAGCTCTCTGATAAAATCCAGAGAAGCATCAGCAATATTACTGGCCCTGATCTGGCGGCTCGGATTCAGTCACTCTCCCAACACCGTTAGGTTGCCTCTCTTTATCTTACTGACAGATTTTCAGTTACAAGTATCTTGCTGTTAGTTTTCAGGTCCCATTGTTGATACAAAATATAATTTTATCTTTCCTCATGTTCTCAGTGCTGAGGCAATAAACTAAAATTAATTCCATTTCCATCAACATACATTGATAATTTTCTTTCTAATTTTTTTTTACTTAGCATTGGCCAGTCTCCTGTTTTGAAGAACATGAGTGGTTTATATTTTGGAATGTTAGGTGTTATGCACAATTCCATCTGACATAATTTGTTTGAAGTGAATATTTTATCATTTGCACAGTTCCCATGAAAGATCTATTCCAGTCCATTCGTATCTGCTTTTGCAATAAATATTATTTTTTATTGCTATGATGCTGCAGGACGTTGTCGATCAAGTCACTTTATAGATAGCTTTTCTTTATCATATGTGACTGTCCTGAATTCTTGCGAAATATGGTGGAATGGTTTCTTGTTGCGTTCTTTGCGGTTTGGAATTCAGCAAAAGCGATTGAACCTTGTTATTTAGCCCGTAGCTGTGCTGGAAACGCTAGAGCAGACGGATACATGTATTTTACGAAGGCACTTTTTCGAATGTGACGCAACATGCTACCATGAAATTTGAACTCGTCTTGACGATTCCAATTACAGTAAAGATATCCGCAACACTACCTCACATAATTATTAAATATTACTAATCTTTAATAAGTTTAGCTTAAATCATTAACAGTATTAAATCTTTATAACAAAAGATTTAAAAAAAACTGTGATGCATGATTATTTTAACGAGGAGGAATTAGTTTTCTTTTAAATGCAGTACCAATATCTTTCCTTAATTAGGCAGGAATAATAGCAGAATGCGTTAATGGTAAATACGAGGCAACTTCATTAATATAACAGTATTTCCAGATTTATTAATAATACTTTCTTTTATCGCGTATTTCCATCCGTCTTTTTATTTTTAATATATATATCTCTTATATTGTTCCATTTTCATACCATTACTTTTTGTTTTTCACGACCATGATGTGTGCTGCGATTCATACATAACTCCTAAACAAATTTTCTTCCTTGTCCCAAGTTTTTTTTTTTTTTTTTTTGTAAGAATTACATTTACTATTCATTTATTCTGAAAAAAAATAAAGATTTAATTCGATGGTAATAAAAAAAACATCTTTTTGTATATACTTTCGGTAATATCAGAATCTGCCAATCAAAATTATTGTTTATCGAAAGATAATTTTATATTTATTTTCCACAAAGTGTATCCAAACTGCAAAAAAAACAAAAAAAAACCCAAAAAACAAAAGCAGAATGATAAAGCGGTTCTTGTAAAGACGATTATCTTTAATGAACGTTTAGAAAAATAAAAATGCTGGCGTATTTTCGCCAAGGAGATTTTTTTGTAAACGGATAAGCCAAAATGAAAAAAGAAAAGCGTATGACAGGCTTTGTAGAATAAAAGTCCAGAAGTGTATCGTATTGTATTCCTAAATTATACAAATGTGCTGAAACTATTCCAATATATTTGGGTTCGGTTTATATCAGAGAAAAATGGATTGAATCTGTTAATAGCAAAATAATATTTAACCCTGAATCAAAGCAAGATATTATAATGTTAATGGCTGTATGTGTATTATAAAGTAGCTTAAAAGCCGCTTTATCCAGAGGCATTTACACTAGCTCATGTAATGAGCTCTTGATAGGGCCTTCATCACAATAGATAAATAGGAGTAGTTGCCATAGGCAACAATAAACTACACAACTCAAAATTGATCGCTGCAGTTAAGTAATACATAAATATTTAAACTTAGCTTTTAATAGTTCAACAATATTTTTTTCTGTCGCCACTTAATTTGAAGATAATTTGCTGTACATAGATTCATACTTTCTGCAGAAACACTTATTTTTATTTCATGGGTGACTTTCGCTGGATTTGTCAATTAATTTAAATTATTCCCAAATTTATAGGGATTTTCTAAGCGTAGCTTAGATGTGGCACAAGGCCGAAAGTATGGGGCACCCAATGAGGATTGAACTCATTACTCGGTCGTAACAGTTCTAGCAAGACAAGCTTGCTAACCATTACACCACGCCGAGGTGCCCAATTCCCAAATTTATATACAAGCTATAGAAATTGCTATCGCAAAAAAAAAAGAAAATGTCGCAAAAATCACATAAAAAATCGCTGAAAACCATCAGAGCAATGAAAACTTGTGAAATCCAAAATTTCAGCACTGCGCGTCCTGATCTGGCCCAAGATGATTTTAATTTGCTCAATGAGTCGGCCTGTTTCTAAAACGGTATCATATGCTGGGCTACAGCCTCTAGAAGTAAAATTAAAAAAGCCTGTCACAATGACACACTGACATTCACATTTATTATTTAGATGATCCATTTTCAAAATATGCTTAAAATATTAACCTATATTGTAGATTAAGGACTGATGCGAATGGAATTTTGCATTACTATGAAACAAAAAAGCTTCTTATTGTCTTTAAAATAATGCTGGGTTCATATTTCCAATTTTTTACACAATTAAGTTCTCAATAAAATCAACAAAAAAAAGGAAAAACTGTGAATGAAATCTCACTGCTTAAAGATTCTGAAGTGTTTATCACCGTTAATATTGCATAATTTGTTCCAGTTAGTTTTTGTCGGTGATCTTTGTTAAGTTTTCTTCAGCCTCATTCTGAATATTCTCATCTCCAGAGTGATTTTTTTTTTCTTTTGACAATCAAATGTGTTTCTTACAATCGGTAACAATGTCTGCTTCAAATCTCAAATTAGTGTTTTCACTCCACTTCATGTGGCTTTTATATCCCAACGTAAACTCATTCAAAAAGAATATATATGCATGTTACGGAATTAACCTATTTTAATAAGAAAAAAAAAACGAATTTTAAAATGAATGAGAAATCTGTAAAGTTAACCACAATAGTAGAATACCCACATTTACAATGGCAAATTGTACAATAAAATTCAACTCTACCTAAATGATGTCCGACGGCAATAAATAGTTAAAGAGTGTAAATACGAAATATTGCTGTTATAAAAAAAACTATTCTTCTTCTTCTTCTTCTTCTTCTTATTATTATTATTATTATTATTATTATTATTATTATTATTATTATTATTATTATTATTACTATTATTATTATTATTAACAATAACAACATCATTCTTTTTGTAGTTCGTTTATTTGCTTGTTAATATAAGATTTCTTATAGCTGTGGACTGAGTGAAAAGCAGTATTCGTTAAAACTTCAGCTCTTTTCTTTTATATATATATATATATATATATATATATATATATATATATATATATATATATATATACACAACACCTGCAGCAAAATTTCTAGCGAATATTAATTATTCCTCTAATTTTTCTATTGTATGTACAAATTTATACTTTCAGATTCCAAAATTTTCTCAATGGGATCTTTGTATTTATTCGGGATCATGGCTTCCTTTTGTCCTCATTCTCTACCTTGTTTCTGCATACTTAATGCTATTGTTGTTATGTCTTGTTAAACCTACCGTAGATTTTAAAAGAAATAACTGAGGATGTTTGTATTGTAAGGTTTATTCTATAATATAAAACGCACATTGATTTTGTATATTTATCGATAGCGCAGCCTGATGTTCCCTATTTGTTAATTATCCTTTTTATTGTAGCAAGTGGCCTTGAACAAGTTCAGTAAGGTAAAAGTTTGATTGTTTCCAAAAGGGTATCTCACTAGTAAATAGGGTAGATCAAGCTAATATTTTATTTTGTTTATCATTTTCTTTCTTTTTTTATTTTATTATTTAACTTTTAATGAATTATAAAGCAGGATTATTTCTAACATGCAGAAATAGAATAAAAAAAAAACCTAGGTAATTCAGAAAATATAGTAAATAAAAAAGGGTTGACTTCATTCAACTTTTTACCATTCTATATCACTATGGTTTTAAAATATCTCACATTGTAATAGGAATCTTTTTGTTAATAAAGATAAGATACTGTCTGAATATAGACGTAGAATTACCGTGGAAGACTCAGAAATTATAGTTCTTTCTATAAAATTTCACCATAGTTATTTATTTTACATTTTAAGACTCCGTATTGTATAAGAGTATTATGGTCAGATCTATTAGAACTAATGTCAAATGCATTTTAGATGTGTGTCTTTGTAAAAGTGTACTTTCCCTGTTCATATATTCCTAGAGATTCATCTGTGTATTTCTAAGGATTTTTATCAGTCTTTGTCATAAATTTCTGTTGCAAGTTTTAGGTTTGTACTGTTAACTTCTCTGTATATATTCAATTAATAACTGGTTCTTTGAATATGGGCTTATTGATCATGCTCTGTATATTAATCCGGTGGTAATTTCTGATATTTTAAAAATCATTCGATCATATATAGCGTAGATTGAATGTCACTGGTTTGAAAATATTTAGCAAACCTTCTTTATTGATATTACAATTTTATTTTTGAAATATATTTATATTTTACTAATTTGAAATATAAGTTTGTAAATCTGTGATATTTGTCTCTTTATTTCTGTAACGAAGCATTGTAATTAATTACATAGTTTACATTCTTCGGACTATTGTCCTTATCTTTATTGCCATATTAACAGCCTTTAGGCTGTTGTAGGCTCCGGCATCCTTCAGGTGATATACGTTGGAATTTCGAATATATCCCCTAAAGAGTTGTAAGTTCAATACCTAGTCACAGCAGAGGTTAACAAAAAGTTGTAGAGTTGAGTTACTAAATGAAAATAACTTAAAACGAAATATTCAGAAAAGGCATGGCGTGTGGAAGTAGAACAATTTACCATGAATGAAATAAAGGGCTCGGTTGGAAACAATATAAATAGTGTAAATTGTGTTATATTTGTGGAAAGTATTTCCTTCAATGTTATCTTTCAAAGTTATTGAAGCATTAATTAGATTATTAATAAACCCTAAACAAAACTGATATCGCTGAAATAATAATTGCTTTAATCAAATTTTCTGCAGCTAACATTTAGATTCTTAGATTCGGTCTAAAGACATTCACAGTAATTTTTGTAGATTTATTTCTTTTTTTCCCCATTCTCTCTAAATTTGTATTTCTATTTTCCCAATAATTCGGAGTATTTTATCGCATCGAAAATAATATCTTCATAATATCTGAAATCTAAGAGTCACGAAGACTTTATTATCAGTTATTTAAGGAATGCAATATGATCGATGAATTATGTCATCAACGTAATCTCTAAATTAAATGCGACAGCCAACATCATCATCATGATAATCGTTTCACGTGGGAATTCTCTGAGCATGTACCTTATATTTTATATGCCACTATCAACAATATTTTTTAATTTTTTTTTTTAAATAACTTTCTTCAATTTTATCTACTTTTTACTATATATTTTTCCTTTCAGTGCCTTTTTTTCTTTTCTATTCTTTTTACTCAGGAGGGCTTTGGACGTTATCAAAATCGCAATATTTACAAAGTAAATTACGAATTAATCGTCTATGAAAATCGATAAGGATATTTCAGCCGAATAAACGACAGAAAGATTATTGAAAGAATGTGGCTGATAATTCAGGGTTAAAAAATCTTCTAGTTACATAGACAATAGATAATTAAGTTCGCACAAATACAGATACGAATTGACATTGACATAGACAGGTAGGCTTATCAAAAGTTAAGAAACACACATAATACACCCAATATATATATATATATATCCGATACATATAAAGGCCGTCTTCTAAGCACACCTATTTATTAGGCCGGCTAGCCAATCGCTGTTGCAGACACCTGGTAAGGCACATTTGTCTTTGTTTCTCGCCCAAAGATCGCGCCTGTCGTTCATACTGCAACT
>CAHIKZ030005537.1:1590000-1637500 GCA_903632075.3 Acanthosepion pharaonis
GATTTTTATATAGTTTTTCTATCATCACTATAATTCTACATACTTGCAATTTCTTTTTCTATGTTTTTTTCTATGCATCATAATGATTATTATAAATGAGCGTAAGGGTAGCACAACAACAATACAGATATTGTGTCATACAGTCTTTTAATTTCGAATCAGAAACATAAATCAAATACAAATATATGCGATCTGGTGGCAGGTTTCGAGAAAAGCAGCACATGACATTGTATGTTGGACGCAGTCAGAGACACCTTCAGGAAAGATAACCCTGTGTGCTCAGATCTTCTGAATGAAGGTGTTACTAAGTACCATGCTGGGACATATAAGTAACCGATGCTGACTCATTTTTCTACCTAAAAATGAAAAACAAACAAACAAAAGAAAAAAATCTAATCCTCTCGACATTTTCTTTTTATTTCCGTCTCCAGGTTTTTTGTATTTGCATAGTTCTTCAAAGAGCTTTGCAGGAAAGTTTGTGTCCTTGGTACGCACATGTCAGTCAGTGCACGAAAAATTTGACAACGACACACACTCGTTTTTATGGAGATGCACATTTCGTCAACTCCTAAGAGACCTCGGATATGTCCAAGTTTTTAATTTCAGAAAATTGACAAAAAAAATTGTAGTATTGAGCGTGTTATCTAATGCAGACCATTTTAATTCCCCGAAACAACACATACACTTGACAACACTTTCAATCTATTAAGATTAGAAATCTAAAGAGCCGAAATGAGGGTAAAATCAGATAATTTTTTTTTATTATTCCTTTTCTGTTTCTTTTGCACAATATTAAGTTACACTGGAGACCTTAAATTCGTGGTCGAATTGAACTTGAAAATTCGCAGGGATTTTGGCACTTCCTAGTAATGAAAATTTTTCAATGTTGGAACATCTGCTTGATTCCAGTTATGTCCAGTTTACTGTCCTGGAAATTGACCTTACCGTTGTTAATAATGGTCGGTACTGTATTAGTATCCATATCTCACAAACATGCCACCCCAGTGTGGACATCAATATTTCTTTTTTATTTTTACAATACGGATCACGCTTTACAAGGCCATTGATCCCTCGAGAGAGATGTTTACATTCGTAGGCAATTTATGCGGACAAGATAACAGTCACGCGAGCTAGATGGTAACCTTCGTAGCAATTTTTACAAACAAGATAACAGTTAACCCTAGTCTTGAAAAGGTTAAGAATGTAATGGTCGAGGAAGCATCCTCTTGGGAGTCATTTTCACTGAGTAGTGTTTTGCAGGAAGAAACTGTCATTAAAGAAGCTGAATGGAATTATTTCTCACCAATGGAATACAGAGGGAATGTGGGTGTTTTGCTAATATTCAAATAGCAGGGCCTGTCTTTGACGGGAAGATTTGAACTGGCGGTAGGACCAGGGAATGTAGTACGTCCAAGCACTTTCTGTGGGTGAGAGGATTTCCACTTCTGAGATGATTCTCAGCCCCTGTTTTAAGGTTTTGATCGCCTGGTCATGTATCATCGACAACAGAAAACATACTGCTTACTTTATAAATCGCAGTAATATCTTGCTTGTTAATTTCAAGTTTACGGTGGGATTGTTTTTGAAATCACACAAGAATTTTGCATTTTCATTCTCTATAACTTTATCGTGTCTTTGGCAGTACCATTTCTAATTCACGACACTTCAATATTTCTTGATTCACCAGTTGATTTTTGGACACACCTCCAAGTGTTGACCTTTTGTACAAGCATTTCAAACTCGCCCATGATATGATTCACGTTTACAGTCTCACTATCACTTTATCAGCACACAACCGATAGAAAAAAGCTCTTTCATTTCCATGGAATCATTAATGGATATCGATATATTATCTTTTTTACATCCCAAGTGGCCCTTCAACAAGAAATGTCATGTCTATTATGTCTTGGACATCTTTGTATCCCTTGCAAGGGATTAGATTTCCTCTTCATTAAGTCTTCGTGTAATCCTAATTTACATCGATTTCCAAGGTAATTTATTATTACTAGTTTGAACCAGTAGAAATTTCACGGTTTTCCTATTCTTAATATCTGATTAATTCTAATTTTTAAGTTAATCATTAAAATAAGCTCATGGCGAGTTCTACGACAACAAAATATCCGTAGAAAATCCGCTATCATATCTTTAAATATTTGAGCTTAACAACTTTAACAAAATATTGCAATAACATTAAAAACGAAATGAAAGTTCGTCGTTATTTTAAGAAGTAAGGATATACAAATGAAGATAGATTTTCGTAAAAAATACAAATTTTAAATAAAACAATCTAAGAACACACACGTTTTACATAGATAAAGACTATCATAAAGTATGAGCTGTAATTCAAGATCACTTTGTAATGCTTTAAGACATGATCTAGAAGCAATCACTTCAGTGAATAAATCGGAACCCTTTTCAATGGAAACCATGGCTCACACCATAACTAGAATTATTGGTATCTTCCTGTCACAAATTTTAAAATTCCTATTGCAAGATCATTGTATTTTGAGAGTAATTTTGAAAATCTTCAAAGATACGTTCAGTTTATTATTATTATCATTATTATTATTATCATTAGTAGTAGTACAGTTGGTATTATTAGTAGTAGTTGTAGTAGCAGCGCAGCTGGTATTAATATTAGTAGTAGTATAGTTGGTATTATCATTATCAATATTATTATTAGTAGTAGTAGTAAAGTTGGTATTATTATTAGTAGTAATAGTATCACAGTTGCTATTATCATTATTATTATTGTAGTAGTAGTAGTAGTGCTCTTGATATTATTATTATTATTATTATTGTTTAGTTAAAGACGAAAATAAAGTTTACTGTGTTATCAAAACAGGATTAGAGTAAAATTATAAGAAACTGAAGAAATACAACTGGATTTAGTTGAGAATATTGTCAAAATATAATCCATACCCGTCAGTCATTCTTACCATTTCTATCTTTATACACCTGTTGACCTCGTCCAACTGATTAACCGAGACAAATCTTTGGAGCAGTCTTATCACCGAGGAACATCACAAACTTTCATATGGAAGTAAAAAGAAAATGCTTTTCATATGAGCTATTTTGTACCAGTCATTTGCTACCATGAAATAATTGTTTATTTTCTTACATAAATTTTATAATTATGAACAAAATACAGCATTTGATAAAGCATTTTAAGAATTTATTTAGATCTGAACATTTAAAATTTTTATCACTACCAAAATGTTTCTTTTACGAAATAATATCATTAGCAGAAATATTTTATGCACTAACTGGTATTATTGCAGGGTGTAGCGTTAAATAATAAAGGCAATGTATATCACTGTGTATTTAATTTCTTATATTTGTGTCTTTTGCATTAACTTTTACGCATACGACTTTTATTTCATTCCTTCTCATATGACTAATGCAGATTTAATGAGATCTCCGCAAAGCCCCTTGTAAATCAAAGTTAACATGGCCGTTTCTTTGATTTCAATTGAATTTTTTACTTTGTTCTTCCTTCTGTAATTAGCAAGAAACAACAATAAAATGCAATTAAATTTAGAAAAAATACAGATGCCAAAATTTAAAAACAAAACTGTATGCCCAGAGTTGATTAGCCTTCAACATGCTATGGAAAATAAACGGTAAATAAGAGATCCTAGAGGGGAATCACTAGATTTAGCGAATTCCATGTGATAACATTTTAAATAATAATAAAGTGAAGAAAAAGAAAGAAAAAAAAGAATAAAAACGAAAATATAAAGAAGAATAGTAAAATGAAAGAAGAAAAAGAAATAACAGAAATAGAAAGAAGAAAAATAATAAAGAAGAAAAGAAAAAAGAAAAGAGAAAAGAAAAGCGGTAAAAGAAAGAAGAAAGAAGAAAAAGAAAATGGAGAAGAAAGAAAAAATAAAAATAATGAAAAAAAGAAAAAAGAAAGAAAAAAGAAAAAACAGAAATGGAAAGAATAAAATGAAAAAAAAGGGAAGAAAAAACAAAGAAGATAAAAGAAAACAGAAAAGAAAGAAAAAAGAAAAAGAAAAACAGAAAGAAAAAGGCGAAAAAGAAAGAAGAAGAAAAAGGAAGAAGAAAAAGAAAAAACAGAAAAAGAATGGAGAAAACAAAAAAAGAAAGAATAAAATGAAAAATAAGAAAAATAAAAACAACAAAAAACAAGAAGATAATGTCGACGCCAAAATAAAAACGACATGATGCAAAGAAAAACAATTGAAACCATTGAAGGATAAAACAAAAAGTAAAAAAATATAAAACTGACGCAGTTGAAAAATAAAATATCGAAGTTAAACAAAACAAGTAAATTATTACCAGCAAATATGAAGACGTTGTCTCCATTGAGGAAAAGAACAAGAAAGAGGAAAAGAAAGATCTCAACACTGATGAAGCGGCAATCTTGATTGGGATTGTGATGATTAGAATGTCAATGATATCCATATTAAAATTATCAGCCCAAATCATGATGATGCTATCAATAATAATTATAGCGAGACATAAAGGCTTCTTTTCTTTACATTCCACAGAAGCGATTTTAAAACACTTCGCGGAATGCGTGCAAGATTAAAACAATGAAAAAATAATGAGAAAAGAATAGCGATGCCGGTATGTCTCTATTGTTCTTCCTCTTATCAGTAACATCAACAACAGCAACATCACTATCAACCAAAACAATATAAAATGCAATATATATATATATATATATATATATATATATATATATATATATATATATATATATATATATATGTGTGTGTGTGTGTGTGTGTGTGTGTGTGTGTGTGCTTTTGTCCATACAGGCAGATGTACAGCTAGATCAGAAGCTATACAAAAGTATTAAAAAAGGCATTGTATGATAATAATAATAATAATAATAATAATAATAATAATAATAATAATAATAATAATTTTAATAATAGCAGAACTTGAATAATTCCAGTTGGAGTCTTTCGTTAGATTGGAAAAAGTTCAGATGGATTCAATGAAGAGATGCCTGTTAGCCCATACCTTAAATGAACACAAAAATTCTACGCAGAATACAGCCCACATCTTATGCAGGGCTTTATCTATGTAAAATATGTGCGGTCTTTGGTTGCGTCTTTTTTTTTTAAACAAAGAGACCCAGGGAAATTTCATGATGCCATTTCTGACATGATGTCTCTGGTTGGGTCTTGGAAGAAAATGAGTATACAGCAAAAATCAAAGTAAATAATAATAATAATAATAATAATAATAATAATAATAATAATAATAATAAAAAAAAAAGAAGAGGGAGCTGAAAGGGAAAGAATTAGCTGGAGTCAAAAGAATTTACAGTCATAGCAAACTACACGCAAAGTAACATTTAAAAGAATAAATGCTACATTTACCGTTTCTTCCTACATCGGAGCATGGCAAAAGTGATCTTCCACAAATGTTCAGTTTTCCGTCGCCAACGACAGATACTTATCAAATTTTATGGGGTAGGCAGATTGGTAGGGGGGGGGTCTGGATATCAAAGAATTCATTAAACAAAGGGGTAGAAGCAAAACAGTAAAAGTTATACTTTTCCGGTCATCTCTCAGCCTACTAGCCGCTAAAAGATACAGTTTTAAATTTTCACTCAAAGACATGATAGTCAAAGGGCAGAGCATTGTAGGAAAATCACACCTGTAGCCATGAAAAAGGTAAAGATAAATACAATATGATCCCTGTCAATGCGGATACATACACATGTAAATTATATATATATATATATATATATATATATATATATATATATATATATATATATATATACACACACACATACGGGACAGAGAGATAGATAGATATTAGTAAACATGTACACATATACGCAACGACATTGGGAGTACTATTTGGTGGACCTTCGACCAGTCTCCTGAGGCTGAGATGTGTGGGTGTCTCCACTTCCTCATTAGTACCTCATTCTTAATAAAATATCCAGTTGGAACTTTCTCCAACTCATCCTCGGGCAATACGTGACGGAAGAGTGGGGTGAGCTCAGAATCACTCCCCTGCTCTGTTATAAGTGCTCTCCTCGATAATGGAATGTCCATAGCGGGCTCAACAATACCATCGCTATTTCCAGTTGGGTTACTATCGGAGGATAATTTAATCCCACATCAGGATTTATGAACGTCTGCGATAGGTCTATCACTTCGTCCTCTGTCCTATCGATTATCTCGTTTGTCTTTTCATCGGCCTTCTTTCTGGCCTGTGCTCTGGTCACTGCACACGAGTGAAATATATCGATATTCTCTTCCTCGATGTCTTCGTTGTCTACCGAAGCAACCGGTTCCGGAACTACTTTGGGGTGGGGTATCACCCTACCACCCGCCAATTCGTTTCCTAACAGCATGGATATGCCTTTCATGGGCAGACGAGGAACTACTCCGACCTCGACAGGGCCAGAAACTAACCCAGACGTAAGGTGGATTCGATGAAGGGGGACGCTAACAAAGTTGCTGCTAACACCCTGTATGATAACAAATTCGCCAGTGGCCGAATCCGATCCACACGGCACGAAGCTCTCCACAATCAGGGACTGAGTCGCCCCAGTGTCCCGCAAGATCTTCACGGATTTCTTCTTCGTGGGATTATCAACGGGGGATACAGCACCATTAGAAACAAATGGCCTATACTCCTCCCTCACATCTTCATCATTGGGTTTCCTATTCATGGTAACGCTGTCGGAAGAAATTAGCCCTTGGGGTCTGTCTTGACTTAGGGATCTGGACTCGGCATTCCGCTTCGTCCAACAATTCGACACGAGGTGTCCTACTTTATTGCAGTAGTGGCACATGGTTTTCTCTCTCTCCTATTTGTCTGCCGATAAACCGGTGAGTGAGAACTAGGATTTTATCCGCATTGACAGGGATCATACTGTATTTATCTTTACCTTTTTTTTTTATTTTATTTTTTATTTTTTTATAAGTTTATATACTAAAATGCATTTATCCCCCCCTGGAGTGGTCACTCGGACTTATACTAAGTTAAAACTTACTGTAGTCTACCCCACTGAATACCACACAATCTTTTGAAATATTCTCTCTTTATATCAATAAACCCACAATCTCATTGTATGGGCGTGCTCCTGGATCTTCTTCGAGATTCGTCCGACAGCTGATAATCTGAACATAACTACCCCTTGGCGGTCAAGGTTAAAACGCATCTCTACTAATTTCAATGAATACGAATAATACTTCATACCGGATCGGCCGTCAACCGGGGCAACAAGGGCCGCGTCACTCAGAGAGGAACCAGTCTGAGATCGAAAAGTCTGCCACTGGAACAAACTCTTCCACACACGAAGAGACACTTGGTCACCAAAACCGGATTATTGCCAACCTTGGACCAAGTGACTCTATGCAAAATCGACTAATAAAAAGTAAAGGAACGAAATGGAGCCACGAAGAGTATCGACAAGTCATGACATCCTTCTTCACTGCACTCGAAAACCCAGCAAAGAACACCACCAATCAAACATACCAAATATGGAGAAGTACGGTGGGAAATGATATAAGACCTAACCTCAATCCAAACATGCTTGTCAATGTCCGTAGGGACATCAGGCGAAACAAGGCAGAAATAGATAAGATAAAATTCGTGAAAATATACAATGCTGCTCTGGAAACACTGTTAACAGATAAACCACCGGGAAACATCACAGAAGTTAACAACGTCATATACGCCACAGCTTTAGCAGCGACTCGGAAGCTTGGAGTCAAGACAATAAATAAAATTAACAGACACAGAGAACCAGCTTGGAAAACCAAACTGATTCGAGAAATACAACAAATCAGATGTGAGCTTTCTATATTAGATGAGCTCACCAGAAACCCTAATATTTCCACACGTAAATTCAAAAAGATCAAGCGGAAATATAACATTAAATCCCTAATTGATATTCCATCAATCAAGGAAATGCTGAAGCAGAAACTTCAGCTGAAGGCGCAGAGAACAAGACGATACGAAAAACGTTGTAGGTTCTATCGCCAAAATAAATTATTCCGAACAGATCTTAAGAAATTTTACAGGGAAATTGGAAAAACACCTATACATGTCGAAAGGCCACCATCGATTGATAATGTACAGACATTCTGGGAAAATATCTGGAGCAGCCCAAAGGAGTATAACCCAAATGCAGAGTGGATACGGCGTGAAGAAGAACGAATGCTGGATACACCTCTGCAAGAATGGGAAAATATATCCACAGATGATGTTAGGCAAGCTCAAACGAAATCCCAAAAGTGGAAATCCCCAGGAAGTGACAAGTTGCCCAATTTCTGGCTGTATCATCTCACATCTACCCATGAAATTCTTGCAAAAACATTATCAACGCTTGTAAATAATCCCTATGAAACCCCGGAATGGATTACTGAAGGTATGACATACCTCATACCAAAAACAACTGAAACAGACGACCCGAAAAATTATAGACCTATAACATGTCTCTCCACAACGTATAAGTTGATCACGTCTGTATTGACGAACCGTACTTATTCCTTTCTCGAAACAAACAGCACTCTCCCGCTGGAACAGAAGGGATACAGAAGAGGTTCTTATGGCTGCAAGGATCAACTTCTGATAAATAAAATGATCCTGGAAAATTGCAGGAGACGACGCAGGAACCTAAGTGCAGCGTGGATTGATTATCGTAAAGCCTTTGATAGTGTTCCACATTCTTGGATCCTTAAGACTTTGGAAATGTACAAAGTTTCCCCTGTGGTATTAAATTTCCTTAAGCACAGCATGGGAATGTGGAACACCAAACTATACCTTAATCACACCGGGGGCACTGCCATATCCAACCGTCTGAGTATCCGACGTGGAATCTTTCAAGGAGATTCTCTGTCACCCCTTCTGTTTTGTTTATCCTTAATCCCTCTTACACATGAACTGAACAACAGTAGCTATGGTTACAAAATAAATAAGAAAATACTCAATCACCTACTCTACATGGATGATCTCAAACTCTTTGCCAAAGACGACAATGAGTTGAAAGGCATCCTCAATATTGTAAAATACTTCAGTGACGACGATGGACTTCGGATTAGATAAATGTGCAAAAGTAACTTTCAAGAAAGGTAGAATTACAGAAACACCCTTAATAGATTTAGATTTTGTCACAAAGATTAGGGAACTGGAGCATGGTGAAGCTTATAAGTACCTAGGAATTAGTGAAGGAGATGGTATACACAACAACCCCCAAATGAAGAAAAAAAATAAGAAAAAGAATACTACAGACGTGTACGTCTGGTACTAAATACTGAGCTGAACTCAAAAAAACAGGATATCAGCCATAAACACATTGGCTGTCCCTGTAGTTCAATACAGCTTCAATGTCCTTAACTGGACCATAGCTGAAATTAAGCGACTGGATGCCAAAACGAGAAAGCTACTCACTTGCTATCGCATGCATCATCCCAAAGCTGATGTCGACCGTCTGTATGTGCCCAGATCCGAAGGAGGCAGAGGATTAGTTCAACTAGAACTGTCCTACAAAACTACAAAAATTGGCCTCCAAAGATATTTGGAAACTACTGAAGACTGGATGATGGTATGCGTCAAGGAACATGAAAGTAGTAAGCGTCTCTACTCCGTAATGAAGGAAGCCAACAAATTCAAAATGGAGTTCCAAATGGGCGTAGAGATGCAACTACAGCACAATACACCGGCTGAAACTGCAAAATACCTAAAAAAAAAAAGATAGCTAAGACGAATGCAACAGACCAGTTACAGAAGCGATGGCACGATAAACCGCTTCATGGCCAATACTCTGCCCGTACCAAACAAGCTGACGTAGACAAAACCCGTACCCATCAGTGGCTACGTAGTTCAGGGTTGAAAGCGGAAACTGAAGGTTTTATCCTTGCTGCGCAGGACCAATGCTTGATAACTAGGAATTATCAAGCACATATATTAAAATATTGTGTCAGCCTAAAATGCAGATTCTGTGATAAATATCCAGAAACGATTGATCATCTTGTAGCAGGTTGTACGGTGTTGGCACCCACTGAATATAAAACCCGACATGACAGAGTGGGCCAATATCTGCACTGGAAAATCTGCAACTTCTACGGAAGAAAACTGAAAGAAACTGGTATGAACACCACCCAGACCCGGTTACGGAGATAGGACCTGTTACAATTCTATGGACTACACAATACACACTGACAGAACAATCAAGGCCAACCACCCAGATATTGTTATTAAAGACCACAAACAAAATCGGTGCCTCCTTATTGATATGACAGTCCCTGCCGACTGCAATGTATCTTTGAAGATATTCAAAAGTTGTCAAAGTACAAGGACCTTGAAATAGAAATCTCGAAAATGTGGCATATGGGAACATCAACAATCCCTATTGTAGTTGGAGCTCTAGGACTGGTTGGAAAAGATTCCAGTAGACTAATTGAAGGGATTCCTGGAAGTCCATGCCTCAAGGAGATACAGAAAATTGTTCTGACAAGTACAGCCCACACCTTACGAAGGGCTTTATCTATGTAATTTTTTTTTTTTTTTGTCAGTGGAAAGTGTCATGACGCCATTTCTAACCTTTTGGGCAAGGGACCCGGAAAGAAAATGTGTAAACGCCAGAAATAAAAAAAAATAAAAATAATAATAATAATAATAATAATAATAATAATAATAATAATAAATAATAAATAATAATAATTATAATAATAACAAAATGTCTTCCAACAACATACAAACTGTTAACATCTATTTTAACAAAACAGACATATTTCTTCTTGGAAAGAAATGACATACTACCACTTGAACAAAAAGGGTGCAAACGAGGCTGCTACGGATGTAAAAAGACCAATTACTTATTAATAGGATGATCCTGGAAAACTGCTTCCGTGAAAAAAAAAAATCTTAGTATTGCCTGGATAGATTATCGTAAAGCATTCGATAGTGTAACATTCCTGGATCTTAAAGTCTTTAATATGTACAAGGTATCACCCGTTATCATCAATTTCATCAAACAATGTATGTCGATATGGAAAACTACACTTTACCTCAATCATAAAAATGGAACCTATAAGTCTGGCGAAATAAACATCAATAGAGGAATATTTCAAGGTGACTCTTTGTCTCCTTTATTATTTTGCATATCACTTATAGCATTAACCAGCCAACTTAACAAGACAGAATGCGGTTACAAAATAGCTCATAAAAAGAAAATAAACCATCTATTTTACATGGATGACTTAAAATTGTATGCTAGGAATGACAATGAGCTGGAAGGTCTTCTGCAAACTGTAAAATGCTTCAGTGAAGACATCGGAATGAAATTCAATTTGGATAAATGTGCTAAAGCTACAGTTTTACGAGGATCGCTACAACAAACTTCCTCTATTAGTTTAGACCCTGCTGTAACAATAAAAGATTTAGAACAAGGAGAAGCTTATAAGTACCTAGGTGTAAATGAGAGTGAAGGAATTCACCATAAGAAAATGAAAAAATAGTGGTAAAAGAGTACTATAGAAGGGTACGACTGGTATTAAAACTGAATTGAATTCTCAGAACAGAATTATGGCCATTAATAACCTAGCCATCCCAGTGGTCCAATATAGTTTCAACATCTTGAACTGGACTCTAAAATGACATCAGACAAATGGATTCTAAAACAAAAAGCTTCTTTCTAAGTATAAGATGCATCATCCAAAGGCTGATGTAGACCGTCTATACATACCCCGTAAAGAAGGTGGAAGAGGTCTTATTCAGCTAGAATTGTCATACAAGACAACAACTATTGGCTTACTAACTTACATGGAAACAACAAATGACTGGATGATAAAATTATTGAAACAACATGAAAACAGAAAGAAAAAAAATATTCAATAATAAAAGAAGGCAGTAAATACAAACAACATTTACATTTAGTAGATTCTGTAGTAAATCAAAACAGAAGCCAAGAACCAACTAAGCAAAAGATATGAAAAAAAAGCCAAGGATAAAGCCCTTGAACAGATGAAACAACGCTGGCAAGACAAACCTCTGCATGGCCAATATCAGAACGTGCAAATAAACCCAATGTTGATAAAGTTAATACTCATCGATGGTTACGAGCATCTGGATTAAAGTCTGAAACTGAAGGCTTTATTCTTGCAGCGCAAGACCAGAGTCTTTTCACTAGGAATTTTCAGGCAAATATCATACATAATAATGTGGATCCAAAATGCAGGGTTCTGTGACAAATACCAAGAAACAATAGACCATCTAATCTCAGGATGTTCTATACTTGCCCCAAATGAATATAAAAATCGTCACGATAGGAGCAATACTTAGACTGGACAATGTGCAAACACTTTGGAAAATGTGTAAGCAAACACTGGTATGAACATCGGCCAGCGCCGGTTACAGAAATAGAAGATGTCACCATTCTATGGGATTATACCATCCACAGAGACAGAAAAAATTGAAGCAAATAGGCCGGACATTATTGTCAAAAAACCAGAAAGAAAAAACTTTTAATTTTTTTTTGTCCAGCGGATTGTAACATAGCAACCAGGAATTTGAAAGACTATCAAAATACAAAGACCTGGAAATTGAAATAGAAAAAATGTGGAAATTGAAAAAACAAGAATAAATGCACTTGGAATTATAAAAAATGGAACAAAACAACACATTGAAAGAATCCCTGAAACCCCAGCTTAAGAGACAACAGAAAATTGTCTTATTAAACAGCACACACACTAAGAAACTTTGTCTATGTAAAGAAGATAAAAAAAAAAAAAAAAAAAATTAACCTAATAATAACAACACACCACGACCTGCCTTAGGTCTTTAATAATAGCAGAAATAATAATAATAATAATAAGAAGAAGAAGAAGAAGAAGAAGAAGAAGAAGAAGAAAAAGAAGAATATTTGCATTGCTAAATAAAAAGATATATCGGGCAACCTCATGACGATGTCTTTAAATTATGACGTTTGATATATATTTTAATTTAGTTCAGTCATGAGCAAACTGCAGCCCGTAGTCCGTCTAATTTCATGAGGAAAAAAACACTTCTAAAAAAAATTGGTTTGTTTCGTTCTCACTTGTTCATTCATACACGGGCATCCATAACCGCATAAATAAGCAATTATTAAGTGAAATAATCCTTGCATTTATAATCTATCGGCGAAGATAACGTTTTCAGCGCTTTAAACCATAGGCGACTTGCGCTAAGGAACACAGATGTGTAAATATCTTTAGAAAAAGGAAAAGTCCAAAATATTTTTTCTCTGGCGAAGAAACAGATCCCTTTTTTTTTTTTGTATTTTCAACTGAAAAACTCGGGAGTAAAACCTGTGGACAAATCCGGATTCGGAATCCCTAAAACAGTACGATGTTCAACTTAATTCTGGCAACACCAGCGAATCACTCTCATGTTGGGCGGTACAATCAGAACAGATGCAGCGCCTCCATGAGCAAGTAAGTGATAAACGTTTGGAGCGCAGAACCATGTTCTCTCAAGACCGACGGATGCATACATAATATACAACTAAACAAGTAATTATATAATAATAATTTTTTTTATATATATTTTAATATTTTTTGCATTTTCAATAAATTAGAAATTAATCCCATAAAGAGGAGTGTGTTAATCACACTCCATCTGTGTTAATAGCATCAAATTTTACTTAAAAATTTAAAAAAAAAAAAATTTTCTCCAAAGAAAAAAATAATCAACTTATCCCTAGTTTTAAGACAGACACTTATGCGTACCTTCTTCTGTAGTGAACATGGCTGAAGCACCTTCAACGAAAAATAACCAAGAAACGTTTTAATGGCGAGGTGCGATTTATGATGAGCTATATCCCATACTGTCCAATGTGGAGAAAAACTGCCACGTCTGCTTTAGCCGTTATCTATGTTTCGGTTATATATGAAAAGATTAGACTTTTACAAGTCTAAGTCTTTACCAGAAGGAAACAAAAAAAAAATCCGGGTTCTCATCATTGAAAGCAATCACACAAAGTAATATCTAAGTTAAGGAAAACTGTTCATATTATGTTATCCTTAACTTAGATGATGATTTGATTTGAAATTTCAACTTTGATTTTCGAGTAGACGGGTCGGGATGTTAAATGATTTTTTAAAAAGAAAAATTCAGCATCTTGAGTGCAACCACAGCTTTTATTACATAGTCAGGACATTTCTTCCCACTTTTAATTTTGGCTGCATGTGTTTTTGGACAGAACGTTTCATTATTAGAAAAAATAACAGCCATTATTTCAGACGCCTATTTTAAAACCAAAGACGCCTCAATTCGTTATTGATGAATTCTGCTTTTGTCCTACCTGGTACAGTGATTTCAGTCATTTTGCTACCTCCGTAACGTAGCGGTGCCTTGTCTATGAATATATTCATGGTAATTGTTCGAATGAACTTTCCTCTCATTAGACTCTATGAATTTAAACGCAATACTAGATTGGAAGTAAGGTCTCGTCGAATAAAATGTGAAAAGGTCAAATGTAACTGTGAATTCCATGCTAACAGTTTTTCTACCTCCCTTTTCGCTTATAGAACTCTCTTCCGGTTTCTTTATTCCAAGTCATCTTTGATCTTCAAATATTTAAACGTAATGTCAATTGTTATCTTCTATCTTGTTCTTGATCTTTTATTGTTCTCGCCTCTTAATAATCTTCCTCCTTTTCTTATATTCTTTCACATACTGTAACCCTATGAGATTTAGCGGCTTTATTCCCTGGCTTGGAATGAAATGATTGAAAAAACTTCTGGAATAATTAAATTCACACAAAATGTGCAGAAAAATTTAATCACCCACTGGTTAGTTATTATGGTTCAGCGGCTTGAACAAACTTCCCGAACATCGAAGCAGAAAAAAAATATTCCAAAGACGGTCAGTGAAAATACTACACCAATCGTATATAACTGCATAGAATTCTTACGAAGTTGCGATGTGATGTTTATAGAAAGTAACTGTTAGGTGTTCCGACAGAAAAATGGTCGTTAGTTGATAGTATGATCAATGGAAGTATTTGTAACAGCTGTTGTAAAATTTGAATTCATATTCTGAGAAAATGACTTTCAAGTTAACGACCAGAATCTAATTTATTAAAAACAGATTTTCCATGGGCGTTTGAATGAAATTTAATGTTTATTTTACATAGGAACTGTAGCTGAGAGCGCTCATTCTGAAAGGTACCGTTTTTTTCTCAAATTGGGAAACAGTAAAGCTCCATTTTAACTTTTGTTTCATCTCATAGTCAAATATCGTAAATCAAAATTCTGAGAATGTGTTTTGTTAACTTGAAACAAGCTTATTTTCTCCTTAAAAGATTAATAATATTTGAAACAGCGCTATCATAGTTTAAACAGAATTATGTCATATATCATAAACATAGTTTTAAATTTAACAAAAAATAGTGCAGTGTTATAAGAAGACATGATCCAACATCAAATGATGTTCAGTTTAATTGAACACCTTAATACATCATAATTTCTTCTTCTGTTGTTGAGAACGCACATTTTATGCCGTGTTTGCATTTATTTTAGATTGAGTACTTGCGTTATATCCACGTAATACTAGCTGTAGTATGATTCATGTTGTATGTAACAAAACACTGCCATTCATTAGTCACTCAAGAATAAACGTTCTTGAGTCCAGTTTCACTACGACTTCGACGTTTCCAACCATAAGAAAATTTTCCTCAAATTTTAAGGCTTGATGTCTCAGTAGTAGTCTTAATATCAAAATATTTTATTTGAAAGAAGAATGGAAAAAGAGAAGAAGCTGTCGAAATAAAGATTTGATTTAACCATTTCAGATTGCTTATGTCGAACAAATAAAAAGCTTTCCTTATCTCAAATCGACCATCCACTTACAGCAATGGCATTCTCCGTACAGAGTGTGCTGGAAAGGCTAAAGCAATCAGGTACTTTTCAGATGTTTCCATAGCATGAATACTGACCTTTTGGAACATGTCTGCTTATCGCGGCACGGTCAAGGTCGTATCAGTACATATTGTGCACTTACCTGAGCAGGTGGATTAATAATGGGTTCTTACATGGTCACTTAACTATTCATGTCAATTCTCTTTAATCAATGCCATTTTAGTAAATATGAGATAAGTGTACTTTTATCATCTCATACGTAACATTCTCTGCTAAAGCCTGACGACTATATTGTATCATATAAAACAGTTTTCCGTTCTAGGAATTAATTATTTTTATTATCTAATTGTAAAATATATTGTTGCTGCGCTTGTTCAGTGTTTTTTTAAAAATATTCTGGGATGATAGTGCATAACGAAAATGATTATGTGCCATACATGATACACGCTTACGCGATCATATATCTTTGGATACATGACTGCATTAGGTTGTCCTTTCTTTCTGTGCTAGACCAGTTGCCATCCAAGGCTATAGAAGTCCGCACAGTCCGGCTATTTATCCATAGCTGCGGAAAGAAGAAGAGAATTCATACTTTTCCCAAGAGTATGTAATTAACACATTAATTCCATCTATATTTTACGCGCGCGCGAGTTTTCCTCCCTTCCTTTCACACTCGTGCGTGTGTGCGCGCGGTTTGCACCCCTTCCTTCCTCTCACAGCTAGACGTAGCAGTAACCTGGAGGAGGAACTTCGCTAGCTCCTACTGATGAAGTCAGCCTAACAGATTTTGAATTTTTTTCCCGCGCGTTTCTCGGCGTCTCAAAGGAACAGCGTTTGCAAGCCAGTTGCCTCCCGACATTCGACCTAACTAGACGGGCAACTCATTTATTCCGTGCCCTTAACCCATATGCGGGCCGGAATATCTTATCTCAACAATGTCGACCTCACACTGTACCAAGACTTCTTCTCGTCTTGAAGCTGCCCGCAGGTCAGACCTTCTCCGTTTTCGACCAGAAGACGTTCGAGACACACGACACAATCGTGAGCAAAACTTCGTATTCAACAAGTGGCTTATTTTTATCCCTCGTCAGTCAATCTTAAATAGAGACAGGGATATCTTACTGACGAACAAATATTCTTCGTCCCTTCTGGACTCGCCATAAGTAACTTCACATAGACGATGCAACCAACTGCAAATAACTCTTCGTCCTTTTGGCTAGACGTCCATAGCAATCCGTTAAAATTTTCAACAGTTAATTCAAGGTCTGACCAAACTCTGAGACGACTGAACTTTCTCTCTACCTTGAACCTGAACATGAAAAAAAAAGATAAAAATAAAACACAAAAATCACATACACTCTCAACGCCAAAAACCCACAGTGAGTACTCCTTTCTATCTGTGCGCACATAGACCTCGTGTTAACGAGTTCCTTTTTCCAGAACCTTTTAAAAACTCTTTTCCCGCCTTGTTCATTTTGTTTTCCTATTTTGGCGCGGGACATCTTCTCTGATCTCGTACCACGAGATACCTACTTGTTTTTTCCATTTAATAAAAAATTACACATGTTTTACATCCAGACGCCTTTGTCATTTTATTCCGGCTATCTCTTTGATGTTTATAATTTATGCACTAGTTGACTGACCCCGTTCCTCTCACTGTTCATTCACGCATTTCTTTTAATACATTGTTTGTGGACTCGGTAGTTTAGTGTGGTGTCTGGCATAAGGCCACTTAGTAATAAACCAGCACTGCACGCTGCCGGGTCTGCAACAAGAGTATTAACACATAAGTGAATGTAATGGATTCGACTGGAATTCGAACTCGACTCTCACAATTCCGCAATCCGAGGCGCTATCCATTACTCCACCGTAATTACCTAAATTGAGTAATGCTATAAAAAAATTGTGTTAAACATTAGAAGTAAACTTATAAGGTTTTGTAAGAATGATATAAGACATTATAAAGCTTCAAATATTTTATGTCTTTTCTAATTAGGTAACATTTATAATATTGATAACAACATAAAACACTCGGATGAAAGTGTTTTTTTTTATTGTAGATACCATAATAAAAATTAAAAGATCACATAGGTAATATAGTAAAACACGAAGGAAAGGTTTACAATGAATTTTAAAAAATAATCAAAGAGAATGCTTAATTGAGAAATGAGATACAACCCAATATGAGGACAACGTATTAAGAATTTCAAAATCAACCGGATATAGGCATTTAAACCCCTGACTAGTGTACAGAAAATCTGACATACGAAAGCGGATACGAAGGAACAGAACAAATATTCTGGTTTAATGGATACCGGCTCGAAATGAAAACTCGGAGAGATGAGTTCGAATATCCTAGCGGGTTTGATATATTCACTTACGCACAAATGCTCTTGGAAAAGGTATGAATCCATTCGTTCTCTTCCCAGTTATAGGTTGGATAGCAGGACACCCTGTGTTCTTTAGACTTTGTTGGCAACCAGTCTGCTGCAGAAAGAAAAAGCATCTTACAGCTAGAAAATTCTTCTACCTCGTCAGTGATGTATTAGTTTTCTAAGCGAAGATGTGGCACATGGCCGAAATTATGGGGCACCCAATGAGGAACGAACTCACTATTCAGTTGTAACAAGACCAGCTGGGTAACCATTACACCACGCCGTCAGTCATGTATCGAAAGATACATAACGCCCAAGTATGTATCACATGTAGCAATTAACTATTGATAAAGGACAGGAAATTTTAGAGAGCCGTGATCGCCCCCATCCTGAGAAGACACTGCACATTTAAAAATTATTTTGTGTAATAATTCAATCATTTTCTATTCAAGTGCAGACGGTTAACTCCGTGTATATATTCTGGATTACTCTAATATATCAAATAAATCAATTGATATTGAAAACCGAATTGTTATCTATACTTTACAAGTCTTTCCGAGCGTGTGAAGCTAGCAAACGATCGATCGGTGAATCAATTTCTCCTCAGATAGATCGATGCATAAATAATTAAAATGATAAACAGGTAAGAAATTGAACTGTCTGTTTCTTTACCTTTCGAGAAGTATTTCCATAAATGTGTTTGTGTATATAAGTGCAGATTTTGTACGAATCATTTTAAATGCATGTTTAAATGTTCATAAAATATGTACGAGTGGCCTAGATTTATTTACTCAGACTAAAGTAACAGATCTCATTATAACTTGACGAGATTGTCTGGTCAATGAATTTTTTACCAAACATCTCTGACTGCTTCCGACGTGAGAAAGTAATTTTTCAAAAAACAATATTATGGAAGTTGTGAAATAAAATAATATATAAGATAGTTGCACATTTTATATAAACCAAAAAAAAAAAAAAAAACTTATGTAATTATTCGTTTTTTTTTTTATTTGATATATTTTTCGTTTTTATTTTTTACAACTCTCCAGAAAACCGAATACATTTTTCTGTTCTCTAATTTCCTCTGTCTACATTAGAAGTATTAGTAAATATTTTGCTTGCAGATTTGATTAGATTAATGAAAGAAAACTTCAAACGCAGCTTCCTAAACATTCTACAGATGTACATCTAGACACAGGAATGAACTGAAATGTCTTATGCATATACTTATTGCAATATAACGTTTTTCCAGAAAAAAAATGAAGAAAAGACTATAATATGAGTAACATTAAAGAGAAATGTGCTTATAAGCGACGTACTATTGTCTCTAAATGTGCATGTGGTGTGGCGGTTATCGATGCAGAAAATGAAATCAGCATGACAAGTTCAAATCCAAACTGAAACGTTAGCGTCAGTTTGCATTCATATCGTTTATGAATAAATCAAACCCTCTCTTTCATACTGACATAATAACAGGAGCAAAAGGTAGAAAAAATAGCAGTTTCTACTGGCAACGTAATAGTTATTAGTGCGAAAGAGTAATAGTTGAGTGTGTCCCTTGCAACAGTCTAACTCTCTGCCTTCGGGCGGAGAGGAACCAGGACGAGGCTCCGCCGAAGGGCAGAGTCTCGTTCGGGGTGGTTGACTGCCCCTGAACCCGTTTATGCGGGTTCAAAGAGGGAATATTTTTGGGCGAACCTTCGGGCTCGTAGATTGCAGGTTAAACCCGGCCTCGTGCCACACGTAACCCTCGTGGGGGTAGCTAAATATCACTTCTCATTAATTCTCATTAAACCGCTTGGTTAATGCTAGAACTGTAACGTTTGTCCAAACTAAGACCGATGGAAAATACATAAACAGACAATGCTTATCTCCGTCACATTGATATTATTAAAATAGCAGTACAGAGAAGTAGGGCAGAAAGGATTTTGCACGGGAAGTGTAATGGATGTGGGAAATGCGAGTTGAGTTCAACTTGCGTCTTCCCTTCCGTTAACTTTGCACCAATCCGCTTAGTAAATGCGTGAATCCATATTATTTCGATGAGTTGCGTTCTCTGGTGACCAGAATATGAGAAGAACAACTCAGAAACGTAAACATTGGAAAAAAAAGGCAGGAAACCACTCCGCTAATATTCCCAAGAATATTTTTTTAAAATTTCCAGACAAAAGAAAAAAAAAAAGAGGAAACTCTGAGAGTCATTCACACCTACGTTCCAAAGGAATATGATATTGTAATAAAATAAATGAATGAATTTTTTGCCAGAATAGCATATTACGCTAAGCAACATAGATTGTAAATAAGACTTGTCACGTTTAAAAATTAAGAAGCTCGAATCAGTAAATAGTGTTTTTTTACTTTCAGTTTGTCTACGTAAAAAAACCTTATTCATTAAACGAGGACTTTTTAAAGAACAGTTGCATACATGTATGCATGTATTTGTGTGTAGAGTAACGTTTGCCGACAGGGAAAAATCTATTCGTGTTTCAATTCTTGACTAATTTAAATGTATCACTTTCACAAAAATAGGTATGGTAACGATATATATTTTTCCAGAAAATATAGGTTAGATTCAAGGGTAGACGGTTTTTTTTAGCTTTTTGTGGAGACTAGTTTATGAAAATAAAAACTCTGATTTGTACACCTCGAAGAAAGCAACCCAAAACGATTACCCAAGAATTTCATGGAGAGCTTTGTGTCAAATCTACGTTGCTCTTAGAAAATTACCCAAGAATTCATGGTGATTCAAAGGTAATAAAGAAACGTGAACTGTGAACAGTCAGGGTGTATTTGTGACGCAATAGATAAGGCGTCAAGCTGTAACAATGCGCATTGAATGGGTTCAGGTTTGACTGCTGAATGGTTGTTGGGACCGGAAATACGAAGCATTCTATCTATTAGGTGGCGACTGATATAAGTTCTGTTCTAATATATGTTAGCAAAGAATATAAGTGCACATGTTTTACGGACAGATATCAGCCGTATAGGAAAATTGATATTAAATTTCAACTTAAATATTGTGCTACACAGCCTGTCAGACAACACACATTAGATACCTCACTATATTATGTGTAATTTATTTATCGGCAACCAACATGGCCGCCAAAATGGACAAACTACCGTCGGTTCGAATTTCTAAAGCCAAAGAATATAGATATTGGATGATAAAATAACGATAACAAATCGGCTTGTTAGGGGAGGGTTTGTCTTTGGGGGGGTTTACAGTTTATTTCGTGTGAGAAGGTTACCGAATGATAATATGGAGTCAGGCTGTGAGCCGGTTTCTCTGCAAACTGCTTACGATTTTACACTGGTAATTGACATTTTAGAGTGTGTGAATAGGTGAGGCACAGTGGAATAATGGATCGGATTTATGAATCGGTGAGCCGAGTTCGAATTACAGTCAAATTCATTTCATTCACTTATGTGAAAGTTATTAATTCATGCTTTCTCCCCCACCAGATAAGAGTAAAAAGCAGGATAGACAGCGCCTTGGTGTCAACCAGTCTAGGGGAAGGAAAAACTCAAAATTCAAAACAACACGTATAGTAGGATCGAATCCCTCAGGCTATCTTGCCCAGAAAACACTTCTGCTACTGAGACGGCAAGTAAATGTGGTGACACTATGTCTCTATTAGGGTTACGGGTTTCATGATTAGGGGGAGTTTTTTTTTAAAGACTAACTGGTATCAGGTGAGATATGAATCGATCACGAAGTAGAAAATTTACACACCATTTTCATTGTAGAGTAAATGATCAAATGTGCTTGGCAGAAATGCCCAGCAAATAGAATTAACATAGATTGAAATAAAAATAACAAAAAATAGAAAGGAACTGGGCAAAGATAATATTAATCAAGCGATACATTCAAGACTAATGTAATCAAAGTAACAGTAATGAGGCAAAAAGTTCAAAACCATGAATGGTGTTAACACACTAAAGGTATACAGACAAGCGATTACTGCGTTATGACTTCAAGACAAGATAGAAGAGTATATATGTTCGCTTATTTTCTAGTTTACACCTCCTTCTTGGATTTTTAAAAAGGGGTAGAGGTTTATCCCTTGTTTCCTGTTTAGGATTGGGTTTCCGGTTCCTTCTAAAGACTGTTTCAGATCTATACTCCTAAACTTTGTTCTTTCCTATACTGTTACAAGTCAACACTGTAACCATATACCTTGTGTGGCTCTTGGGTCTAGTATTGGGTAAACATTAGTAAAAAAAAAACAAACAAAAAAAAAAACCAGAAATTCGATGAGACTGAGAATTGGCCCAGGAAGAAATTGCAGCATGCACCAGTATGTTTTGTCTATGGATTTGGTGAGGAGGTATTTTTGCAAATATTCCAGTGATTGGAACAAACATTCCTTGGAGTAAGGTTGAATAAAACCAGTGAGAATCCAAACCTTTGGATCAAGCTTCTTTCTATTCTGTGTCCTTGCTCAGTTCTACGTTCTTAAATTCCTACAGGCGTAGGCTGCATTTGTTCTTATTTGCAGATTAGCAACGTTCTAGAACCTAAAATCTACAATATAGTGTATATAAATGCAATATTTCTCTCTGTATTTATGAATATATACTTAAATTAATATTATACTAGTAGTATCCACGAAAACTTCACGGTGTTCCTATTTTAAATTTTTGCTCTCTCATAATATTGAAGGAATAAGCTCAGTGATTGGTCCATGACTGAGATATATCCGTGGAAATTCCCTTATTTCATTGTTAAATATTTTAGATCAACAACATTAACAAAATGTTGCAATCAAAACCAGAATTATGAATCCTGATCATTATGTAAAGACGCAGTAAGTTACCAATGAAACTATTTTAAATCGATAAGATTTTCCATTTCATTGAATTAGACGTTAAATATAGGACGGAATTGACACCTCATTTATCATTTCTTTCATTCTTTTTTTCTTTCTTTCTTTCCTTCTTTGCTTTCTTGCTTGGTTTGAAACCAGAAGAATCCTCTGACTATGTCTTTTCTGTCTTAAAACGGAATAATTGATTGTTTATGAGCCTACAGAAAGGTGTAACTTACGAACTAAAAAAGTAACGTTCATAATTATACTATAGTAGTATTTCGTTTGACAAGATTACTTATTTGACAATGGATTAAACATTAAAATGAGCAAATAATTAGAAAGTGAGGTTGATATTCACTAACGTTGCTGTCGTCATTATCTTAATATCATTACAAATCCTAATGTGTATACAAATGATAAATTAGAATAGCATATGCTTCCTAAGATTTCTACAAGTTTTTCTTGAATCTGTAGACTACATGTGCATTATAGCGTTCTAAAAGATGCTAATAATTATTACAGTAAACTGATACAACACAGGAACATTTCGTTACAAAGAAACAAAAGATTACTGAACTGTTATGCAATATCTATACGCACGAATGGTGGGAAATCGCCAGACAGATGATGAGAAAACGATAGGCAAGTAAAATGTGGTTCTATAGAAGGATGCTGAGGATTTCAGGGGTACGTAAGCATTGAAGTATTATGGTGAATAGAAACAAAAATTATTAAATTTCTTGGACATATAATAAGGAAGGAGGGGTTAACAAATTTAATATTCTCAGTCTATATCGAAGACAAGAAGGGCAAGGGAATGCAACAGACCACCTAACTGATGAGCTATTGTAAATGGATAACAAAATGGAGGACAGGTACCTTGGCAAAGAGGAAAAAGTTGCTAAAGTCTACAAGGGATACAGAAAGGACATGACACATAGAAGAAGAAGAAGAAGAAGAAGAAGAAGAAGAAGAAGAAGAAGAAGAAGAAGAAGAACAACAACAACAACAACAACAACAAATGTGCTTGGGATAATTTCTGTCTGAATTTCTGGGATGAAAATTTATCTTTAGTTACAGTATCTGCATGAGGAATATTGGCTGATTATGTATGGAAGGAAAGAAGGTATTCATGAGTCCCAGTGGAATGAATAATGGACAAGGAAGTACTCTTGAGAGTTAGGCGTCTGAAAGAATCAGTGTATACGCAAGACTATCAGTATCTCTTTAGTAGGCCTCGAACAAAATAATTAAGATATGAGAGCCGCTAATAAAGAAAGACAAGTAGTCAACAGCAGCAACACAAGCAGCAGCAAAACAAGTAGCAGCAGTTGTAACAAAAAGGGAAGAAAAAAACTTCGATGCGTGCAGTCAAGCAACATAAACAGCACTCATCAGTAGGCAGGTTAGGTTTAAGGCCCCAAATATTCCACAGAATATTAGCCTAGTGGATTAAAGCATAAAATTGGTGACATAGTAATTGGAAGTTCAATCCAAGGGTCGGACAGTCTTTACTTGCATTCTGAACATTATTAAAATGATAACTAGACGATATATACCTAGACATGGGGAGTGGAACGAAAACAATCTACGTCTCTAGATTAAATAACGGGTCCAGTTTGAAATTCTGTGTAAGTTACAAGGGTTCGAGATACACCGGGTATCAAAACGGTGATCACAACGCCCAAAACGTGATGAGAATATTCCGAAAGTCAATAGTTTAAGTAACTTCTTCGGATGTAAATTATTGCCTTCCGACCCCTATGAAGTTTAAAATTATAACAAATACTTAAGTATACTAATGTCACTAAACATCAACATACATCGAAGTGTCCCACGCATGTCTAATGATAAAACTAAGCCTATAGGTAAAGATACCCTTATAATTATACAAGTTTTTTTTTTACAAATAAAATTTAAGCAATATATTGTTACTATCGCACTTCTGGTTTGTGGAACGCTCTTCCGGTTTCATGTTTCCAAGTCAAATTAGATCTTCAAAAAGTTACGCAGAATGACAATTGTTATCTTCTGTATTCTTTATGGTTCTTTTTTTTTAAAAGATAAATTAGGCAATTATCTTGAAATATACCTGACCTCGAGCCTGCTGAGATTATTGGAGTCATATTGAAGTAATGTTTTCAAAAATATCCTCATGGATTTGCGCAAAGGATATCTGCTTTACTGACAGAATTGCATAAAGATCTTTGGAGAGACTGGCAGCGGAACAACAATTATTCAAAACTTTCTTTCAAACAACAAATAAAAAAAAAAAAACTTAATGGAACAAGACATTAAAAAAAATTCATTTGAAAAGCAAATATTAAAAAAAAAACTAATTTCAATGATTTCAAACTGCACGAATGGTACCTGTAAATTTGATGAAAAATTGTAGATGTTATCCTGTTTTGTTTTGTTCTTTTAGATGTTTTTTTTTAAGTTTTTGCGAAATAATTGTGAGCAATCGGCTACTCTACGCGCATTTACCAGAGACGGTTGATTACTGGAGTCTTTCATTTTACCCTATGTTCTTTACAGATTTCATTCGGCTTTGGCAGCTGCTATTGGTTCTGTCAATATTAAGAAAATCTTAAACAAGCATATGAACATTATAACCCTGAATATATTATGATTAAGATTATATTTTTGACCGTTGGAATGTTTCTAGCTTGAAACCATTTAAAATGTATTAAATATTTTTTTAAATTATTTCTCCCCAATAAAATCAATAATGCCTCTAATTTGCATTTGGTTACTGAGTGTTAGAGTATGAGGAAAATATTATTAAGGAGAGAGAATAATAAAACAAATTAAGAAGACAGAAGATAACGATTGTCAGTGGACTTTATTATTTGACATACGAGGAATACTTCGATATATGTTAATGATTAGGGGGATTAGTATACTATAATTTATAATCATTTCTTATATCACAGAGTTCTGCATGCAATATTTTCCACCCCAAGAAGTTACTATATACATTCGGGCTATTCTCATCATGTTTCGGGCGTTGGGATCACTGTTTTGAGTGAGAGATATAAACTGACTTAAACATAGATAAATATGAAATATCTGAGATAGATAGATAGTTAGCTAGCTATTATGATAGATAGATAGATAGATAGATATATATATATATATATAGATAGATAGATAGATAGATAGATAGATAGAAAAACTTGAAGCAGAGGAGAGATAATGATTAGAAGAAAGTGAAAATGTATTGCTAAGAACGTTAGGAAGTTTAATGTAATCTGCATTAGTTGAAAAATAATCTGATTTCATCAAAGAAAGTTAATTTTTCATGCTAACGTGAAAAAAAAAGAAAAAAAAAAGCTTGGCATTTTTAGCGATCAATATTCAATATTTCGCATAAACTCACTATCTTTTAGTTTTTCAAACGGACTAGAAATATATTTTTGATTTCTGTCTTCAGTGTTGAGAGGCACGGTGGAGTAATTGATAGCGGATCGGAGAAATCGGTGAGCCGAGTTCGAATTCCAGTCAGATCCATTACATTTACTCAGATGCTAACCTTGGGAAAGGTAGGAATCCTCTTTTTCTTCTCCCAGCTATTGACAGACCGGGTTCTGTAGCCTTGGATGGCAACTGGTCTACCGCAGAAAGAAATGGCAACAGACTGCGGGAAAATCTGCCTCTTCAGTCATCTATCGAAATATACATGATCGCCTAAGACTGTATCACGTATGGCAGATAACTGATGGATCTTCATTGTTAAGTGAGACAAACTAAAATCTTTTCTTTGACTCCCTCACACTACCTCACATTAAATTCTTTTAGTGCCAACACTTTTAAGGATGAAACATGTTCATCTTCTTATATCTTATTTATTGTTTTTTTTTTCTTGCTTTTTGTTAATCCACTTCATACGTTTACTAGTAACTAATCATAATAATACGCCTATCTTTATCAATCTACCTGCATCGATCTATATTCTAATCGCGTTATATACATACATACATACATACATATATATATATATATATATATATATATATATATATATATATATATATATATATATATATGATAACTCACTTCGATTTCATTTGCTTGGAATGTCTTAAGATTTGTTTCGGCAAAATTCTTCATCAGTATTTATCATGCGATGATATATTTCCACTTTGAAGTTTGCGGCCTGAATTCATAAGATTGACGAATAGACAAACCAACCCAGAGATAAGCGGATGAGAAGGTCGACAAGAGATCTCCTCTTGTGAAACTTTGCGCTCTCACTGAATTTCATCTTTAAGAATCGATAGTAACAAAATATAGAATTCAGAAACAAACCGAAATCAATTTTTCGAACGTACTTGAGAATTCGTTGGAGAATTCTATTGATCTGAAAATCAGACTCATGAACTTTGCATATTCATTCGGTTTTCTCTCTGAAAATTTGATTGAAAAAAAGTCTAAAGGAAAGAATTCAGTTTTTTCCCCCTCTATAACGCAGAAGCAATTTCGAAAACAGCGCCACGTTAAAGGGAATTATAAGAAGCAACCTTTCAAGAAGCACAAGGATTCGAAAGATTTTACAAGCATTAGTCAAATACAGGTCGTATAGTGCGAATATCACAGAAAAATAAAGATATCATAAACGAGTATATATTTTTTTAAATATTCCGCCAAAAAATCGTTATGGTCTATTTTCAACAGCTTCTCAAGATGGTACTATTGTCAGACATGCCTCATTGAACATAATGATATGAAACGTAACGCGTTCATTTAGTCTTTCTCCATTTTTGGCTCTCTTGCGTTAAGTTCCAGTGAACGGATTTTTCAATGTGTGCGATCGTACGCATTCAAGCGTACAGGACTCTGTCAATACCCAACTATAATATGGATGCTGACTATAGTTGATACACATTTTATTCTAGAAGTTAAGAACCTGGTCGTTATCTAGATTGGTGGTTACTGGGGAATATCAGGTACTGTAATCTTAGATGTACCGATGGTGTAATAGCTAACGGCTCGGAATTGGTAATCCGAGAGCAGAGTTCCAATTTTGGTCTTTTCTTTATATTGCGCAAATAACATTCAGAAAAGTATGATTCCAATTTTTTTCTCACTCAGATATCGGTTAATTAGTAGGAATTGTATCCGTAAATCATTATTATCTCCAATAAAGTTATTGCACTCTAAAAATATTTTCAGGCTTTAAATAATGTATGAAAGGTTCATAAGCCGTAAAAAACATATCAATCAAAACCTTAAGCACTCTGAGCATATTTAGATCGCTATTGCTTTTTTTTCTTATATTTATCATTTTTTTTTGTTTTTTGTCTTTTTTTTAAATATGCCTCATTACAATATTAGTAATTTTCTCTGCAGAGTATTTTCAGACAATAACGATAAATATTAAAATTAAAGCAGCAAGCTGATTAATATGCTTACAGGTATTTTCAGGTGGTAAACATTAAAAACAAATTAAAAGTAAAATTAACCGTGCCTATAGCTTCAACGTTTCTCGATGTAAAATTCTAACCAAATCTTATTGTAGTTATTTTCTCCCTTGTATATATAAAATATATAGTCATGGTGAAGTCACGGATTGAGGAATCGGAGAGCCGAGTTCGAACTCCAGTCGAATCCATTACATTCACTTACGTTTCCCTTGGGAAAGTTATGAATCGCCTAAGTGTTTATCACGCATGGCACATAAATGGCTGATATATAAAATCCCATCGAATATAATACGATTAATATGAACAAGACATTTTGTTGGACAAAAGTGTAAAGTCAGATTTTTTTCTGAATTTATAGTTCAGTTACAGACATTTAGAATGATATTCAGGGTGAGGCAAAATCGAGCATCATAGGGATAATTTATTAAAACTATAATTACACATGGGAATCTTATTTACTAGTTATTTAATTGTTATATGTGCTGTTCAAAATGACCCCCTTCTATTTCAAAACACATTTCAATTCTTGTGTCTGCATGATTCATTAACATGTCGGAGATTTAGCACTGTCATTTCTGCGCCATTCATATTTAATTCTTTCTTTTATTTCCTCAATATTTCTAGGGCGCGTCTGATAAACAACTGATTTCAAATGGCTAAACAGGATAAAAAATTGAAAGGTGTGAGGGCTGGTCATTAATTAACCTCTGCGGTGTGCTGTTTTTGTCTCATTATCTCTCTCTCTCTCTCTCTCTCTATCTATCTATCTATCTATCTATCTATCTATCTATATATATATATATATATATATATATATATATATATATATATATATATATATATATATAGTCATCCAAAGAGTGTTTCGGTGTATCGGAACTCCTCAGCGTGGATAGCTGCCCGATTGCTTCAAGCCGGGATTGAGTCCAAACTGATTTGTCTTCAGTCAGATAGCTTACATCTCGGACATCGTCGCACAGCGTAATGGAAGGGAAGTTTAAACTTTTTCATTATAGGATATACGCCAGCGTCTCAGACAATTTGAAGAGTAATGCTTAATAGCTGTAAGAGCCACTATATATGTGTGTTCGTGTGTGTGCCCGCGCATTCAGAAGTAAATATATATATATATATATATATATATATATATATATAATATTAATGAAAGAAATGCCAAATGGAAACCTTTTATATCAACGCGTTTCGATCCATGAGAACCTTTATTTAAGCAAGTTTAGAATTGTTCTCAATAACTTGTTTAATACACAGAAGTAACGTGGAAAAAAATAGCGTTAAGTGTTCAAATTTTCGCTGAAGCTTTTAGCCCCTGACTTGCTAAAGTTAATTAAATAAATAAACAAAATTAATCATCATAAAATTACATAAAAATAAATAAATAATAATTACGTGAAAACAGTAACAGCAACAACAGAAACATTAATTCAATGTCTTTTAATAAACGAATAATAACTTCAGATATTTACCACAATAGTTTAGCTTTATGTCTGGCAGGAAGTTTGTAAAAACTTTCTGAGCATTTATCTCATTCAAAATTTCAACACATATTTTTTTTTCATGTTACTGGGTATAAATTGCGATTGCTACATATAATTCGTTGACATAAAAGGTATTCTTTTCCCTTATTTCATTAATATATATATATATATATATATATATATATATATATATATATATATATATGCATGTTTCATTAAAGACGGCAGTCAAGGCACTAAGATTAATATTTCTTGTATTCGAACAAGAGCTTACACATCTGGACAAAGAGTGTATAAAAAATGTCCAAAAGTTTTATAGTTCCGTGCGCTTTCAGCTATACCTTTAGACATTATCAATTTTTCAGCTTAATTGAGTGTGTGCATTAAGTGTGTTTTATTGAAACATGCATACACGAAGAGTTGATACCTAAATATACAATATATATGTGCGTGTGTGTTTATGTGTGTGTGTTTATGTGTGTGTGTTTATGTGTGTGTGTGTGTGTGTATCAGTATGTGTCTGAAGGTGTCACCAAACACACGAACGCAAATCCCGTTGTCACTAAAACGATTTTCCACAACTCTCTTTCAATATATATATATATATATATATATATATATATATATATTTCAACCAACAATACTTCCTTGTAATATATGCTCTGTTATAATAAAAACATTGAACTCTGTGGGTTAGTTTAATATTTTATATTAGGATTCACTTAGAATATTTACCAGCGGATTTATTATTATTATTATTATTATTATTATTGTGTTTTTGCACACACACACACACACATGCGCACACACACACACACACACACATATATATATATATATATATATATATATATATATATATAGAGAGAGAGAGAGAGAGAGAGAGAGAGAGAGAGAGAGAGTTGTGTATTTCGGTAGCAATCTCTTTTAATACATGTTTCATTATGCAAAACTGGCAAGGTACTTTTATTATTATTTATTTTTGTATACATAAAAGTATCTTCTTTTAGGAGCATAACGGATTAAAAATTATCGAAAGATATGTAGGTTTCGATCTGTCCGCTAATGTGTTTTCAAACATTTTTATGCTCCTATAAGTAATCTGTAATTACTGTTGTAGATTGTATAACAGTTACACGAAGCATATATTTTCTTAATTTGCAAATAAAGGCAACATCTTTCGGTTGTGTTGGTAACTAATATTGTTAAGTGTTAATTTTTCTTTGCTATTTTTTATATTGATGTCCATCACTATTACACTTTTTTTGCAGTGGATTTAGAGTACGTATCTCATCCGTGTCCTGGACGATTATATTTCCACAACCGCCACATTATTTTGATGCTCCTGAGTTAACTGCGTACACGATGAAAACAAACCAATTTATAATTATCATGAACACGCAACTTATCTGCCCGCCAACACATTCTCGATCAGTGGAATGGTACCAACCTCAATACGGAACATACTTGATAGAAGCTCTAATTACCTTTATTTTTTAGCATAAATATTTTTTTTCTATTTTTTAGTTGTTATATTTGTTTGCATATTCTTTTTTCAGTTTTTAATTTTGGTGGCTCTCGTAATGACTTCTAGATTTAAATTATTTCGTATCATTTTATCATTTTCATTCCATTTCTGGTAATTCGCAGAGTAGGAATTTATTTTCGTCCCTGCATTTTGCATTTTCCTTATTCTGTAAAGAGGATGATATGCATTTATCTTGTATACGCAAAAGCTATGTTGTTGTCAGGTGATATAAACTGCTATTCTGTTCTTCTATGACACTTTTGTTGTTATTGATTCATCATATATATTTGGATAGGGTTCTGCTATTTTCATAATATTTGATTTTAAATTACGTTTTGCATGAGCAACTTCTACATTTCGATTAACTTTCCATTATTCCTATATATTTTTTATATTTTTTTATTTGCTCTTAGAATAGCTTGATATATCACATTAGTTTGTAGCCAGATACACTGTAGTGGGCACTCGTAGATTATTTTTTTTTATTTGCAGCTGCGTGTTTGTTTTGTTGTGTACTAGTGGCCTTTCTGTTTTTTGTTTTTTTTTTTGTTAAAAATGATTTGCATCATATTTTCTGTGCATGCTGGTATGTTTCTGTGCGTACTGGATATACTTCATTGGGTAGAAAGTTCAAATATGTGTGTCTTCGCAAGTTAGAATATTTAAGCTGCAAGTAATATTACGCTACGCCAAAAATTGCACATTTCCTCTTATGTTGGCTATATTCTTGGGGAATATGTACTCATCCCTGAATCTACATTCTTGCCTGGAAATCTCAACCGCCATTATGTTATTAGAATAAAACCGCTTCTTTCTTTCTTTTTTACGGCTAAAACTCGACTCCAATTTAATTACATCGCAGTCTTCCGTAAACATTCCAATCTTCTCTTCCGTGTTAATACAACGAGAATGATTTATATTTTCTACATGAAAAGCAGCTGCAGCTTCGAAGAACCGAATTTGTATATTCGTTTGCCGGGAAGTGAACATGAAAAAAACGTTTTATTTTGTTGGAGGCTTCGTTATTATCATCTACGTAGACTTTAATATAATTGATCACAGTTGTATTCAAGAGCCTTTTCTGAATTTAGGAATTCTTTTTTGTTTTGGCCAGAAAGATTGTTTTTTTTTTCTACGAGCTGTAATAATGAAAAACCCGTTAATTTTTCTTTATTTGCTTGTGTTGAAAATTTTGTTAATGCCTTAATTCGCAAGAGTGAATTGATCTCAACAATAATTTGTGTTTTTCAGTTTGCCTACAACTTACTTCTTCTCGAAAGAAAAATAGTTTTTTCTTGAGAAAACAAGGGTAATTTATAATCGATTTCCACACCTACATTTTCGATATAATGCAGTGGCTTTACTAAATTTTCTGGGTAGATTTCAAACATCAAAAGGAACTCTCAATATCCTTTCAAAACATTATGTTTTGATTATTTCTAAGGTACAATCTTTCGGCTATATAAACAGTAGATCAAAACTTGCCAAATGTTGTGTTATTTACTGTTGTTTGAATGTTTCCCCTAATTGAAAGAAGGTAGATTCCTAGGATTCTGTAAACTATAGTAAAATAGCAAATAGTCATCAGATTCGGCTGAAGCCAACACTTATCCTTGATACACCTGCATTTCTGTTTGGGACAACAACGTCTAGCATCATCTTTTAACTACGGTTTAAAAAACTGGCTCGTAGCTATAGGACATATCGTGTTCAAAGCTTTAAAAACCTGCACGGTTAATTTTTGAGAAATGTGATGTACGTGTTACCGTTCATACACTTTAAACCAAAATACTTAAACAATAGTCTTTAAAGCAAAATAGGTTACACAACAGTCACTCTTTCACGCAGACTAACATGCACAAGAAGTATTATAACAGTTCCTTATAAACAACAGCAAAATAATTATAAATTCAAAAGAAAATAAAATACAAATTATTGAAACCATTTTCGTCAACAACAAAAAAAAACATTCAGCAATAACGAGGACATTATGTATTATTATTAGTAGTAGTATTAGTATATATGTATTTATATATATATATGTAAAAATGTCATCAGACAGGAATGATACAGGTTATTTTAGCACGTTCGGATTTATCCGATTCAGTTTTGAACTGTAACGACAATTGGAAATTAAATGACTTTTTATTTTTTTCAAATTACCTTAATTGTACACGCAGTTAATGATGACTCATCTGAGTCGAAGGTATAGTGGCAGCTTTGATTTTGTATATTTTGTGTATCTGCAGCTATATATATATATATATATATATATGTATGTATGTGTGTGTGTGTGTGTGTGTGTGTGTGTGTGTGTGTAAATGCTTAATGATCAGTGTTAAATCAGACCAGGGAACAATAGTCTTAAAAAGTGCTCAATACACACGTGAAAAAATATAAATAAAAGTAAAAATAACATATAGAGCTTTTTAACTATTTTAACCTTTTTGATTTTATATATATATATATATATATATATATATATATATATATATATATATATATATATGAAGAAAAAATATACTGAAAAAAAACAAACAAAAATTCTAATATGCGATTATGCTGTTTGGATTGGTATTGCTTTTATGTCCATCGTCTTTTTCATGATGAATTGTATATGGTCTATGTTAATTATGTTTCATGAATATGTCCTGAAGATGGTCTATTAGACCGAAACGTCCGACGTTGAGATTAAACATTAAAACAGCATAATCGCATATTAGGATTTTTTTGTTTGTTTTTCAGTATATTTTCTTCATACTGTCGGATCTATATCCATATATTTATTTATATATATATATATATATATATATATATATATATATATATATATTATGAATTAACAAATGAATGAAAGGTATGAATCTATGTCATTTCTCTCAGCTATGGGTAAATAGTAGGACAGGCTGTCTAAGTAGTCCACCACTAGCAGTGGTTTACCTACCTCAAGATTACCATTTCATTTACAACTTCCGTTTTGGTTATTCCTAACTCAGTAACCCTTCCTAGTTTACAATACATGTTTAAATAATAATAGTTGCCTAGTTACATTAAACCAAAATTCGTTGACATGGCACATCAAATCGTGGAAATGATAGTATCTCTAGTTATAATGTATTTTAATGGAATTTCCCGGACACCTTGAAAGTACATCTATCAGTTCCTCGGAAAGATTCGCATTAAGATCACATCAAGCTTCAAACTCCTGCAACGTATATTATTGAATCTCCAAATATCTTTATAACCAGAACCTAGCAGCTCATATCTCTTCTCATCTCGCCTAGTTGTCTTAGTCGGGGAAACGTTCTTGTAAACTTCAATACGACTCCAAACTATTAACATCCCATCACCACTGAGTTTGACCTATCATGATGTATGAGTGTTCTCTCAAGGATGCAACTTGCCTTAAACGTCTCTTTGGATTCAAACTCACTCGAGCCATCAAGAGAAACTCATATATCGGATTTATTGCTAATGATGCTGGTAAAATTTTACCGCTTCAGTACGTAACTGGCTACCTCTTCTATACGCTTTACAAAAGGCAAATCAGGCCCAAAATGAAATATTGCCTACTCCTCTCTTGTCTGTCCTTATAGAATTAAAAAGCGACTAGGTGATTAATTATTTTTCATATTAAAACTTCTTTATCACGGGCGAAGCATCGGGAGATTCGAGCCACTCTATCGCCATTTCCATGCCATGTGTTCTGACTCGCAATGTTCTTTGGTTCCAGCAGACCTGACCTTTACAAATGGGAGCCGCCATGCGATTTCCACAAGTGAGTATCCTTATTTCCTTCGTATTCCATTAGTAAGAAGTATGTTCCAGATTTTTCTCATTGTAATTACTGCTTTGTGGAACAAACACATCGTATGATTTTTTCACTATCACTACAATTTTGAACTTTTCAATCTACACTCATCTGTAATTGAAACAAAATATACGAATGCCCACTACATTGTATCTGTCTAAAATCTGATGCAATATACCAAGCTACAGTTAGTCGGTGTATTTCTTATATAATCTCTTGACCTTATATTCAAGCGTTCTCATAGGCTCATACGAATTCACACATAAACTCTCTAACTTGAGTGGTTCTTGGGACTTGTATTGGGTGAATATTAGTATAAGAATCGAATATATCTTCATTATGTTTAATAGAAAATTATATATATATATATATATATATATATATATATATATATATATATATATATATATTAGCTAAGAGCTATTTTTGGTAACATCATTCTCGATATATTTTAAACAAATATGAAAATGTTTTTTTCCTTCTCTGAATACATATAAAGTAAAAATGTAAATAACACAGAAATCAAGTATTTGAACCCATTAGGCGTGACCAAGATTTAGTTTGTCAATCAAATATATTTGACTTGTATATTTCTGAAGAACAACAGTAATACACAAACCTAATTTACATGGCTATTGGTTCCATAGGATAAATATATGAGTTTGATTGTTTATATACGGCTTGATTGATTGAATATATAAATTTTCGTTGATTGAATATATAAATTTTGATTATATATATATATATATATATATATATATATATATATATATATATATATATATATATATATATATAAAATAGTAAACCAGTGCTTCTTAAACTGTTTTCATTCATTGCCCCATTTTTTCATCACGAGATTTTTCGCGACCCCAGGTATTAATCAACTACACTGAAAATGCATCCGTTGTCACTGCACTCGTCGCAACGGCACCGCACGCGCGTTTAATTAACGTAGCGCTTGCATTGGCGCATCACGTTAAATATCTGGCGTTTGTGAAATAACATATAAACTAAAATTCAAGTGTTTGAATTTAATTCTCGCGACACCAGCATTTCTCTTCGTGACCCCATTTTGGGTCGCAATAGTTTACTATGCGCTGTACTAACCTAATTTTCATGGCTATTATGTTACACTCCATAAGATGAATATATATAAGTTTTCGAAAATTTGGACTGATACTTCGACGATACACAGGAATTGAATAAACTACAGAACATGATACTGAGAGTCGGGAACATAATAACTGGTTCTATGGGAACTATCCATAAGTCTTAAAAGATATATTGCCACAATTCGGATTTTAAGTTTCAAAAAATATTCACAAGCCGATGCAATGATTTGCAAATGTACAACCAGTCGTTCTCTCCCGAAATCTAATCCCGTTTGGACCTACAAAAACATAAATAACCAATATATTACTATTAGTGCTACTAATAATAATTTGCTTGTTGCCTGTTCCTCCGTTATAGCTAACTTGTTCCAAAATGATTGGTTCAGCCGCAGCGGAGAGTGTGGATCCCATACAATTTTGCTTACTTCCAGGTAACCTCTTTCGGGGTCATGGTCATTAACCCACATTGGAATCTTTTGGAGAGTGTCTGCTTATTTCAAGCCCCGGCATTACATTCGATAAATAATTGAACATTCCGTTTTGATTACAAGAAATATCAGAGAGGATGTTTGAGCGCAGTGAAAGAAAGAAAGAAAGAAAGAAAGAAAGAAAGAAAGAAAGAAAGAGAAAAAAGAAAGAAAATAAGAAAGAGAGAAAGAAAGAAAGAGATAAAGAGAGAAAGAAAGAAAGAGAGAAAGAAAGAAAGAGAGAAAGAAAGAGAGAAAGAAAGAGATAAAGAGAGAAAGAAAGAAAGAGAGAAAGAAAGAAAGAAAGAAAGAGAGAAAGAAAAAAAGAAAGAAAGAAAATAAGGCGATTATGTATTTAAGGTTTGACTTAGTGAAATGGAGAACCATTAAAATTTCAAATATTTTCATTTGTACCCTCTTATGTCTTTAAATAAGTACCTTTCTTCTTACCATTGTTCACCCAATACAGAATCTAATTGCTACTGAAGTTAGGGAGTTATTAATGGTGATGTTGCAAAAGTGTATAGGAACGAAGTAAGGTTTACACATTATGCAAGATAAATAATGGTTTAGCCTCGACTTGAAGAAGTTAAAATTTTAGTGATCCAGGAAGCATTCACTACAGCAGTCCTTTCCACGTTGTGACAATTCCAGGGAAGAAGATGCATGTCGGGAGCTTATTCCTTATCAATGGAATATGAAGAAAATTAGGAAGATTCGACTCAGCGTGTGTGGCATGGCAGGTCCTAGTTGTGGAGTTTGAGTGGTGGATACAACTTGTGTAATTCGCTCAAACATCTTCAGTTAAAATAGCAAAGACGTTGAATGAGAAACAAGTTGAAAGGCAGAAAAAATTATGACCCAAAATATGCCGCACAGGTATTCATATTCTTTTTTTAATGTAATATTTTGAGAGAAAGTTATCAAATTCTATGTACCAATGCAACAGCAGAATTTCCATGAAGATGTTATAGTCGCGAAATTTGCATGAAGTTTTCTCAACCATTAAATTAATAGTTATGTGAACATCAAAAATTAAAATAAGAAAATAGTGAAATATCCAGATGTACTACTCTATATACTACTATTACTACTACTACTATTACTACTACTACTAATAATAATAATAGCAGCAACGAAACCATTATATAAAAATGCAATGTCTATTCATATATATTTGCTGATACTTTTTACGTTAATTTAACGTGTATTTATCCCATGAGAAAAATGACCCATGAAAATTGTTTATAAACCATTTGATAATAATTTAAACAGACCCTCTTAAAAAATTAAAAAAAACCTCTTTAAAAATTTATATATACAACTTAAAAAAATATTCACGATATTAAGTCTTTACATATACAGCTTCATAAATGTTTAAATACACCGTTTTAAAAAAAAAGTACATAGATCATTTAAAATATCATACAAAGCTCAAAGAAAAGTAAAACTATAGTCAACCATTTTGGGAAAAGGTACACTATTGATAACAGGATTTTTATTGGTACGCAACAGCATTTTCAAGAATATGAAAACAAAAAATATCATTGTTTTATGAAATGGCTGGGAAAATACGCTCATATTTCAATCAACAGTTTTAAAAATGTTATCATTTATTGTAATAAAGAAATATTGATCTATGTCCGCAAATGTAAAAGACCATGATGCGTGATATAAATTGATGTCAAAATCAAGAAAATGGAGAAATTATCTGGGATGTGTTTTTAACAGCTGATAAAAGATACGGCACCGAAACCAAATACGCATTAGACTAGCGAGAGATGCATTCCAAATGTTAAGAAAGCCGCTGAGAAACAGAAAAAAATCGTTAGAATTAAAGAAAGGAGTGCTGGATTGCTAGGTGATATCTATACATTTATATGATAGTGAATGCTGGACAATCTCCTTCCAAATGGATTAAGAGAAAACTGGCAGTAAAATAAATACGGTTCAACAGAAGGATACTGAGAATTCCATGGACGGAGGGAATAAGCAACGACGAAGCCTTAAAAGAAATTGCAACAAAAATCAAAACCAGGAAGAGACAGCTTAAATTTTCAATGCATATTGACGAAGGGCATATTGCGGGTAGGCAAGAGTGACGAGGGAATGCAGTGAGCCATCTACCTGACGAGTTTATGTGAATGTAGTAAGGAACGAAAGGCGGAAGCCTTGCAAAAGAAGAAAGACTGCTTCCGGTCACAGTGGATAAGAAGGTTTGGAGAGGCATGGTTGCGTCATATAGAAAAACATTGACTTATTGAATTGTTTCTTATACTCATGACAGGTGTTATATTGTATAGTATGTATTATTACTTTTTGTCGGGGTACCAATTTTAATGACAAGTTTGTTAACCTAACTAACATTTCCTTAAATATAACATGACAAGAATGAAAATGTGCTACATACAACAAGGTTCAATACAATGTTCAGTGGACTGACAAGGGTAAAACTCCACAACTGATCGCTAAATATGATCATGTTGGGAAAAATGTGTATAATATGCTGGGATCCTCAGGATATTATACATTTAATGTTCTTGAAAAGTAGTGAAACCGCATATGCATGTTTACATGTGTAGCAATTGCAACGTGCCTATAAATGTTTGGTGAAAAAGCACCAATAGGATAATGTTGTTGTTCACCATGCCAACCCAAGCACGAATGCCGAAGAATAACCCAAGTAAAAAGAAAAAAATGAAACTCGGATGGTCTGCTCTACTTCATCCGCCATATTTAACTGATCTTGTACTAACCCATTTTTATCGTTTTGGGATCGCGGTAAAAGGCTTTGATGCGAAAAATAAAACCTTGTTTAAATAAAACCCGATTCCAAAGTCCATAGAAAAAAATTCACCTCAGCATTTTAATCAATTAAGTTATCTTGGGCAGGTTGAATTTGCGATGCCCATCATTCATCAGCTGTATTTCAACTTGGAGAGGGATAGGATCCGCCAGGTCTATTTGTTTGCCCATTACATGCTACGCATAAATGAATACACCTCCGGCTTTCAATCCAAATATGTGGCTGGACAGCTAATCAGCCAATCAGCGACCCTAAGGAGACAACAGCTCAGATGATAATAATGATGATGATGATGTAAATTCCTTGGACTAACCCCATTTTTGACCATGTTAACAGATATAGGATACTTGTAGAAGTGGTTAAGTGTAAAGTCTTTAATGGTTTTACCGAGATCTTTTCAGCACCACTTCGGAATTATTCATTTGAACAATCTAGCAGACCGTTTCTAAATATATATTCGCATGTTCTTTTTTTAGCAAAGAATACATGATAAAACCTTACATTAAATATATAGTTACAATTGTGTCTGTCACATTTTGAGTTAAATCAACAGTGCTTTTACTGTGCAAGTGTAAGAGAAATAAGGCTTTTGTCTCTGAGTCTGCATTTGTCAACAATCTTTTTTGATAACACACACAGACACACACACACATATTATGAAATGGACAGAGACCGACAATTATTCTTTAAAACATTTTTTTACTAAATCCTTCAATTAAAACGAATTATAAAAAGAACGTATAAACATAAAAAATATATCTTAAAAAATAAGTGTCGGACTTTGTCCATTTCATAATGTATGACGCCATTTGTTTACATTTAGATACGCATTGGGCAGGTATGAATGAGAGAAAATCATGGAGAATTGTATTTAAAAACAATAAAATAGATCTTGCTAACCGAATGCTCCTCTGTGGCCCAATTGGTTAAGGCACATCAGTCTATATGGCGGTTCCGTATAGCATACAGGTACAATTCCTGTCGGAGGACGCATATTTTCTATGAAAATTTCTCAGACATTCAGGCCGGTAAATGTTGTTAATAATGTTTATTATAAACAGAGCATTTACTTAAATATCTGTATCTATAAAAAGAATGTATAAACATAAAAAAAATGTCTTAAAAATAATTGTCGGACTTTGTCCATTTCATAATGTTTGTTTACACTTGGATACGCATTGAGCAGATATGAATGAATGAGAGAAAATCATGGAGAATTGTGTTTAAAACAGTAAATTCGACCTGGCTAACCGAATGCTCCTCAGAGCATTTACTTAAATATTTGTATCTATAAAAAGAACGTATAAACATAAAAAATGTCTTAATATATATGTCTTAATACATTTATATATATATGTATGTCTTAATATTTATATATATATATATATATATATATATATATATATATATATATGTCTTATATATATATATATATTTATATATATATATATATATATATATATATATATATGGTCTTTGAATAAATAACACTGCCTATCATTTTTTTACGTTCCATATCACTTTATGGCATGAGTGATTATGGCTGTCCACAGCCTCCTTTTTCATCTGACAATCTACATTGCTCTGATTGTGTTCTTTTCTATTACCAGTTCAAAATTTCGTCTATGACAAAGACTATGTCAATTCTTGTACTTTGCACCCGAAGCATTCTACGCAAAAAAAAAAAGAAGTTAAACTCAAACCGAAAAAAAAAAATATACAACCGAAATGTCTGTGAAGTATGGCAGGAAAGAGTGAAGATGCTGATGCCTCAGGCAGGTCGGGAATGGTGGTAAAATATTTTTCTTTATTCACCTTGCCTATTTCGCTTTTGTTGATGTCGTTGTCGGTTTTTTCATTCATTAATTTATTCATTTATTCGTGCAGACTTCACCGACTTTCACGATCGACGTTTTTGTTGAATATTTTCCCCTTATTTATTAATGTTTTTTATTAATTTCTTAATTTCGTTGTTTTCTATTTTTCCTTCTTTCCTTCTTATTAATTTCTTCATCTTGCATTCATTATTTCTTCATCTTTCTTTGTTATTTTGTATTTTTTTCCTATTTTCGGATTCATTGTTTTTTTCTTTCTTTTTAGCTTAATTATTACGTTTATATTTTTCTATTTTATTATTATTTTAACATTTTGATTTATTCGTTTCTTTCTTTATGCATTCTTATATTTTTTTTTATTTTTGCTAATTTCTTTTATTTATTTTAACGTACCTTTTTTTTATCTTTCTTTCTCTTCCAATTTTATGCTTCTTTGTTATTCATTCGATATTCTTTTTCTTAACTGCTTTTTTTATTTTATTTTTAGGCTTTCTTTTTATCTTTTCCTTTTAAGAGTTTTTCCTTTAAGCTTTCTTATTTTAAGCTTTATAATTTTTCCCTTCTTTTTATCGTTTTTTTTTTTTTCAGTTTTTCTTTTGCAATTTGATTGCCTCTTTTGTTTCTTTTTAGATTTTAATCTTTCTTTCTCCTTTCTGAATACTTTTCTTCTTTTATTTCATTTAAGATATGTTTTTTTTTATTGGTTTTTATTTTCCTTGATTCGTTTTTCATCCATTTCCCTGTGGTTTTCACAATTTTCACTTATTTCTTGTATCCTCTGTTTCTGTTAAAAGATGTCTTCCTATGTCCTAATTTCATCCTCTTATTCACTTCTACTCTGGGAATTTTCCCGCCTTTTAGGATTATTTTTATTACTATTTTTATTTTCACAATAATTTTATCAAATATTTGCTGTGTTATTGTTTATTTTTATCATGACAAGCATCCTGATCATTCTCCTCATCAACATTTTCTTTTTTCTTTGTATATATATTTTCGATTATCCAAATATTTAAAGACTTTACAAGAGTTTTTTTTTAAACTTTGACTTTTTTCCAAATCCTTTCTGACGCCATCAACACTTTACCTGATTTTTTTTCTAAATTTCAGTTTATATTTGTATATATTTCAAATTTCTTAATTTTTTGTTCTTTATTTAATCACAATACAAAATTTTCTTATTTTTAAAAAAAATTGTTTATCGCGTGTCAGCAATTATTAAGTTTGGCCTTTTAAAAAAATACAACTCTATAGTTGGATATGCTGTGAGAATCAAACTGGCCATATTAAGAAACTCACCTGCAAATCTAGTTTCTTAACTATTAAGTTGTGGTAGCTGTCTAAACTGATATTTAATCAACTGAGCTGAAATTATCCAATTCGAATAGAATCGGTAGAGTCTAATCAATTTTCACTTCGTACTAATGACATTTAAAAAGGCATGAACCCATCATGTTTCTACACAGTTATATGCGAAATAGTCGAACAAATTGTGTCCGATAATACAACGTGGCGACCAGCATAAGAGAAAGAAAACTTCAAATTAAAAAACTGAGGAGACGGCAACGGGAATTATCTCCAATATCCTTACCACGACACAGATTGAGGAATCGGAGAGCTGAGTTCGAACTCCAGTCGAATTCATTACCTTCGTCTACGCGCTAATTCCCTTGGAAAATATATGAATCATCTTCTTCTCCTTCCAGCTATTGGTAAATAGCAGGGCAGCCCTAAATCTGTGGATTGAATGACAACTGGTCTACTGAAGAAAGAAATGGTAACCTACTATTAGTCGTCATTCATGTATCGAAAGATACATGATCACCTGCACGAGTATCACACATCGCACATAACTGACTGACTGATCCTTCCCAAGAAATCATAATTATTCACAAATATTATAAAAGATAATGTGGCGAGCCATGATCACCTGAATAGATATATAGCTTTTATAAGAGAGTCTAATACACGTTCTTCAGTCACTTTCCTACATCCATAAATGAGCTTCCCGTTGCCTTTTCTGCAAATATTTTCATGATATTTGTTCTGACGAGCTTTCCTAGTTGGTATCTGGAGTTTATGAATTTAAGAGCAGTTACTGATTGGCGGCAAAATCTCATCATTTTACATTTGAAATGATTAGGTGTAACCGCAAGTTGTATGCTAACAGGTTCTCTCTCGCACGCACTTCTAATTTGCAAAACTCACGGTTTTTTGCTTTCTAATAAATCTTGAACTTCCAAAATTTAAATGCAGTGTCAATCTTTAAATTCTGTCTTCTGAATTCCCGTTCTTTTACTTTTCTCTCACTTTAATAATGCGTTCTATTTCCCACATTCTCCACATTCAGTAACTGCGTGTGTCTTAGTCGCTTTATTTCCTTGCCTGTGTGAATTGAATCTTAAAAAAATATAAATGTCTTTGAAGCCCAAAAGCAAAAAGTGCCAAAAGTCATGCAATGGTAAGTTAACAAGCATTCTGGGAAATTTGGTATTGGACTTAGTTCAATTTCATTGGGTGTACCAATAATGTGCCTTTGTACCAGGCAAAGCGTACTATACTATTTTTCTTTTTTTTTTGTATGAAATAAATTCTTCAAACTAAAGAGCTACACTTGCTATTCAGAACATCTTATTTATAAATACCCCTTGGTGTCACTTTAAACTGTCGCTTTTTTCTGTATATTTCAAAATTCATATTGGACCCCTGTTTTTTTTTATTAATTAAACAGTGGGTATTACGTCGATTGGTCTCCGCATCCGAGAAATCACATAAAGGAAAAATGCGCTCCCCTGTAAGGATTGAACCTAAACCCCCTTTGTATGTAAAAGCACTATTTGCTCCCGTGTACTTTAATTTTCGTCTACCAGGAACGAGGCAGGAAGCAAGGTTCTATTTTTTCTCTTTAAAGAAGCACATGCTCTTCATCCATATTATTTTCTCGAAAGCTTCATATCTGATCGGTTTTGTATACGAAATATAAACAAAGCAATATATAAAAAATTAATGGATATTTGTGGTGTCAAGGTACATTCATTTCCACTTTTGTGGTGCCAACGAATACTCGTTGTCACCTTCCTGACGCTCGTTGTAGTAGAGACTTTGTAATCGCAGATACAACTATAGTACGCCGTTAAACAATGCTGGTGTCAGACGCCTTCGAATAACACTCGCACTAATAGTACTTGCTCGATAATATTCACTCGATTAGCAATCTGTATAAAGAAATAATATATTGAATATAGTAGAGAATAGCGGTCCGTAGAGTAAAAGAGGATAAATTAGACATAGCGATCCGTAGAGTATAGAGGATAGACTAAAAATGACGATAAATGTAGACGTCACGCGACTTCCTATACTTCCTTCATGGTCACGCGATCCACTTAATTAAATAATGGGATCGCCTGTGTTTGCTCACTGGCGATCTATGTTCAAACTCAGATGTCGGCGGCGACACTTTATTTGTCCGTAACAGTTTTATTTGTAATCCAATATTTTTCTTACTTCAAAATGTACGACTTCACTATTATAACTATAATGAATATTCCATATTTGAAATAGTTCCCTGTTTTTATTATTAAAAACGAAATGAATTCCAAAGTTACACGTAATACATACTGTTTAATAAATAAAAAATGGGGCGTTCATTTCAAATACAAAGTATCCACTATGATGACGTCGCATTTAATCAAAATTTCGGATTAAAAATAAAACTATTAATTCATCAGAAACTTTATCTGAACAATAATTATAAAATATAACATGAGAATATAACTGGAGCATGTTGGAATTTTTCTAAAAATTCATCTGTAATAAAGAAAATACGAACTTTTAAAAAATTACTCACGATATATATATATATATATATATATATATATATATATATATATATATATATATATATATAATGGACTTCAACCCAAATTAGAAAGCAGAAACATTAATAATAAGCGAGAACAAAAAAAGAGTAATCAGGAGGACAGTAGATGGCGGTTGACATTGCATTTCAATTTTTGCAGATTAAAGTTGACTGGAAAGCTTGGAGCCGGAAGTGAATTCACAAGCGAATAGTGCTATTAAAGATACGCTTAGCATAGAACTTACGGTTACAGCTAGCCATCTCAACTGCAAATTAATGAGACTGCGTCTCCAGTTTAGTATTGCCCTTAATGTCTAGGTACCAAAGCGAAGAACTTTAAAGTATTTATTAAAAAAAAAAAAACATATGGAGGCAGATTTTATGGCGGTGAAAATGTAACTGAAGTTGTGCCAAGAGATCAGTCTGAATATGGAATGAAATCACGTCAGTTTTATTTGATGTCATTAGGCAGGCATTGTTTCTAAACAGAGTCTTAGTATTTCTTTATATATTTTTTTCATTTGTTAACCTTTCCAGTAGAGATGCTTTCTTTTTATTCACAACTTCATTACACATTGGTCACTTATTTTTATTCAACATTCTTTATACCTATTTTTTCCTCTTCTATCTTGCGATATATTTTCAGGCTGCTTTTCTTGTTTCTTTTATTTAATATTTATTTGTTTTTATGTTGTTGTTTTTTAATATTATTCCAACTTCCTTATTTTTTCTTCAATTCATTTATTTATTTACTTAGGATTAAAAAAGGAGATTCTTGTATTTCTCTTACGTCATTCGCTCTGATGAAATTGGGCACCAAAATTCCTTCTGCGTTTTTTTCCATTTTATCGGATCATTTCATCACTGACCACTCCATTTATTTCTAATTTTCCTTTATATTTCCCGATTCCATCTGCTTTTGAAGAATACCATTCTTTTAAATCTTTCATGTATTCTCCCAGAGAAAAATCCCTACTTTAGAAACTGGTGAATATAGGATGCTTGTTCTTGTCTTTCAGATTTTCGTTAAGGGTTCGTGCCTATCACATATACACGCAAAATAGACTTTTTTTAATTTTCTGACTTTCTTTATATTTTTTGATATTATTATAGTTTCATGCCTTTTGTCCTATCCACCTTGGTGTGCGCGTGTGTGTGTGTGTGTTTTTTTTTTGGTTTCATTTGTATATTTTATTTCATTTCAATTTTGTTTCATTTATATATTTTATTACATTTTTTTTGATTTCGATTCAAAATGCTATTTTCGGAACTCGTTTCTTTGCCTCTGCTTATCGATAAGTTTTCAATCAGCCTTATTCCTCGATTTTAGCAGTGTTTTTTTCCATCGCTCTTTTACTTTTTCACCTACTTATTTATTTTAATTTGCATTACATTTGTCAAACATTTATACTATTCAATCCTCTTCATTTTCTTCCTTTCTCATCTTCCCTGTGTGTGCATTTTTTTTCATTTGCTCGCACAGATAACAAGAGTTCATTTCCTTACATTTATTCAGCACATATGATTCCAGAAGAAAGCAAAAATGAAATATCGAATGGGGCTACAAAGATGGTAATAATCAAATCTTCTAACTTGTAGCACGCATGCAAACCTTAAAAATCAGCTTTTGAAATCCGGGCTACTAACTCGATCTTCTAGATTTGTAAGATCAATAAAACACAAGGCCATAAATATGGGACATTCAGTTTGAATCGCTCAACTAAAGTCCTTTAGGATTAGTTGTATGATTACGCTTGCCTTCTACTTTTTCTCCGGTATATCCCGTATATTCATTCAGGACGTTCATGATAATGGCTCTCCACAACTTCTTTTTTAGCTCTAAGGTTTGTTGGATCGCCTAATCCCTGTCCGCCAAATATTTATGCTAGATTGTTAATTATGTTATTCGCTTCTTTCACATGTTTCTATTTTCAAGGTTGGATCTGTGGATGTTGAACAAACACAGGTGTGCCAGAGAGAGTGATTGCAATAGAAATTGGCTAGCGGCCCTAGTAGACGGATATACACGAATACGATGGGCCAGCTATTATATATATATATATATATATATATATATATATATATATATATATATATATATATATATATATATATATATATAT
>CAHIKZ030005537.1:1640000-1757500 GCA_903632075.3 Acanthosepion pharaonis
GTACTGACAACATATCAGGAATATATGGCAGAATGAATGCCGTAGCATATCAAAATATTTTGGAAGCAAATTTAATGATTTCAGTTGAAACTTCCTCCTGTTTGGAACTTACAAGATAATGATCCTAAGCACATGGCAAAATCTACGATTTCTACCTTGGAAAAATAATGTAAATATTGTGAAATGGCCAAGTCAGTCCCCAGATTGAAACCCAATCGAAAATCTGTGGCGTTATTTGAAAATTCAAATCCAATCGAGAGCTCCAATAAACATGCCAGATCTCAAGATCATATACAAAAAGTGGAACAAAATACTAACTAATATTTGCAAATCATTAATTGATAGCTACAAGAAGAGGTTGGTTGCTGTAGAATAATAGAAGAGGTTGGTTGCTGTAGAATAATAGAAGAGGTTGGTTGCTGTAGAATAATAGAAGAGGTTGGTTGCTGTAGAATAATAGAAGAGGTTGGTTGCTGTAGAATAATAGCTAGAATAATGGCTACTCCACAAAGTATTAAATGATGATTATGTATTCTTTTTGTATTGTACTAATATTTTTCAACCATTAAAATGGATAAATTTATTTCTATTAAATCAATCTTGTTGTTTTCTATGCATATTTATTTATTATGTATCTGTGTACAGTTAGTTACATGAAAAGTATGTTTTTTCATTAGGTGAAAATGGAATGAATGTACGAATATTTGTTTCCCCCATTCTGTATAGTATAGTATGGTGTTAAGTGCCAAAGTTTCTGCTTTTTTTTTTACTGGAAAAGCTTTTTGGGTAGACGAGAGCTTTCGCCTATACATGTTGCCATTTTCAAGGTTAGCTGTTAACAAGAAATAAATTGTTGTATGTATGTATTTATATAATGTTTTCATTTTCAAATTACGTTTAAGATATTGTCTCCATGTTCATAGTTGATATTATTGAGTGTTGTTATTTTTGTTTTTATTATTTTTAGCTTTTTTACATGTAAACGGTGCGATATATATTTGTGTTATCAACACGTATGTGACGAATAGGGTACAGTAGGTCTCCATGAATATTTAAATGAGACCTAATTGAGCTATGATCAGTAAGATATAGTGTGAGTCTTCTTGTCAAACATGTAGTGTGGCCTATATAATTTTTATGAATTTTGATTGATCAGGTATAACTTAATGGACATTTAAATTCGTAAATAAAATTTGTTCTATTTAATTTTGTTTTAAAATTAATATATCAACCTTGAAAATGGATAAATGTATAGAAGAAAGTGCTCGGTAAAAACAATTGGACAGTTTTTATTTAATTCATCTACAGAAAAGAAAAAATAAATCAAAAGATCACATGAGAACTTTTATCAAAAAAACAACTAAATCAAAACGCCCTATCTGACATATTCAGTGAAACGTGCATACATATATATATATATATATATATATATATATATATATATATATATATATATATATAACCCCTTAGCAAAAAATATTTGTCACCGTAAAATTTAGCTACAGTTGCACTAAAAACATAACACAAATAATAAAAAGCCACAAGAATAACAACTTGCAATGGCGTAATCAAAGATTCCCAATGCAATTTCAGCGACAAAACTACATGCCCAGAAGGAAATTGCCTACAAAGGAACATATTTTCCAAACCTAAGCCAAGTGCAAACAACACCGCAATGGTACCAAAAAGGAACAAGAAAAGTAAAGAAACCCTTGACCACTCATTCTTCAACAGAAAGTAATCCAACAGCGTCACAATATCCACATACATATGGCAACTAAATGACAGAAACGGCATAACAAAAACAAGCTGGGAAATCATGAAACCGCACCTGCCTACAATAACATATCAAAGTGATGTCTACTTTGTTTATACGAAAATGTGTCAATAATCTCCCACACTCAAATCTAAAAGCAATTACTAAATAACACATCGGAAATAATTTCAAAATGCAGACACGAAAATAAATATCTACTCTCACAGTTCATACCAAACAGATAATATCTACAACAAAACTGAACACTGTCAGGAATGAAACTACAGAAAAAATGGTAGAACACTAAAATGAAAATACACCAGAACTAACAATAAACACCAACACCTTTAATTAACAATACCTGCACTGTTACCAACACTACAACTTAACCAACAAACACCACCACCACTCTTGTAATTAAGATAGACCGATAAAACCATCAGTACCGTTACCTACACTACCATCAGTCTTCCGGACACGGCCACCACTATAACAGTTGGTGCAGCCATCAGATAGAGTAAAACCATCAGCACCCTGTGACGTCGTCCCCCCTGGTCGCAGCGTCGACTGTGTCGTTCGATCCCGTTCGCGACGCCAACTGTGACGTGACGTGGTCCAGGGTTCTGATCCTATGGTCACGACACCAGTTGTGACGTCTTTGCCGCGGCGTCAGCTGTTCGCCTCGCTGCTCCAAGTGTGACGTTCTAACCCTTTGGTTAGATGAATACCAGCCTCGTCGTTCCCAACTCGCTTCCAACGCCTGGTTACTAGGGTAACTGTACTGATCTCCGGTCTGCCTACCCACGTTGTGATTAGATCTTAGACAGACGGGATCAAACAGGGATTGGGGCCGTATGCAAGCTGAGTCCAACGGAGGTGATAACACACAATAAGAAAAAAGAAAAACTCACAAGGTCAAAAATTATTGAAGAAAAAAGGTAACAACTTTTTATATCTAAATGTTCGTTACACAAGATTATTCCTACCCCCGACCCGTTTTGTGGACTGTGGCACCAAGCTTCTACCATATAACTTTAAGGCTTCGAGTTGCCTGCTCTCTAGAAATTTGCATTTCGGGGTGTGGTTTGGTTTCAACACTGGGCGCTGATCTCTACCTGTCGTTCACGGCTGATTTCTCTCGTCGTCCGTGGCTGTAACTAACTCTCTCCTCAGAGTCTGAACTATTGTTCACTCATCTCTGCCGTCAGTGCGCGAACTAACTTCTTCTCTTCGGCTTCGGTTGGACGAGCTTATTCACTTCGGCTTGAGTTGGGTGAATTTCTTCACTTCGACTTGGGTTGGACGAATTTCTCTTCTTAGGCTTGGTTTGATTCCAACTTCTCCACTTAGGCCAAACGGCTGCTTCACTTCGGCTTCTCTTGCCGCAAAGGGGACTAATGAACAGGGCCCGCCGTCCGCGCTGCAACTCCAACTCCAACTTCGTCCGAGGCGCAACCCCAACTGCAACTTTAACTTCTTCTCTTCGGCTTCTCTTCCCCGCAAGGGGGCGAATGAACCGGGCCCGCCGCCCGCGCTCAAGCTCCCTCGCTGTCCGCGGCACAACTGCAACTGATTTCTGTCGATTGGGGTCCTGCTTTTATTGAGGCAGTCAAAAAACTGGGGTGGGTCTGTCGGCGCCAGGGTTTTCTTGATAATTCTAAAGACGTATTATTTCTGATTAGGGATTTTCCATTATCGGTAACTTACTTTCACTCCTACTTCACTGTGCCTCTGGGGGAGGCGTATACCCGCTTCCCCTGGTCCCTCGTATGTCAGGTGACCGCTCTCGACCAATGGGGTCCTGGTCGGGCATCTTTCCTCCTCCTCGCACATCACGTGACCGCCCTCGGCCGATGAGACTCTGGTCGGTATCTTTCCTCCTTCCTTCGTGACGTCTCTAATCGGGCGTGGACAATCCGTGGCTTTGTTCTGGGGAAGAAATACCTTGCTTAAAAAACAAAATTTAAATTGTCCTTTTCGTACGAAAATGACGATCCCGGTTTTTTTACACGTGGTATCTGTCAAAACAGCCTATCGCTAATTGGATACGATCTAAGAAAAGAATTTCTTAGACCTGTCGGCGGCCGTCTGAACGCAACAAAATATTTCATTCTCCCCGGCCGATAATAAAAATCTGTATTATCTCAAAAAGCGACATCACCTTGGGTGTTTTTTTTTCAACTCTAGAAATTGTCTGGGTTCTTGTATTAATGCTTTGTTTTCATATCCTTAGATACACTTCCCCATATGTTACCTATCATCTCAATGACATCCTTTTCATTTGTTACTTATCAATTTTTTTTTCATTGTCCCTAAAATTTTATTTCTTCAGCCAAATTGATAACAACTCCCATCTTACGTGGACACCGAAAGTAGGTCATGGGCTTGACCTAATATTTTTGACATCTGATATGTGCCAGTCGAGCGTGTGTGTTTTCGCTTACGACCTGGTTTCGTATTATTTATTTTGCTCCTTTCTTTCCTTCTTTTTCTTTTCTTTATTTCTCCCAGATCGCCTGGATGTAAAGAAAGAATTATTCCTAACCCCGAAATATTTTTCATCTATAAATAACTATCAAATGGTTAACAAACCGAAAAAAATAAATCATATATTTATGAATATCTCCTTTCAGTTTTCCAATCATGCATGGTGCCACACCCACAAAATTATTATTTTATGACAACTACTGCCACTTTCGCTATTAATACTGTTGTTACCACTTTATGCACCTACCGACAATAACTGTTACTATTACTATCTGTAAAACAATCACGTCATAACCGTCTCCACTACCATTAGTACTGCATTTTAACATTGTTTTTCTTATTGCTATGATTATGATTATTATTATCAATATTATTATCATTATAATTATCTTGATTACCATAACTATTATAATAAATAAGATTGTCATTACTGCCTCACATTTTTATATATACTTTCGTTTCCATCATCATTAAGGTTATATTTACCATTAACGCATCAATAACTATTATTTACATATTAATAGTAAGTATCATCACAGTTATCGTCACTAACAGAATAATCACAATCGTAAATAATAGACAAACAATCAGCGTTAAAAATACAAACATCATCACCAACAACTGAACCCAAAGACCAGATCAATAGGAGTTTATATGCGCGTCAACATGTGTATATATGTGTGTGTTATGAAGTGCAAGTTTGCCTGACGACGCAGGCGGTAGTTTTGAAAAGTGTTAAGAGCACACCTACGTGCTCCTTGTTGAAAGGATTATCGCTATATAAAAAGCCACGTGTTCCAACAGCGAAATATAAATAAAATTACATATGTATGTAATTCCATGGATGTGTATCAGCGCCTGGCCTCAGATTGAATATATGGGTGCATTTGTATGAACAAAAATGCGTACACCTGTATGTGTGTGCGACTATGTGTCTGAGAGGATCATCCAGAACAGTCACGGAAGGAAATTCCTCCTGACACCACCAAACATATTCAAAAAAGCATAAATAGACACAAGTTTAAAAAAATGAACCAGCTTGTCTGATGACTGCAAAAGCGTGAAACACAAGGTCACAAACCATGGCGTTCTATATTAACAGGGCTCTGCGTAGTGCTGCTACCTCGATAGACTGGAGGCCGGCTGACAATTAGATAGTTTTAGTTTCAGTTTGAGCGAACTGCTGTGTACTGTGTACTCATATGTTGTTGGCTCGAGAAATTCAAAGGAATCTTTTAATTTTACCCTTGGTTGGAATATCATTTAACTTATTTATTTGAAGTTAGTATATTTGATTATTTGAGTTTGAGTCCATATATTATTTATATTTAAATTGTAAAAAGTAAACTTTGGTGCTTAAATTTACTCGCACAAAAATATTTACTTAAGTTTAAAAAGCCTTAACATTTTTAAATTAAAGTTTAATTGATTTTTGGCATTTTCCCTCTTAAAGTTTGTTCAACATTTTTTGATTAAAGTTTAAAGAATTATTTATTGATGAAATGCAATTCTTTTTGAGTAATTTGTGTTATTTTAAGAAGCAAAACAAAACAACGTTTAACAAATTTGAACAGAATTTAATTTAGTTTCTTCAAAGACGTAAAGACAACTATTTTTATTATAAAATGAATTAAAAATGTTTGTTTTTTTTCATAAATTCAATGTCATTACTTAATTTGATATTTATTTTTGATATCGATAAAAAAAAACATTGTTATGAGCGAAAATATAACGTCAACGTTAACCATGATAAAAAATTAGCATAAGTCAACATTTTTCTATTAAAAGTTTAAGTTTGAATAATAAATTTGAATAAAATTTTAATAGAGAAAGGTTCATTAACATTTCTCTATTAAAACTTTATCCAACATTTCCATTAAAAGTATAAAAAAAACAAAACAAACGAATTTCTTCGCGCTTTTGTTTCCGAAGTTAAAGAATAAATGATTATTTTTACTACATTAGTTACCAATTGGTGAACTGTAAGTATTTTTTTACTTATTAGAATTAAAGAAAAAATAAAAATAATAAATTTATTACATGCAGTTAATGTCAATATTTTAATTATTTTTTTTTAGAAAGGTCTCCTTTTTTACGCCTTTTGACTACAAAACTTATTTTACAAGACAAGTATAATAATACCACTTTATTTATCATATTTATTTTAATATTTTTCTGATATTGTTGTTAAAGGACAAAATGCATTATTTTTACTTTACTTTTAATTGTTTTGTTTCAAGGTAAAAAGAAAGTTATATATATATATTCCTATTTATATAGTTTAAAACGTATTAAAATTACAAACTAAAGGAAAGGCTACTTATGAATGTTTTTAAATTTAATATAAAGTTTTAAAGTAAACAACATTGGCCTTCAAATTTTGATACCATAAAAGTTAATGGAAAAATACGTCCCAAAGATCCACCATCTGTATGGCCAGGTGTGCCAAGTAGTCAAATACCAACACCCTCAGCTGTTCAAAGAAATATAAAAAAAACCCTCCAGTACTGTTAGAAATCAAATTGCTGATAAACCTAATGCTTTTTTAGAATTAGATAAAATTATACAAATTTGAAAGAAAGTCTGCTTAACAACAAAAAATACTTTATATGTCCATTTGTAGCATTTTTGGATGAAAATATTTTAACTGTTCAATTATCAAAATCTATTGATGGTATTCATCTCTTTATGTTGAAAATTTATAACAATTTGCACTTTGAAATATTTCATTATGGAGTTAAGTGTTATATTAGCAGCCTGTCCAAAAATCATATAAATACAGTTGATACTTGGTCAAAGCTGGAAGAAATCATCCAATATTTAAATTCTATGGCTTTTGATCACAAGAAAAATATCCTGAGTCAACAATTTTTAGCAATGGCTCCCAAAATGGTTGGAATAAAATACAGCTTAGATATAGTTGTGCATGCTTTTGGGTACTATGCAAGATCACGGACATTGTATAATGAATTAAGATATGATTTTCAATTACCCTCATTAGCAACATTATGAAGGATGACGTCAAAAGTTTCAAAACTTAATGAAAAATCTTTTTTTTATCTATATTTAATTCTCTTAATACCAGTCAAAAAGGGTGCATAATTCTCCATGATGAAGTATATATAAAAAAAGATATTGCTATATCATGGCAAACAACTATTTGGTAAGTCAGTTGGCAATCCATCTGTACTTGCTCAAACAGTACTTGGTATAATGTTGATATGTCTCAATGGGGGTGCAAATTTTCTTACAAAATTGATTCCAATTTCAAAATTAACATCCGCCTTTTTATTTGGACAAATTGAGTTAACCTTCCAAGCCATCACATATGTACCAGCTTATGTAAAGGCTATTATATGTGATGGCAACCGCGTAAATCAAGTTTTTTTTAAAAATTATATCCTACACTTCCTGAAAAACCTTGGTTAACTGGAGATAATAAACATTTGCTTTTTGATTATGTTCATCTGTTGAAAAATATTCGCAATTTATGGCTGACGGAAAAAACAGAACTAATCTTTGATGATGATGGACTAAGTCGAGTTGCAAAATGGACACATCTTAAACAGTTCTATCGTTCTGAATCTGAAAGACTAGTCAAACTTTCAGATTTAAATGAAATTTCCATTGCTTCAAAGCCAATAGAAAGACAACGGGTTTCTACTTGCCTCAGAGTGTTTTCTGAAAAAACATATAATGCACTTCTCACTCAGTCTGAAATAAGTGCAGGTAAGAATGATACTGCCCTCTTCATAAACAAGGATTTGACATGGTGGAAAATTTTAAATGTTAAATGCCTTCAAATTGATAAATTACATAATGATCCTCTACAAGCTGAAATCAAATCTCCAAATGACACCCGACTTGATTTTATCATTGCATTTGGTAAAATGGTTTTAATATGGCTGGCAGTCAAGGTAATCGTAAAAAACAATTATCCCAAAAAACTGCTACTGCCATACATCATATTTGCAATGGAATTGTTAGTCACCTTTTAGCTACAAGTCATAAATATGTACTACTTGGGCAATTTTCAACTGATACATTAGAAAAAGAATTTGGTAAACTTCGCCAAGGATCAGGTGGCACCTATTTTATAAATGTTCAAAAATGTATTGAAAAGCTGCATATTAAACAGACATACTTTTAAATCAAAATGTAAATATTGATGAATTTGATGTTAATCCAGGTCACCAATGTCCATCTTGTGATTATAAACTTTGTGAGGAAGGTTCAGAAATATTTGACAATCTGGAAAATTTAGAACCATCTCTTTCCAATGAAATAAAAATGGCTCTTGTGTACATAGATGGATATATTACAAGAAATGATAATCAACCCAGTGAATGTGAAACCCATTTTTATTATGAAAAGTATAGAAAATATACCAATTTAATTGACCGTGGAAAACTAAAAGTTCCTTCTGACCACACTTGTCAATGGTTATTTTTTTGTTTCATCCTTTTCCATACAATAAAGGAAAAGGTTTGCTACAAATCATTAAGTCACATTTTTATGCTTATTTCTGAGTTTCATTTTTTCAACCTGAAGAAAAAGCATGCTTCTATTTTTGCAAATATAGTTTTGAAAATTTTTTGCAAACATGGCACAGATCAGAAAAAGAACCAGCTCTAAAAGTTTTGAAACTTTCCTAGAATGATTTTGTTTTATTTGTCTATATTTCTGTGATGATTGATTGTTATATACACACTTCGGCTGATGTCTTCCAGCCTTCTTGGGTTCTGTTTGTCAAACCCAGTAAATGTAATGTAAATTTAAACCAAAGTCTTTATTCACTCACAGGGAATAGATAGAATAAATGATTCAGTGACACCTGTAAATAATATAAATCATAATTACTCCTTTGTGTTGTTTAATAATTATCAGTGTTCATAGCAAAAATACATATTTTCATTTAATTATCTTCCAACACATCCTATTATCCTCAGCTGTGAATAAAAATGTTATTCTAAGTATTTCATAAAGTGATTGACTTCATTTTCTTGTAAAATTTCTGAAAATCCTACATTTTTCAATAGGCCTCCAGTTCTGGCTCTCAGTTGCGCCATGACTTGGCCTGGAGTATAGAACGCCACGTCACAAACTGACATCAATACAACTGAATATGTTAGGTTTGTCACTGATATTGAGCGCTTTCCACTAAGTATTGCACATAAAAAATAATATATATATATATATATATATATATATATATATATATATCTCTCTCTCTCTCTCTGTGTGTGTGTGTGTGTGTGTGTGTGTGTGTGTGTGTGTGTGTGTGTGTGACAAAGGGGAAAGTTTTCGTTTAGCTCATCTCGTTTTTTAGGAGTTCATCAAACTAAGTCAGTGGGCATAAGTAGCTACATCAACGTTAACAAACTTAGCACCATAAAGTGCTAAAGTACACATCTTTACGCATCTTTATCCCCAAATTGTTCTTGTATGTATGTAGTTATGAGTGCGTGGCCGAGTGGTTCGCTTTCTGAACATGAGACCCGGGTTTAAATTTCGCCACGGTTGATTTGTCAGGAGGACCGCCGACAGCTCTGCTAGCACGAAATCACAAGTCATCGTGACGGAGGGCTTGAGTGTGCTGGCCTTGTTCAGATTGTTGATCACGCTGGAGAAGACGCACTCTCCCAGAATCTCTAACTAACGTCTGCTCAGCATAGTTGCAGTATAAACTACAGGTGGACTCTGTGGGTATTGAACAAACACTAATGTTCCTGTAGACGGGTATTATCGACTAAGAGTGGCCAGCTATTTTATCTAAGTATTATGTCAGATACGAACGCTGTTGGTGTCATTTAACATGTCTGTATACTTGTAACTAAACCGGTTCCCACATCAGGCATTTCTGGTTATGAAGGTGCCTTGACACTCAGCAGGATTGAAACTAGACATGTCAGGCCGGAATGAACCTTTAAGTCATTGCCCCTCTAGTACACTGTCCATTGGGAGTTTTTGAAGAAGTTAATCTGCATGACAATAAAACAAGCGATCTCCCATATCTGTTCTCTGATTTTACTTAGGTTGTCCCTTGAGACATAGTTGTGGAGATCTGGAAGCTGCTTTATGGGTAGTAGAAGCATGTAGCAATTCTGTCTTTATATTCAGACATCTCTTCGCGTGTCATGTGATCATCTGAGGGTTTATAGGCGTTCAGCTCATCTTTGATAAGATGGACATCTACTGTAAAATGTATCATATCCTATATAGATCTCTATATATTACTTCAAACGTTAATTTAGTGAATACCCATATTTGAGTAGACACTGCGTTTTTATTTAAACAGTACTTATTTTTTTCTACTGGAAAGCACATCCGAGGAAAAAACATTAACGCATTGCTCATTAACAGAATAGTATGGAGCTCTCCGGGCCACTGAATTATTTCGCATAGAAAACGTTAAATTTTCCATTCCTCTAGTGCAGTGGTTCTCAACCCTAGGGGTCCATGTAATATTTCCGGGGGTCCACAGGCAAAACACAATTGTTGTGTTAATTAAAAATAGTAATAATAATTATTATTATAATTATAGTAGAATATTTTATTTGTATTAAATTAGTTTTCATTTAAAAATAAAGCTTAATCGTATACTATTTCTTTGATAATTAAAACCTTAAAATTTATATTAGTGAAGAATAGAAAATTGTTCTTATGTCCAATAGCTATGAAGGGGTCCACCAAGATAAAAGAAGGGAAAGGGGTCCATGGGTAAAAAAAAAAAGGTTGAGAACCACTGCTCTAGTGCGACGATAGCCTTGGGTTAGAATCTCTGATAGATACGAAATCGGTTGGATTTCCATCCCGGTTTGAAGCAATCGGGCGTCTAACCACACTGAAGTGCTCTGATACAGCGAAACAGTCTACCTGTGCATGACAATATATATACATGCATATATATATATATATATATATATATATATATATATATATATATATATATATATATATATGTATCGAATCCATTGCTATGTCAGCTGCTAAGAAATTTAGTTCAAAGTGTACATTTCCTTCACTTTTCCATCGGCGTATCTCCGTGTACCCCTTCTATAAATAATGCCATGGTAATTGATCGGGTAACCTCTTCGCAATGGTACCTAGACTTTATGAATTTAAGCGCAGTGCTATACTAATGATGAGGCCGCAGCAATTTACAGATGAATTAACTAGATGTAATCGTAAGCTCTAGGCTAACAGTTTTTTTCTCACATTTCTCGTTTGTGGAACTCTCTTCCGCCTCCATACATTCCAGTCAACTTTAATCTTCAAAAATGTAATTTTAATGTAATTTTGTATCTGATCTCATCCTGATTACTTTTCCTTTGTTCCTGGTCTTTACTAATGTTTCTGTTTGCTAATTCTTCGTAACCTAGTAAATCTTGTGTGTACTGCTTTGCTTAGAGTAAACCCGCTTAAAAACAGACTACATTGGCAGCCCTTTGTTAATAAATTAAACTGTATGAGCAATCCCGCTGTACACTTTGTCCAATTTTGCCTAAGCAATTTCTCGAGATACCAATAAATATCTGATAGCTAAAGGCCACCCTTTTTGCATCTCGTGTAATTTGTATTAATTTCATTATGTTTGAATTAAGTTAGCATTACATTATCTATAAAAGTTTTTCTTTTCCTGAAGTGTTCATACATTTTGGCGAAACTCTCTCTCTATCTCTCTCTCTTTCTCTCTCTCTATATATATATATATATATATATATATATATATATATATATATATATATATATATATATATATATAGTAGTTATTTCTCGTTGATTCATGTTATTTCTTTAATATCGACATATGTTCCTTTGATTCTCATTTCTTTTTTCTATTATATTTTTAATTATATTTTGTTGTCAGCATACATTTTTTTTTTTATTTCAGTTGATTTGGTTTTGGAGATTTTCCTCCGTATGATAGTGCGTTGTGTTATTTTTTGTGTCAGCGAAATACATTCCATTTTTTTTTTCTTAAAGTAAAAGAAGTCTTATTGATGCGTGATAAAACCAGACACGTAACTCAGCGATGCGTGAATATTCAAAACACGACAAACAGCAAACACAAAGCATACCTACAGACTCATCCTTATTAACCAAAATATATTTTTCGTTAATGTCTCATGAAAGCCGATAGACACTGACAATTTGTTTTCGAATTCAACACGGAAACTAGAAAAATATTCAAAACCGAATTTAAAAAAATAATCATAAAGAAAGAAGGTACGTTATAAATAAATCCCAACACTGAAAATATTTTGAAACTTCACTCAGTTTCTTTTAGCAGCATTTTTTTAAAAAACTTCCTCAAATATTCAACTTATACTATTATGTACGTCTAACAGTAGAAAATCATTTTAAAGAGAAAGTGTGCAGCATTGACTTACAAATGGATAGATATGACAGTGAGGTTTACTATTCTACATTTGGTTCGCATGATATGCATTCTCTTAATGATTTTTAATTTTCGGAAAGCCATAATTCGCTCTGATTATATGCCATCGGATCTCAGATTCCTAATAGGTGAAAAATAATTTTCAAGCTTTCACTCTTACATATGCATAGTAGACATATGTAAAGTTACTGGACAAGTTAAAATTTGGATCAGAAACAAATAGAAAATTTGAAAGCATTGGTTCGATAAGAACAAGAAAAAGTACTTGCGTTATGGCTGACAAAATTTAAGAAAGAATCTTTGAAAGAAAATAATCTATAAGTAAGTGATGTGGATTGGACTGCAATAAACTATTCGAAGAAGTTTGTGTTTTGTATATAAACAGAAAGGAAAGATGTAGAATATTATGGATTGTGGCTAAAGTCATGAATGTAATCTTCGTTAAGTAAGCATAAAGACAAAGAAACAGGTGAGTTGAGTGTAGAAACGCATATAAATGTTTCCTTAACATTCATTTTTATGATGAATGTAAAGATTCATTTGCTGGACCTAATGGTTGGTTTCTATGTGTTCGTTATAAAAAATATCAAATCAACTTAGAATGTGACCGTTCTCTTCAGTAATAAATTCAGGTAGTAAAATTGTAATTCCTGGAGATTTATAAGATAAATTATGATAAATATTGGAAGTCATTGAGTAACAATTTGTTTTTTTTTAGTCGTACATAGAATTTAATCTAACAATATATTTTTACATGAATATATATATATATATATATATATATATATATATATATATATATATATTGTCATGTAAAATATATTGTTAGAATAAATTCTATGTATATATATATATATATATATATATATATATATATATATATATATTGTCATGTAAAAATATATTGTTAGATTAAATTCTATGTATATATAAAATTAGTGGTAAATATACACATACATATGCAAAATATATAAATATATATACATAGGTGCATACACATACATGTATATTTTTTTAATAAGAATTCCAAGAGGATAGAATCCAGGTAGAACTCAATGTCCAGGACAGAGTAAGGATATAATAAAAAGGCTTAAACACTAATATTCCATGGTCATAATTTATTCCATTGGAATCGTAAATACGATCCAATTCATCACATCTACAAATTCAAAAAGAAAACAGAAAAAACAACATTGATAATATTAGTGGTAAATACACTCTCTCTAAATTGTTTTTAATTCCGGAGTTGTTTTTTCTGTTTTCTTTTTTAAGACAATATCTAATAAAATTATGTTTCTATGAGATCACTGTCCTGGGTTTTGTTGCACGTAAATGTTAATAGAAATGAAGATATATGTTGTCAAATATCTATACATATGAGAAATTGAGGTTATGATTATCACAATTGCTATAATTCTGGTATTTTTAGCTTCTTTCCACGCATTTCATGACCAGCTATCATTCGTCTAACATCCATCCGTGCAGTGAATGTTTTTCACGCATCTGCCGCTTCTGCTATATACCTAGACTGTCAGGACAAACTCCAAAGAAAAATCTGCAGACACGTCGGTGTTGATATAGCATATCGGCTTTAGTTTCTTTCCCAACGATGTAACCTAGCTACCCTGTGCATTTTCAATAAATATTTTCATGGTCATTTTTTCTGCTGAGTTTTCTTCCTTGTACGTTGACTTCACAAAGATAAGCGTAATACTAGATCGGCGGATAGGTTTCATTTCCCTGTTAAAATTGCTAGATGTAACAGCAAGTTCTAAGCATATAGTTTCCTCACTTGCTCTTCTCACCTCTGTAACTGCCAGCTTCTTGCTTTTCTGTATATAAAAAAAATGAATACAGCGTCCCATTGTCATTTTCTGTCTCCAGGAACCCAGGACAATATATTGTCCTATCTATCGTAGATAAAGTTTTATCAATTTCTTTCACGTTCAGTACCCGCTTGCGTTTTACTGGCTTTATTGCCTTGCTTGCAAGGAAATGAAAATCAAAACAGAAAAATTAAATAAAGTTATGCGTTTTGCTAGTTCTTTATTCGAATGAATATTCAAGCATTGCTGAGATCGACCATGGTTATATCAAGCATTGCTGAGATCGACCATGGTTATATCGATGCCGAATCTTGGCAAATTCAGTTCCGCAAATTAAAAAGAAATAATAATTCCGTTTCTTATCTTATAATATCTTCAAATTCTTCGCGAATAAAAATATATACGGTGTATAATTCTCTCTGATTAGTGAAATGCGATGAGTCTCTTTAAAGAGAAAATAAAATTTTATCATTCGAGAAGTGAACGAGTTACTTTGCTAAAAGTACATTTGTCAAAAACAATGAGAAATTAAAGTAAAATTTATCAGTAATTTTCTTTTTACTTGCTTTAATCATTAAAGTTTGTTTTTTTTTATATTAGAATTGTTTTTCATCTTATGACAATCAGCGCGTAGATAATAGATTTTGATTGGGAAGAGGATTATCAGAAGACACTAATTCCTTTATAGTTCAATCGAGCAATAATAGATTATGATTTATTTATCCAGAAATTAAAAAGACAAAGACAAAAGGAAAAAAAAAACAAAAAAAAACATACATTCAGCTTTGTTTTTTTTTGTTTTTTTGTTTTTTTAATTTATTGAACAACTTCACATAAATCTGGCAGTGCCATTCAACTCTGAAGATGGTTGTTGGAAATTTTTTTCTGGAGGAAAAAAGTATTTGAACAAATCATGAGTAGCTTAAATTTGGAGATATTTTATGTTCATATTAAAGAAAATTGACAAAATTGGTTTCAATTTTTTACTACTTTAAACGCTATTTTTGGATACCTATCTTTCAGTAGATTGCCTATTAAACAGTGGGAATTACGCCTACTTGTATGCACAATTCAGTTATAATAATGAACATCTCCTTTCCGGCAGGTTTTGAATGAACGCCTCCATTAGATCGTTCGACCACAGCTGCATTACAGTCAAGCAAGGTTCAATAACCCTTTTGAAGAAATTCATATGCTCACGTTAAAATCATCTTGGAAGACTATGACAGTTCATTTTTTCGAATCCGAAGCGTAAACAAAGAAATTTTGGACGGAGAGTACATCTTTATGAAGTCTCTGAATTGCCTGTGCCGATTGGCTTAATTAGAACTATTTAGTAACACAGACAATTTCTAAAACATGGGTCGCCAAAACATACTGCTTAGAGTTGTATGAAAAAGATAGATAGATAGATAGATAGATAGATAGATAGATAGATAGATAGATAGATAGATCTACAGCTACCTGGCATTATGTGCTAAAATACATTTTAATATGTTGTTTGGTCATACTCGGTCGAGTAGTGCATCGAGCCGCTCTCTGCTTCAAAATATTCCTCCGAAAATGGCTTTATAATCATTAAAATCATATTGTAGATATGTCATTTGTTAAATTGAGAGGATACTAAAAATATATCAATAGATACATAGAAGGATATATATATATATATATATATATATATATATATATATATATATATATTATTATTATTTATAAAAAAATTATAACATAAATATGTTATAAAATCACTACAAAAATAGCCATTTTGTTTCAATTTGTGGTGATTTTATAACATATTTATGTTATAATTTTTTATAAATTATAATTATATCTGCTCTACTTTTGTATTGAGCACTCTTTTAAGAATAGTAATTGTTGGTTATTGGAATTCATTCCGTATATACCAATTATATATATATATATATATATATATATATATATATATATATATATATATATATAAACATGGGTTACTAAATAAAACAAGAGCGATAGGGTACCAATATAATCAGTACGATAAACGTTTATTAAATATTAATTATTAAACATATGACAGAAATGTAGCACGGAGGGAGAGGTTTTAGGTTCGGAATTTTCAGACACGCATGTGTCCTTCTTCAACGGACCGAGGAATAAATAGAGAAATGGGAATAACTCACCGTCATATGTTTTTGTAGATGGCGTATTTTCCAATGGAAATCTTATTGTTAGGAAAAGCACGATCTATGTCCGATTCTTCGATGGGCGAAATTTTTTTATGAAAATATACTTAAATTTAAAATTTTGATCGGTGTAAAAGCGTTAGGGCAGTTTTATTATTACTAGTGTGTGTCGTGGGAGGAGTGAGATTGTAAGCATTGATGGAGATTGCTATAGGTTGGAGAAAGCGAAAGTCGTCTCGCGTGTCGCAAAAGTTGTCAAGTGTAGAAGGACGGGCTGTGATTAGAATATGATTTGACGAAAAGGAAGAAAGAGAAAGGATGAAAGAGAGGGTGGGAATATATAATAATAAAATCTTATTAAATATAATGAAATGAAAAGAAAAACTGAAGAAAGAAAAAAATGGATAAAAATTTGAATAAAAATTTGGAAAGATATTTTATCAAAAATGTGGGTCCAGAAAATAAAAAAAAGTAAAGAAAAAACTGAGAGGAAATGAGTGTACATATATAGATGCACATATATACATAACAGTGTGTAAATATACACAAACCACCACACAGAGATATGAATCTCGATACACGTACAGATATAAATACATGTTGACAGATAATACTTTTAAGTATGGTCTTTCAAATACCTACCTGGCACAGGGCCCGCCTCTGGGCTGGTGGTATTACGGCTAGGACTAGCTTAACCCGGCTCCGGCCTGGACCTGCTTGGACTTTACAAGATCATCTAGGACTGGCTTAGACCAGCTCTGACCAGCTTGGACAAGCTATGACCAGCTAAGGCCAGCCATGACTAGCTTAGACCAGCTCTGACCATATTGGACAAGCTATGACTAGCTATGACTAGTTTAGACCAGCTCTGACCAGATTGGACAAGCTACGACCAGCTAAGACCATTTGGGACCAGCGGCCCGAGTTAAAATTTTCGGGTCACCACGTTAAAAACTGACCTTGTGTCACAACCTGAATAAGTGGGGGGTCAAGTAAATATCCAGATATAAATACATGTATAAGATTAATATGCATCTACACTAACCTTTCCAACTTCTTATAACAGTTTATATGTAAAGGAGACATAGGAAATCATAGGTGGTAGAACGTAAATATATAATAGGTAGGTGGGGATGATGGCTGTTATAATTAATATGTGGAGTTGGGGTTACTCACCCGAAAAGTGGGGTTGCTGATAATAGATTTTCATGTGGAAATTGTTCTCGCTGAATAAACACAATTCCCTGTTTAGTCACTCTATGTGGAAATTTACTTTTAGGAGATACTTCAATTCCGATCTGCGTCTGTCCTCCCGGCAATCATACCAAGACGGTAAAACCCACACCCAATATCGTTGATGCTATGACTAGATTGGTTGAAGTGTACAGCGACCGGTAAATTGTTGTTGCCCCGCTGATGTTTTTCTTAAGGTTATTTAATCGTAGACGGAACTCTATTCCGGTTTCTCCCACAGAATTCCCCCTTCTTACATTTGTGACAGAAAAGTAAATATACGAGATTGGAACTTACAGGTGAGAGCCGGCGGTTTGAATACCACGTGAGTGCCAGGGTGTGCGTAAATGTGAATGATGATGTGTTCGCAGACCAGGTATCAGGGTTTTTGCAAATGAGATTCCCTTGTTGAGGTGATGAGTTGCAGATGTTGGATGATGTTAAAAGTCTAAAGACGTCGGTGGCTGACTCCTCCCGTGTAGGGGGTTATCGCTACATAGTTTACTAATAGTATTGTCTAGTTTTAAATGTTGAAATATTAAAGGAAAATCAAAATTAATTAAAAACGATGGTCATTCTGGAATTATTCTTTTTCGTTACATAATTGAGTAGATTGTTTCTCTTATGTTTGGTATCCTTGCTGTTTGATTCTTTGACTATTAAGAAAGTGATTGCAAAGTTATCGTATGTATATGCTGTAATCTTCCTTACGTGAACAGATACGTTTAATGCATTTTTTAATGATCTTTAAATTACATATATGTATGTGTGTACACACACACACACACACACATACATATATATATATATATATATATATATATGATTATTTATTTAAAAATATGATTCCAACGCTACATAAGAGTTCTCATGTTTCAAAACAAGAGCCGAAAACTTCAATATAATTACTTGAATTAAATTGAATTAAAGTACTAAGCTCAAATAATTCAAATAAATTCAAATAATTATAATTACATTTATGCTCTACTTTTGTATCGAGTACTATTTTTTAAAAGTAATAACAAAAGTACTAAAGAACTTTGGATTATTTACCTAATGAGTTCTTTCCTATTTTCTATATATTTTTACACACACACACACACACACACACACACACACACACACATATATATATATATATATATATATATATATATATATAAAACACATAGACACGAAGTCTGGTGGCACGTATATATATATATATATATAGGAGGGACAGGTGTCACAAACAATTCATTTAATTTTCAGACAACAAACTGCATGGTATCCTCTTCCAATCACTCACCCTCGTGTCTAATGCACTTATGCATCCTTCTCTGCCGCACTTCTGATGGAAGGATTCTTCTTGAATGTCTCCTAGCGCCGTCGTTATTGCCCTCTTGATGGCATGCATGTCTTCAAAACGGGTCCCCTTGATGATCCTAGTGACCTTGGTTAAAAGAAAGAAGTCACACGACACAAGATCAGTTGAACTGGGTAGGTATTCTAGTACAGCGGTATTCTTCTTGGCCGGAAACCACCAGGATGCTCAGGGCGTTGTGAGCAGGTGCATTATCGTGGTGAAGCAGAAACGATCTATTCTGCCACAACTCCCGTTCCTTCTCATCCACTGAGCGAAACAAACACCGCAGGATCTACTTTTAGATTGGCTGATTCATTGTCTGTCACTGTACCAAGAACGTACTGTGTACGATGCCTCTCTCATCGAAGAGTGGATAAGTCCAGTTACTTTTTTGAGCCTGTGTGAATATATATATTTCAAGTCATAAATTATATAAAAAATGATCCGTTTATTGTTCCAGCTATACTTTTAGCCATTATCAAGGTTGACTTTAATTTTGCTTTTAACTAAATATATGTGATGTTTATGGATTCAGTCAGTTATGTGCCGTGCGTGATACACTCTTAGGCGATCATGTATCTGTTGATATCTGACTGACGAGGCAGAATCTCTCCCCGCAGTAGGTTCCCATTTCTTTCTGCAGTAGACCAGTTGCCATCAAAGGCTATAGAACCCTGTTTGCCTTGCTTTTTATCCATAGCTGGGGGGAAGAAGAAGAGAATTCATACATTCCCCAAGGTTTTAGCACGTAAGTGAATGTAATGGATCCGACTGTAATTCGAACTCGTCTCTCCGATTCCTCAATCCGAGCCGCTGCCGTTAATCCACTGTGCCTCCGTTTATGGATTACGTCTCATAAATTCACATATAACCCGACTAAACTCTATCTGCTATATACTCGTTTCTAATACAAATATTGTAGCACCATGCGCATGTACAATACGGCTAAAAATAATGGAAGCATTATTCATAAAAAGAAAAAAAACAACACTCAATAATATCAACGAAGAAAAAGGCCACAATTAGCCGACCAATTTAGAACATAAACATTCCTATAACTCTAGCTGCATACATAAAACAATAGAGTTAATTCAGTTAAAAGTAAAATTCCATCCTTGATAATGGCTAAAAGTATCGCCGATGGCACATGTAAAACTTTCGGAATTTTTTTATATAATTTATGTCTAGAAAAGAAAAAGAAATAGACGAAAGCATGAGAAATTATATTAAAATATCAAACACTAAAACTTATAAGTTTTCTTTTTTTTATGAAAAAAGTAAAAGTGTGATTGCTGCCCAATTACACAATTTTTAAATTACATGATCCGACAGCCAACACACTACAGTATTCAAAAAATTAATTTTACACGACAAATAAAACAGCTAAAAATGAAAATCCAGCATTTCAATTACGACATCCTAACGCATAACTTGATATTTATAAACACTTTGACCGAATCGAACGCGAATATAATGAAGCACAATACCCTAACAACCTAAGTATTAATAATGATGATCACAGAATAATATTTACGAAAAACATTGTATCTTATACCAATGAAATATTCTACTTCCCAACAAAAATTATAAATATATAAATCTATCCAGTCATAAATTAACTGATGACCAGAAGGAATTCCAAATCTCGGACAAATTGTCATCTGCGGTTTAAAGTTGACCTCCTCACAAAGAAACCGGAAATCAAAGTTTTACACTAATCAATATCCCAAATGAAAAATGACAAATTAATAAAACTCCATCCAGACCTCCGATATCTTCTCCAGGCAGACGATCTAGAAGATCGTACTCTTCGCAATAGCTACAATAACATTCCAACAACAAAACTGAAAACCGCAGGAAAAGAACTAAAAAACAATCTTAATATCGTCATCATAAGAGTAGACAAATCCAATACTTACGCAATTTTGGACAAATTGGATTATTACAGAATATTACAGAAACGTCCTCGATTAAGTAAAAAGACCCTTGATACTCTTAAAACGTCTGTCAACAATCTCATAACACCTTATAATGCCGATGTAGGATCCTTAAAAATCAATAAAATTAGTGCACATTACCAACCAAGATACCCATACGGTAATGTTAAAATACACAAACCCTGATACACATGACGATCAATCATTTTACACATACCACTATGTATATAACAAGTGTCAACATTTCTCAATGATATTATTACACCAGATCTATCTACTAATTACAGTATTAAATCAACCTAATAATTCTTTCAAATAATACAAACTACAAAACCAAACCAAGGCATTCTAGTGTTACTCGATGTAGAAAATTGTTTTTACAGTTGTCTCAGTTGACTAAACCATAGATATAACCTCAACTCCGTATATAAATAATACTTTAACTGCACCTCTATCCATCAAACCCAATATTCTCAAAAAATGATTGCATGCTTGCACTACTAAACTCCCCTTCTATGGTCATAACAACAACATTTACACTCAAACGATATTTTATGTTAGCTGAGAGAAAAAATCAAATTGTTAATCTTAAAATTACATTCGAAACAAATTTGTCCTCAACTTTACTTATGAACTTAGCCAAAATTATAAACCCCCATTCATGGATGTTCTTGCGGTGTCTACTAATAATTCATTCAATATTTCACCATATAAAAAGCTCACAAGTAAAACTCTTGCCATCTTAATTTTACTAGTCATGGAACTCTCCGATATAAAGTAGGTGTTATTAAAAATTTCCTGATGAGAGCGCACGAGAATTCATTCTATCGTCTGCTTCGCTTTCAAAGAACTTAATAACGTGAAACAAACGCTTTTTAATAAGGGCTATCCAAACCATCTTATAGAATACGATATTAGACTTTTTCTTTCTATTTTAAACCAATAGCAACACCGAACGCACATAAAAAAAAAATAAGTTGAAAAGTTTCCACAAAAATCAAACATATAGTAACTATAAGCAAGACGAATCTTCACATAGAAACATCATGAAGAAATATGCAAATCTAGTCAACAAAAACAAGAACATTGAATTATTTATTATATAAAAACTTAAACCCGCTAACCTCATCGTCAAAAATAATCATTCATCCGAAAATGTACAGAGAATCCATATTACTTACGTATTTACAGGAACTTTACGGAGCTGTGTTCCTGACCAATGCAAATTAGTAAATAATTATATTGGATATACTACAACATGTTTAAAAAGAAAACTCACGTAGCAACTTTCTGAACATAGCTCTATCTGACCTCATTTAAACACACAATACCCCTTGCTAATACAAATATAATACAAATACTGCATTAACTGCATTGTTTTATTTATATATCTAGCATTATAGGAACGTTGCTAATACAAACATAACAGCTTCATCCACATGTAAAAATATTTGAAGAAAAGATACAAGGAATCTAATCCGTGTCCGACGTCGTGATGCCAAGTCAGGATTGATTATACTACAGGTCCTTCTTTGGATTTTGTCAAAAACATCGCACCAGACTAGTTATGGCAGTAATATTCAATGCACTGGTGAATGGTAGATTTGTAAATGTGCAAGATGGACTCTGAAGAGAAAAACTTTCTGGCATGACACAGTGACCCGAATTTCCTTGCAGTAGATGCAGCTATTTATTCGATGTATTCCACTTCAAGTCAGGTGAAACATGATGCCAAGAAGGTGCAGTGTGTTGTTCCCCAGGAGTCTAACGTCTATCATGCTGATGGCAGGCAGAAATGTTTCTCTATAGTGAGTACATGAGAGCAGTGTTGGTCTCACTGTTCTTTACCATATTGGCTTGGTGTTCCTGAAACTTGCTTAATGTATCTGCTATCATAAAATATAAATATATATATATATATATATATATATATATATATATATATATATATTAAGATTGAAAATATTACATGCTTCAATACATTAGAATAATTTTTTTTCTTGAATATGAGCCGTAGATATTGGGATTGCGTCTTATACGAATGCACCTCTTTTATTTCATCGATTTCTGTTTTATCTATCATGCATTGATTGATGAGCTTGACTGATTCTCTTCAGGTAAATAAAACGCCGGCAAAGCTCAATCAACATAATATACTCTACTGATCACCGACCACAGAAATAAGTTTAGATATGTTGATCGAACGCAAATGTTTTATTGGTGCAGCCATTCAAAAAATCGCTAGTCTTTCCTATTTTAGTTTATAATCTTTGTGCTAATCCTAGGCAGCACCGTAAATAAAGCTAATACCACACCAAATAATCTCCGAAGCGAATATCAAATGTCCGTAATTCGTGACACAGCTTTTTTTCCCCTGATCGTTACAAGGCGGTAATCGTAGCAACAGACGATGAAAAGACGACAGGAAACATGCGTGTGGACCTAACAAAAGCAGTTCGAGTCTTCGTGCCGAAAGTTCTTACGAGACTCTCGGCAGAAAACACGATTGTAATTTCTAATTCACAATATAAATTATCAAAGAATTAATTCCAATAAATTAATGATAAAATTTCTCTTGTGTATTGACTGACTATTGATGCACATTGGGTGAATTCACATTGAAATGGTAGTAGGAAACATCATTTCAAGTTCAACTGTAGTGGGATCGAATGTCATTAGATTCCAATCGATACGGTCTTTAACGGAAAGGGGGACGAGATAAATGGCGATGTGATCGATTAAACGGATTCAGATTGAAATCGGTCTAAACTGGGCTGAAATTTAAATGGTTAGAGAATTAGAATTCCACACAAAACACACACACAAAACACACACACACACACACACACACACACACACACACACACACACATATATATATATATATATATATATATATATATATATATATATTGCAATTCTTACGTTTAACAACATTGTTGATGCGTATGTAAAAAATGTTCTCTCAATATATATATATATATATATATATATATATATATATATTCTTACCTTCGTTACAGGCAGAAAATTCTAAGTTTTAGGCAGAAAGAGATCGTCATCGTGCATTAAACTCGAAAGTGTGCAGTCGGTGAAGAAAAAATGTATATTAATTATTACATACCAAGCATGATTCTCTTAGGACTATATTTAGTCGTCCCCCGACGAGGGTGTCATGTGGCACAAGGCCTTTTTAACGTGGGCATTTCCGTGCCATTAGGCTCGGCCAAAAAATAGCCCATTTGAACCCGCATAAACGGGTTCGGGGCCGGTTTTACCTCCCGAAGAAGACTCCGCCCTTCGGCGTAGCCTCCTTCGGGTTCCTCTCCGTCCGTAGACAGAGAGTTGAATCGAACCGTCGCTCAGAAAGTGAACGACGGACAAAACTCCATGTAACACCAAAGATGAAATGAAGGCCGCAATTATGGCAGCATTCACCAACCTAATGAAAGAGAGCATCCAGAAAAGTTACAGGAATTGTGTGTGCGTGTGCGGTGTGTGTGTGTATATATATATATATATATATATATATATATATATATATATAGATAGATAGATAGATAGATAGATAAATAGATAATATTAGTGGTTATTATGGGAACTTACCCATAATAATAATGAACTATTCCTGACATTATAAATACTGCGACTCTCAAGAGGTATATGGATATTGTAAGACGATGAGAGATAATTTAGAGCATATTGTAAGGACATTGGAATAGTGATACTTTTCAAGACAACATAGTTCACTCTAACCAAATCTGATAGTCATTACTAATACTTCTACTTCTTTGTATTATATTTCTGTTGTAATATATCTTTGCATTCCATACAGGTGTTCGTGTTATTCTTTCATTGATTCTAAACTTGGACCTTCACCGTAGTACAAGGAATTTGGATCATAACAAGTGGTGACGAGGAAACCTAAAAAAAAAGAACTCTCTACGCGAATGACATACCTTTTTAGCTATCCGTTGCACATAACAAGTGGCGACGAGGTAACCCAAGAAACCAAACATCTACGCGGAGGACGAACCGTCGCACATAACAGTGTCGACGAGAAAACTGAAGAAACAAGTTCTACGTAGAGAATTCTAAAAAACAAGTTCTACGCGAACATATAAAAAAAAAGGAATTTTTTTTTTTTTATATCAATTTCTCTGTGGTAACAAAGACGCAAGTTCTACACAGAGAATTTTTTTTTTTTTTTGGCGTACACAAGTTCCAGAATATTAGGCTACACTAAAGGAAAATACTTACACAAAATTACGTTAACATGGAAGATTTTAAATCAACCATTGTGAAACTCATGAAAATCCAATTTGAACAACAACAGAAAAACGAACAGCGACATCTTGAATTACAAGAAGTATTGCTACGTGTAATGTCAAATAAAGGGCAAAATTCCGAAAATGAAACCGTTCTTTCACAAGACGCTATTTGGAGCACTATCGAAGATTTCACGTATGCACCCGAAGAAGACAAAACCTTTGCAACTTACTTCCGAAGGTACGAAGATCTATATGAATTTGACTGCAGAAATTGGTCAGGCCCAAGAAAAGTACGACTACTACTAAGAAAATTAGGTACACGTGAATATACCAAATTCATAGTTTATATCCTAACGAAGAAAAGAAAAGAGTTAACTTTCAAAGAAACCATAAAACTGTTAATAGAACTTTTCAGCCCTAACCTCACTATTCCACAAAAGATGGATGTCTGGATCTAAAAAAAAGAAGAGCGAAGATTACATAATTTCGGGTCCATTGTAAACAAATATTGTGATGATTTCAAGTTATCGGAACTCAATCCGGATAATGTCAAATGTTTAATATCCGTCCAAGGCCTGGTTTCAACCAAAGACGCGGAAAATAGACGCAGAATCCCTACTAAATTGGAGAGAGAACAAGATTTGACACGTCAAAAACTCGCCGAAGACTACCAGAGATGCATAAGTGTAAAGAAAGACTCAAAAGATATAGAAGAAGCTGGCATCGTGCACATACGTAAAGTACGAAGACAAATCAACTTTCCCTCTTCACAAACAAACCAAACCAAGTTTCCCTCCTCAAAAACAGATCAAACAAAATTTTCTACCTCAAAAAGTCAATATAAAAAAAAATCTACCACCCAGTCAATGCTATCGCTGTGAGACTTGGTATTGGTATAAAGACTGTCCATACCGTTTTAAAACTTGTCTATAATGCAAAAAGTAGGATATAAAAGTTCTCATTGTTGAACTAGAAGAGAAAGCAAAAGCAGAATAAGAACCACGAGGACTGACGAAGTGGATGAGACTAACATAAGAAAATACGTGCAAGTAGTAATACAAAACAGAAAAGTCAGACTACAGTTGGATTTCGGGTCGGACTTAACTATTATTAATGTACAAACATAGAGAAAACTGAACAAACCTACCATGTTAAGAACCGATAAAATTGCTAGATCGGTAACTGGGAGAAGAATAAAATTTGAGGGAGAAGTGATTACAAATGTGACAGTCAATGGAATGACCAGAAAATTGAAAATGTATGTGCTAAGAAATACGGAAAACTTATTCGGTACGGACTGGATGCAAAAATTCGAACTTTGGGATTTACGAATAAGTACGTACTGCCAAAATGTAAAAAGTTTATCGACCGAGGCAGATAACTTAAAAGAGAAACTAAAAGTATTTTCAGCAGGTCTCGGGTGATGTAAGAAAATGGCAGCAAATATAGATATAAAAGAAACGTTCAACCTATCTTCAAGAAAAAAAGGGGCGTACCGTTTGCATCAATAGAAAAATAGAATTGGCTAGACTCGAAAACACCGGCATATTGACAAAAGTAGAATGCAATCAATGGGTCGCAGCCACGGTTTACGTTAAAAAAAATCAGGGGAGATACGAGTATGCGCTGATTTCTCAACGAGTTTGAACGCAGCGATAAAAGACTATGTGACGTCGTCCCCCGGTCGCAGCGCCGACTGTGACGTTCTATCCTTATCTACCACGGCGCCAGTTGTGACGTCTTCGCCGCGGCGTCAGCTGTTCGCTCCTCGTTGCTCCGTCCGGGTGTCGCTACTCCAACGTGACGTTCTAACCCTTTGGTGATTCGGGTAGGAATCTGATTAGATTGATACCAGCCTCGCCGTTCCCAACCTGCTTCCAACGCCTGGTTACCAGGGTAACTGCACTGATCTCAAGTCTGCCTACCCACGTTGTGAATTGATCTTAGACAGACGAGATCAAACAGGGGTTGGGGCCGTAATGCAAGCTGAGTTCAACGGTGGTGATAACACATAAATATGTATAAAAGAAAATAAAATGAAAAATTACAAAGTTCAAAGTATCAAAGAAAAAGGTAACAAACTTTTTATGTCTATTTGTTCGGTACATAGGACTATGTCTACTTCCCGACCCGTTCTGTGGATTGTGGCACGACGCTTTCGCTAGGCAAACTTTAACGCTTCAAGTTGTCTACTCTCCAAGAAATTTGTGTTTCGGTGTGTCTTTGGACGAAAGTCGAAAAACTTATTTCTGTGGTCTGGTTCTAAGTCGCTCTTCAAACTACTTGTTCTTGGTTGAAGAAGAGTCTAAAAGTGTGCGTGAATCTTGGTCAGCTATCTTGATGTGGTTTCAACACTGGGCACTCATCTCTCCTGCCGTCCGCGGCTCAACTCAGAGCCAAACGAACTGGCCTCTTTTGCCCGCTTGGGGCGAACGAACTCGGTCCGCCGTCCAAGTCTCAACTCCGCCTGCCGTCCGCGGCTGCACTGATTTCTGTCTGGTGGGGCTTCGTTTTTATTGACGCCGTCAAAACTGGGGTGAGTCTGTCGGCGCCAGGGGTTCTTCGATAATTCTAAATACGTATCCACCCTTCTTATTTCTGGTTAGGGATTTTCCACTCTTTTCCATTTTTGGTAACTCTTTTCTCACTCCCACTCTCTTACTGTGCTTCTGAGGGGCGTGCACTAACTTCCCCACTTCTTCGTATCGGCTTCTCACACTTACACTCTGGATAGAGGCGTCGACTGATTTTCTTCGTGCGTCACGTGACCATTCTCGGCCAATGAGGTCCTGGTCGGGTATCTTTCCTCCTCCTTCGTGCGTCATGTGATCCACTTGGCCAATGACGTCTTAGTCGGGCGTGAACAACCTGTGGCTTTGTTTTGGGAAAGAAATACCCGGCTTAACAAAAAAAAAAAATAATTAAATCGCCCTTATCATGAGCGGCCGAGGTGACACTCTTGGTTTTAACACGTGGCGTTTGTCAAGCAGTTTATCGCTAATTGGACATGATCTAAGAAAGAAATTTTCCTAGCCTACCTGGCGTCTCTAAAGCAAAAATAAAAATATTTCATTTTCCTTTCGGCCCATGTGTTGATAACAAAAAAATTTTATTGTCACAGGGCAAACGTTTATTCTGTCAAAGGAAAAAAAACTTAGTCAGTGAAAACTTCTTGTGTGGGATTTTTTTTTAATTCTTTACACTCAGGGAAGACCGTCTGTGTTTCGTCAATGTTCAACAATGGATTTCTTCTTTTTGGTGACATCCATTGATAACAAAATTCCATTTTTCGTGGACAAGCGGAAATTGGTCAACGCTTGTTCGTAGGTGACCTAGATATTTTCGACATCTGATATCTATCAACAATAACCTTTTTCTCCTCATTTCCGTCTCTTAAGCCGTGTGTGTGTGTTCGCCTATGACCCGTCTGGTATTACTTTTTCTTTCTTTCTTCTTCGTTTTCTCTTTCTTTCTCCCAAATTGCTTGAATGCAAAGAAAGAATTATTCTTAAAAACTAAAATATTTTTCGGCCTTAAATAATACTCAAATGGTTGATAAACCGTAAAAAAGCAAATCATATATCTATAAATATTTCTTTCAAATTGTCAGGATGCATGGTGCCACAATTACCACTATCCTCTACCCAGTCCAGAAGATGTATTCCCGAAAATCGTCCAGAAAAAGGAAGTTCACAGAAACTTTGGTAATAGATCCAAAGAGAAAAACATATTAAAAACACCTGCTACGCAAAAGCTTGGGAAGGGGGTGTTATTGAAACTTACCCATAATAATAATGGACTATTCCTGTCATTATAAATACTTCTCATCTCAAGAGGTATGGGGAGATTGTAAGACGAGGAGAGATAATTGAGAGGATATTGTAAGGACATTGAAATAGTGATACTTGTTGAGACAACATAGTTCACTCTAACCAAATCTGATAGTCATTATTAATACTTCTACTTTTTGTATTATATTTCTGTTGTAATATATCTTTGTATCCCATACCCATAATAATAATGAACTATTCCTGACATTATAAATACTGCGCCTCTCAAGAGGTATATGGATATTGTAAGACAAGGAGAGATAATTGAGAGCATATTGTAAGGACATTGGAACAGTGATACTTGTCAAGACAACATAGTTCACTCTAACCAAATCTGATAGTCATTACTAATACTTCTACTTCTTTGTATTATATTTCTGTTGTAATATATCTTTGTATTCCATACCGGTGTTCGTGTTATTCTTTCATTGGTTCTAACTTTGGACCATCACCGTGGTACAAGGAACTTGGACCATAACAGTGGTTAATGGTTAACACACACACACACACACACACACACACACACACACACACACACACACACACACACACATATATATATATATATATATACACACACATACATATATATATATACATATATCTAAAATATATAAATATATATACATGCACACACACACACAGATATATATATATATATATATACACACATACATATATATATACATATATCTAAAATATATAAATATATATACATGCACACACACACACACACACACACATATAAATATATATATATATATATATATATATATATATATATATATATATATATAAAACTAATTCCAAAGGGATAGAATCCAGTTAGAACTCAATGTCCAGAAGAGAGTAAGGATATAATAAAAAGGCTTAGACACTAATACTCCATGGTCATAATTTATTACATTGGAATCGTAAAGACGTTCCAATTCATCACACCTACAAATTCAAAAAGAAATAAGAAAAACTAACTCTGGGAAGAAAAAATGAAATTTAGTGAGAGTGTATGTATGAGAGTGTGGGACGAATGCGAGTGAAATTGAAAGCAATAGGGCGGGGTAACAGTCGGGAGAAGAACAGGAAGGTCTAAAGGTGAAGTTGTGGATTAAAATTTAACAAAGAGAAGTTTTAAGGAGAGGAGTCAAAGACGGTTTAAGTGAGTGAGATATAAATAAATATGTAAATTCTCGGATCTCTAATTTCTGAATCGCTGCCCTAAAATAAATTAAAGATCCACACCGGAAAAGAGTAGACATTTTATGATGACACACACACACAATAGACGATATAATCTACACTTAGAGATCAGAAAATGAAAGAGGGAGAGGTAAAAAAAAAGCGGGGGAGATAGGGGCAGCTAAAACCGAAGGGCATTTATAAAAGGACAGCTTTGGAAATCAAGAAAATTTGACAAAAGTAATACAGGTTACAAATCTAATATAAACATATAAAAAATAGCGATTATTTAATCTAGCAAGGACCTATTATTACTATGTTCAAAAAGACATACGTATACACATATACACAACAACTTATTCATATTTACACGTATATATATCCACATAGGCGTGTACACACACACACACACACACATATATATATATATATATATATATATATATATACATACATCCATACACATCCACTCCTACATATATATACATTTACATACATACACATACAGACATACACATACCTGCACATAAACATATATACATAAAACCTTACACGACTCCATACAATTACATACACACACACATCTAAACAAATAAACAGCGTATCCCTCAATCTATCCGTCTAACTATACATACATACATATACACCCATATACATATACATATGTATACACACCTAAATATGCACACACACATATAAACACATCTACATACCCATCTACCTACATATACATATATATATATATATATATATATATATATATATATATATATATATACTGAGATCGTACTGAGAGAAGAAAAAAGTTGTTCGTAGCATTTCCTTAAAAAAAGCCCTAGATACAGAGTAGAACAATATATTATTATTTTATTTTAGTTATATTAGAACAAAAACATGTTGAAGTCTCTACAGAATAGTTTTCGTGTTTCAGCACTGCATTGTACCTCATCAGGCGAATGATGATCCGCTTCTACGCCTGACCTCGAAGAACACATTCTACAGACTGTCGGAGACGATCCCAGTATAAGCACATATCTAGTGACCCGAGCTTGTTACATCCCAAATTACCTAATAGGGGATATTTTAAGAACGTCTGCTGTATCCGTATCATTTGTGTGCGGTGACTTTCGCCCACTGGTCACTCATCACTGGAGAACATTTGCCCATGATTTATTGTGGTTTGTGTTTCAGTCACAGGGCGAGATGTATGATAAGCGAATATTTGTATAGGACTTACGGTTACATCTAGATATTTCAACTGTAAAGTGATGAAATCTATCTACGCTTAAATACATGTGGTTGATGTAGCAAAGTTAAGCGCTCATTAAATAACTGAAAAAATATAGAAACGACACATGTTACGGTGATGGGAAAGTTCGTGAAATTCTACTTTGTATATTCCCAAGAATCTCGAGATATACAATACGTGCACCAGAAGAGATAAAGCAGCACTATGCAATATAAGCCGGGAAAAGAATAAGCTATCGAGGAAGGTAAACTAATATATGTTTTTTTTCTAAAGAAAGGAAGCAGTTACTTTGTCTTGATAATTATGTTCGATTATTTGGTATTCTAAAGATTTGCACGTAACGGGCTCGGTTGCATTGTCTCGATAGCCAAGATTTAACTTTCAAAAACAAAAATAAATTATGCCGTTTTTTTTTTAAGATGAGGAGATATTATATACCTTCTTCGAACAAGGTTCATCTTAGTTGCTCTAAGCACAAGATTTTTGTCATTTGTAAACCCGTCTTTTTTCAGGTGTTCGTTCTCCTCGGTAAACTTCTCGGAAATTACATCACTGTATTGTTTAACGACACATAAATTTGGAGATTAAAAATATGATTTCAATTATATTTGCTTACCTACCGTAAGTTCAAACCCCGAGTCAAAAACACTAGTAGGAAAAACGGACAATCGCCACAAAAGCAAGAGTATAAGATTTAATACTCACCAATTTATTTGCTTCTGTGTCGTTTGTCTGTTTCTAGATATCAGTAAATTATGGTAAGTGGAATGAGAAAAGAGATTCTGTTCAAATTTTTTTATGAAAGTTTCAGTGAGTCCCGAAGTATTAAAAGGTGAAAATGTTTTCAATATAAAAATCAAGATGAGCATGCGATTCCAACTATTAAGACATACAATACATCAGTTAAGATTATAAGTGTATATTTTATTAAGAAGAGACACAAAAAAGAGAGTAGGGAGGGATATAACTATTAAATGACACTAGTTTCTACTTAAACCTGGAAAGTGAAATGAAGAACATTTTCCTCCATGGATTCTATGGACAATTTGGTTCAAAAGAGGGGAAAAAATCTCTGAGATGCAAGGAGTTATGAAACTCAGAAGATCTTGAGGAACATAACCAAGATAAAAAATGCGTATAATTTAACAGTTTGGGGAAGATTTAAGTAATTTGCGAAGGAAAAGAAAACATTTGCATAAAATTTACTCATCCAGCATATTTAATTCAAGAGGAGAATTTGAAAAGGGCGAGTAATATAGCCTAAAGTATCGTGTAAATGGATGTCGGAAAATGAACCAAGGGTGTTAGTAAGGTAACACATATTTCTTACAGCTGCAAAAGAAAGGAAAATATGGAAAGCCATGATCACCCCCGTACTGAATGTACACGGCACATCAAAGAATATTCCATGTATATTGTAGCAGTAATAAGCAAAAACAGAGAGCGATGGCTATCGAGAGAAAACTGATGAATATTTACTTGGATAATAGGCAATTAATTAAACATAAGAAGTGAAATAACACACGTGAACTCTTTCGAAAAAAAGTTATCTAGCTTCTTAGAATCGATAGTGCTGAGATCAGAATTACAATCAGAAATATTCTATGCAGGTAAGTTATTTAGTTAAACAGGAATCCATTTCTTACCAAAATATGTCAATCTCAGCATAACAGTAAGAAATTAACACAAATGAAATAGTACTTTTTTTTTATTGTTTAACAAATATATTACACAATAAAAAGATGAGCCTGAAATGCAGTTTTCCGGTTAGCGACACTATAATCAAGCAGGTACGGTAATTTAAATATCTGGGAAGCGTCCTGACAGAAGACGGAAAGTGCAACGCTGAGATCCGAAGACCCGTTGGGATAGCCAAAGACGAATTTCAAAATCTAGGCAGAGAATTACGAGACAGGCGGGTCTCGTTGGCAACAAAGAAAAAAATACTGAACTGCTACAGGATCAGTCAGTTATGTGCCATACGTGATAGAGGTGTAGGCGATCATGTATCTTTAGATATATGACTGACGAGGCAGATTTTTTTTCCGCAATAAGTTGCCATTTATTTTTGCAGTAGACCAATTGCCATCCAAGGCTATAGAACACCGTCGGTCTTGCTATTTACACATAGCTGGGGGCTAGAAGAAGAGTATTCATACCTTTCCCAACAGTATTAGCACGCAAGTGAATCTAATGGATTCGACAGGAATACGAACTCGGCTCTCTCTGATTCCTCAATCCGAGCTACTACCCATTACACAACCGTGTCTCCTACATGATTTATGTCCTTTTTTACGGTAGTGAATATTGGTCAATATCCTCAAGGATGAAGAAGAGACTCAAGGCAACAGAGATGTAGTCCTACAGAAGGATGCTAAAGATACCGTGGACCGAACATATGATCAAGGATGAGATTTTGGAGAAAATACAAACAACGAGGAAACTTATACTTAGCGCAAGGAAAAGGCAGCTGAAATTTCTGGGACACGTAATGGGAAAGGAGGGCTTAGAAAATCTGATACTCACAGGGCGGATAGAGGGAAAGAGAGAAAAAATCAACGTGTTACATGCTTAACGGGCTTAAGCAAGTAGATGGTAGAACAAAAATCTGCGATAAATATCTAAAAGGAAAAAAAATGTATTAAGACCTACAAAGGGATAGAATGGGGTGGAAAAGCCATGATTGCCTACGCCCTGAAACGACACGTTATATAAAAGAAGAATATATATATTTTTTGTCAAAATGGAATTTCAAGGAGCGAACTTTCTGTTCAGTGCGTGAATGACTTCGTAGAAGTCTCTTTGCCGACACCAGCTACTTTGATAGCTAAACTCCATGGTCTTCATTCTTGGGGGGATATTTCTTATTTAACATAACTCGTTGCATGAAAATTTTTAGAAAAGCCGTCTAGAGGATTGCGCAGGAAATGCACTTTTACACCAGAAAATCTCGAAAAAGTGCTCGAACAGGTTAACACTGTTTGCACAAGTTCTTCATAATTTTATAATTTCCTATTTCCCAAGAAACCAGAAACAACCACAGAAAAAATCCCTTTTTTACTTTCTATTTTCAACGTCTCCACAAACTGTTCGTCCAGCAATAGCAGCCTGAACTTTCTCACAAGACAAGTCTGGAAACTTTCTGCTTAAGAACCTGAAACAATTATCATCCTGGTTCACAGAGTTCGCAAACTACTTCATCAGCCCAAGCTTTATATGCAATGGGAGAAGAAAAACGTTACTGTGATTGATCAGCGATTAATATTAAACACCAGCGGTTAATATTAAACATTCTTCTCTACAAAAAACAAAGATACTTGACATAAACATCTTGTAGGCCAAGAAATTATCCAAAGACTGAATTTTGACTATGAAAAGCTTCCAGTCTTCTGGGTTATATTCACACTTCATATCAGCAATGAAGCATTTAATATCCTTGCAATAAACAAAATCATCATCCCTCAATGAATATAAAATGCGAACTTGCTTCACGAGGCAACCGGGTTCTCTTTTAAACGTGACTCAAGCAACTGAGCGATTTCCATTAATAAGCGTGTGTAAAATGATTTAGCAGAATTTTTTTTTTCAGTTTGCTATACTCCATATCCTGCTCCATCACTTTATTCTTATCGTGACTATTTCCAAGAAATAACAATTCATCAAAGGGTGGCTCAAGGCAAATAGCGAACGGCAGATTTGAATAAATTATGTGCAGTCATATCTATCTATCTATCTATCGATATATATATATATATATATATATATATATATATATATATATATATATATATATATATATATACAGTAGCGTCCAAAACTAAGGGACAAAATTTTAAAACCTAATATTTGTTAGAAATAACAACTGCGAAAAGCTGAAATTTTGACAAGTTTAATTTAATTGGAAATGATGGAAAAAACAATGTAAAGAGACGTATTGGTTAAAGATTAAGTGCAAAGTGTACTAAGAAAACTGTCAAGTTTGGGGGCGGAATCGTCATGGTATTTGGAATGTTTTCTAGCCAAGCTACAACGCCTCTTGTCCGCTTACAAACTCGTGTAAACGCGCAGATCTATAAAAACATTGTTCAAGATCATGTTGTGCCAATCATACAGAATTCAGGTTTCGATAGGGCTACCTTTATGCAAGATAATGCCCCATGTCACAAGGCAAAGGTGGTAATGAGTTACCTTAGCGAGCAAGATTTGGAAATTATGGATTAGTCACCGCAAAGTCCTGACTTAAATCCAATAGAAAATCTTTGGAAGACCTTAGGAGTGAAAGTTATGGAATGAAATCCCACTAACACGGAGGATTTGTGGGTGAAGCTTCAAGAAGTGTGGTCTAAAATTAGTATCGAGGATTGTCAAGAACTGATTCGTTCTTGTAGTCAAAGATGTGCAGCTGTCATTGAAAGCAAGGGCTCATTTACAAAATATTGATTGTACATGTATTTTTATTGTTTTTTTGCCGTTTACAATGTTTTTCTCAATTTTGTCCCTTACTTTTGGACGTTCCAAATTTGAAAATAAATAAATAATTGTTATAATTCTTTTTCTATCCTTTGCAAATGATTCAAATTTTAGTATGTTATTATGGATGATAACGACTACCAGTTGTCAAAATTTCAGCTTTTCACAGTTGTTATTTCTAAAAAATATTAGGTTTTAAAATTTTGTCCCTTAGTTTTGGACGCTACTGTATATATATATATATATATATATATATATATATCAACCATGCAAAAGTAGCAGTTTTCCTGATGATTTTGTGGATCCCTCCACAGCATGATAATGCCAAATATTACGTCGTTCCTTTAGTTCTTTGTCTATTTTCTTACTATTTCAACGCTTGTTTTACAGTCTATATAGGGTAGCGACTTTAAATTTATCACCCATTTTAATGATAAAGTAAATTAAGCATTCTTCACAACTTTGATTTTGATTTGCTACCTAAGTATTTCAGGAGACATCATCCTTTTATTCTCTCACAAATGTTCATATTTCTGAAATACAAAAGATAATGTCACCAGGGAAAATCTTTCACAGAATTGTCAATTCAAAATGTAAGCAAATGTAGATTTCTGATGGCAAAGTTCCATAAAAAGCTTGCAAGCCCTGAAGTACTTTTTTTTATAGATTTTTGACTATCCTTGACAAAAATAGACTTTAAACAACGTGACTTCGCAATTACAGCATTAATAGTACCCCCAAAATACCAACTTCCATAAGAAATAGTTAACGCTTCAACGAAAAGAATGTCTCAGCTGAATTGCAATGGTAGTCACACTAATTCAAGTACTATCTGAGCATATCTTCAGACTTATTATTAACATCGAATTTTATAAATAACATTTCTGTAATAATCATAATGGCATTTAAAACAAGTCAGACTGAAAATAATTAAGACTGCTCGAGTTTTATGCTTTTTATTGTCTGAAGATGCTTAAATCATGTCATTTAATTTCAATATTAAAATTGCATTTACTCTAAACGACATCGAAAAAAATAACTTTTCAAAGTTATTTCAAGCTTCGTACATGCTTCTGAATTTGATGAAGCCAAATCTATCCTTATAAATGGCGACAATACAGGAAATTTTCATGTTATGGAGAAAAATAGATTTCACTTTTGAAACTCAAATAATCTCATGTAATTTTCTATTAGCTTATTTTCTCGCACTTCTCGCCAGTGGAACTCACTTCCGAATTCCTGCTTCCCGTAAAATATGCAAAAAATTTAAATGCAACATCAGTCTACCTCTTCCGTCGTCCTGAACACTGTTCCATTATTGTCCTCAATTTTACTCACTAAAGATTGCTTATTCCTTTTTTTAACAGGCTGTAACCAACTGTGTCCTAGTGAAATTATCACCTGGCTCTGGGTATAATATATATATATATATATATATATATGTGTGTGTGTGTGTGTGTGTGTGTGTGTGTGTGTGTGTGTGTGTGTGTCTATGTGTGTGTAGAGAGAGAGAGGGAGAGAGAGAGAGAAGAAAACGATATGAATTTTTTTAATATGTGAAGGATCCTAATTTGTCATGTCGACTTCAGTCACATTAACACAGTCGTGACAAGGCTTCCTTCAGACGTCTCTACAAATATTTTCGTGAAAATTATTCTGCTGATCTGATCTCCTTAGTGTCTCGAATGAATTTAAGCGTGTCAAGTGTGCTCGACCAGAATTAAATTTTCCGGCGCCATGTGTGTGTGTGTGTGTGTGTGTGTGTGTGTGTTTACTAGGCAACATGTCTCCAATACCAGAGTGAAAAATCCAGTTGCCTCAATGTAATCTACAAAAGTTCAAAATTTTAAATAAGACTTGAATGTATTTTACATCTGCAGAGATATTTCGTGCCTAACAAACAAAATAAACCTGCGCAACCAAATATTTAGTCACATAAACTAATCGAATAATATGAAAATACTAAATCCAATTTATTTGTGGAACGTGGGTTTAAAATATTCACAATTCAGAACAATGTCATTTAAATTACAGAGTTCCGATGGGTTTTATTTGTCAAAATCTTTTAGAGATTCGTAATTCTTAATTTAAATTCATAAATTTATGTACAAGAACATTGTTGCATTATGAAATTTGTAATTCTTTCAGATACCATTCTCATCAATACTTTAGAAAATAACATTAAGTAGTGGAAAATAAAAATGTAAATCTCTTTATTAAATAAGAATTCATTCGCCATTTAATTCACAGTCACGAATCTAATAACTCCATAAAAAATTTAAATTGTTTTTATTTAGCAACTTTATGAAACATATATTACGCGCCGCCAGTCATTTCCAATAGTTCTATTTTATTAATCATTACGCTTTCTTATTTTTCACATGACAAGTACTTTTAAAACTTCATCAATTATCTTTTCATTTAAAATTGACATAATTTGTTTCATTTTATAGGTAATTTTGATTAGTTTTCGCATGATTACATATCAATATTTGATATATATATATTCTTATTTAAAATATAATTGAACACGTTTAAACACTAGAGTATCATTCATAGAAATATATAATATCTAATTAACTTTCTATCTACGTATCTAATTCACTTTCTTTTTATCTAATTCACTTTCGATCTATCTATCTATCTATCTATCTATCTATCTATCTATCTATCTAATTCACTTTCTATCTATCTAATTCACTATCTATCTATCTATCTATCTATCTATCTATCTATCTATCTATCTATCTAATTCACTATCTATCTATCTATCTAATTCACTTTTTCTATCTATCTATCTATCTATCTATCTAATTCATTATCTATCTATCTATCGAGTTGACTTTCTATCTAATTCACTTTCTATCTATCTATCTATCTATCTATCTATCTATCTCTCTGTCTATCTATCTATCTAATTCACTTTCTATCTATCTATCTATCTATCTATCTATCTATCTAATTCACTATCTATCTATCTATCTAATTAACTTTCTTTCTATCTATCTATATATCTATCTATCTAATTCACTTTCTATGTAATTCACTTTCTATCTCTCTCTCTATCTATCTATCTATCTAGCTAGTAAGTAGCTAGCTAGCTAGATAGATAGATAGATAACTAGATAGCTAGCTACATATACGGGTCTATATTGTGTAGATGAATATCTCTGTTTTAGGTATGCATGTAATTTTGAAATATTTTAAAACAGATTATTTTTTAAATGATATGCATAAAACTAATTTTGAATAAATGGACTTCTCATCAAATACTTCCTGTTTATGACGTCAAACTACATCCGCGTCTTGGGTAAAACGTTAAACTATGTTAAACATCTATGACTCTGAGCAGGAGTTTTTGAGGAGCGTGGAACCACCCCTTACTTACTGGTGTTCCCATGTCAACCCTGACCCGGGTTTCTGTTATGGCTCCAGCCAGAGTTACCTGCAAAACTGGGAACAAAATATTATGCGTAAAAATACGTTTTAATACCAGAAATACTTTATAAAAAATTATTACCAGCAATAGATTTTTGAAAAAACAAATTAGATATTTCCAGCAATAAAAAATCTTGTCGGCATTAAATAACATATTGATACGCCGTAAAACAAAACGAACCAAACCAATCATGTCGAATAAAAATGACGTTTCTTAAACTTCATTGTAGAAAGCGTTCATTTGAATAACGACTTTCAAATAATATCTCTTATATCTTTGCAATGACTTATGGTCTTATCACAAAAGGATATCTATCTATCTATCTATCTATCTACCCGATTATTTCTGCTATAACATGTATGTTTGTATTACATTTTATCACTCTCATTTACGCGATCTATCGCTATCTGATTCAAATTATCCGTTATCATTTATCTATCTATCTATCTATCTATATATATATATATATATATATATTTCTTTTCTCTCTCTCTCTCTCTCTCTCTCTCTCTCTCTCTCTACACATATATATAATCGATTCTCCCGTCGGGTTCGACGTATGAGGGTCAAGCAGATAAGTTTCCAGGAAACTGACATCCCGACACCGGCACACGAGATTCGATTATAGTGGTGAAGGCTTCGTGCAGGACCATCCACACTTTTTGAAGGGCCGAATACAGAGACCTGGTGCACTACGTGCCACAAGGTCCCCAAGCGACCCCCTTCAGGTTTTGAATTCAGACCAGTTGCCATCCGAGGCTATAGAACCCAGTCTGTCCTGCTATTTAACCCATAGCTGGAGGGAGAAGAAGAGGATTCACACCTTTCCCAAGGGTATTAGCACGTAAGTGAATGTAATGGGTTCAACCTGGATTCGAACTCGGCTCTGCGATTCCACAATCCAAGCCGATATCCATTACCTCAACATACATACATATATATATATATATATATATATATATATATATATATATATATATATATATATATATATATATATATATATATATATATATATATATATATATATATATATTAAAGCAGAAATAATGACATATAGTATATATATATATATATATATATATGTATACAGACATACACACACACACATATATATAGATAGATGCATACATACATACATGCACATGTGTCTGTGTATGAGTTTTTAATTACGACTGTTCGTCTATTGTTCCTTAAATACTTTCTATGACTTAACACAAAACAAATTCTATCTTGAATAAATATATACATTTATACGCACACACAAATATATGTGTATGTATGTATGTATGTATGCATGTATGCATAGGTCTGGTCATGCTTTATGCATGAAATGTAGGAAGCTGTTCACGTATCTGATAAGTCCAATGTAATTTCTCAAGGGTGTGACTGAATCCTTGTTGGCAGAACGAATAGTTAATTAAATGCAAAGTGCGTTCTTGCAGCAAAAAAAGTAGAACGAAGCGTGCATATAATTCAAGTAGAGTAGCTGTTAGATGATCGTGCATTGTGTATACTTGTCTGTCTTTAGTGACGAAATGTCACGCTCTCATTTGAGTACACATAACCTTACAAACGCTAACATGATTACACACATAAGAAGCACACTAATATATACACATGCATATTATTGGTTGATATAAATATATTAAAGCTTTCCTTAATAAATTTATATATGCAATGATTATATTGTATATACGATACACCTATATTTGCGTATATGTGCGTACAAAACCAGGTTGAATATGTATGCACATTTCCAGAATTATACTTTTGCATGAATACATTTTTTAAATATTTTCTGAACCATGAAAAATAATCATTTGAAATATGTATCCATATCTATCTATCTATCTATCTATCTATCTATCTATATATCTATATATATATATATATATATATATATATATATATATATATATATATATATATATATATATATATATATATATATATATATATATATATATATATATCAGCTGAAATAGCAATCATTATGGATTCTCCAAGAGGATAAAGAACAAAGGAGATTTCTGTGTCAGTGACAGAGAAAAATTTTAATTAATGAATATCAAACACTTAAAATACACACACACAAAAATATATATACATATATATATATATATATATATATATATATATATATATATATATATATATATATATATATATATATATATATATATATATATATATATATATATATATATATATATATACATACATACATATACACACGTGTGCACACACACACACACACACACACACACACACACACACACACACACACACACACACACATATATATATATATATATATATATATATATATATATATATATAAAACACTGTGTAAATTAATTGAAACAAACTCTTTAGTTTCCCTTCTTTCACCATACGATCAGTTTTGACCCTACTGGAGTGACAGGATGTAATCGAAGTCTATTTTTCCTCAAAATATATAATTTGCATTGGTGTGCAGTAATAAGAATCTGTTTTGTGGGTGTCTCATAAAATATATTTGGCCTTGAAATATTGTGTCATCCATGATTGCGTCTGAATTTTATCATGCACAAACACTATGGGCCTGACTGTCGATTATGTCCTACAGTCATTGTCTGGGATGGACGTTACTCCACGGAAACGAACGAAAACTGTTACGCTGCAGGAACATACTGGCAATCCTTACTGGTGGCCCGGTAATTTACCTGATTTAAATCCAATCGAGAATCTCTGGGCAATTTGCAAGGAACAGCTTCATGGAAAGAACGTAGGAAGTACTAGTATATGCACTGATGCTTGTTTCACTGGAAAAATCCGAAAAAAATTGAATAACGGAATTTTTCGTTTTGTTTCAATTTATTTGCACAAATGTTTGTGTATATATATATATATATATATATATATATATATATATATATATATAATGCTGTTTGATAAAAGTGTCTCATCTGATGTTTTTTACTAAATGTTCTCTTCTCCGATGAAACGAAAGTTGAGCCTAATTCAAAGGATAAGCGATTCAAAGAGCTTTCAAAGATTCTTATTCGGAGTTTAGATCGCTTATCCTTTGAATTTAGCTCAACTTTCGTTTCATCGGAGGAGAGAAATATTTATTAAAAAAATTCAGCTGAGTCTCTTTTATTGAACAGCACTGTATATATATATATATATATATATATATATATATATATATATATATATACTCAACAATCTTGAGCTTTTTAGTCATATGGAAGGTTGGTTCTGTTCCATAGGACGACAAGGATGCTTGCAAAAAAATCTGTTCAAAAACCAAGGCAAAAAAGTTGTATGTGATAATTCCCGTGGCATTTCACTTTTGATATCGCTGGCAAAATTCCCGCGCATTTTATTCTCAGCAGAATAAACAAATATCTCATTGTCGACATCTGTCCCGAATATCAGTGTAGTTTTACTTCATGTCGTGGAACAATTGATATGATTTTTTTTCACTTCGTCTGTTTGCTGAGAAAATTCGCGGGAAGAACTCTGAATTCTATACCGTCTTTATCGATCTGACCAAAGGGTTTGACACTGTAAACAAGGGTGCCCTCTGGAAAGTACTTGAATGTTTCATTGGCTCCTGTCATCATCTCGTTTCACGAAAGAATGAAAGCATCTGTTCTGTCTAAAGGAGAGCTTTCAGAAGCCTTCGATGTAACAAATGGCGCAAAACAAGGTTGTATCTTGGCTCCTGTACTTTTCGCTTTCGTCTTTTCGGTCATGCTACACCATGCTTTTAAGGATCTTGACACTGGTGTGAAATTTCAATTCCGCACAAGTGGCGGCCTCTTTAAACATGAAATATCTTAAATCAAAATCGCTGACTCGAGCAGGCATTATACGTGATCTTTTGTATACTGATGACGAAGAAGCTCAATCATCTTTCAATCGAAGAAGCTCAATCACTCGTCAATCGTTTTTCCACCGCTTGCAATTCATTCGGACTAACTATAAGCATAAAGAAAACTGAAATCAAGGCCTAAACCTTAGCAGGTCAAGAGTGTAAAACAAAAAGCACTTGTCCCTGCCTTTCCAAACGTTCCCATTAATAGAGAATCACTAAAATTTAGATACTCTGGTGCTAACATTGTAGAGAAAATTATCTCAGCCCACAATAAGCTACAAAATAATTTCCATAAAAGTGAAGTAACGGATATTAAACATGCAATTGCAGAAGAACAGCTGAGTGTCCTGTTAGAGGTAAATGCAGGTCTAAAACGTGGTATATGAAGCAACGATTTTCCTTAAAAAAATGTAGACCTGAAGAAGACCTACACTGGAATATCGGCGGAAAGCAATGGTTATATAAGCACAGACACCCCTACATCAATAAGTCTCTCCCAAACCAAATAGCTTAATCCAAACGTCATGGGACCTTATTGACAAAGTTATCGCAATTGGAGTGGAAATTCATATCCAGAGCTCAAAAATCTAAGAAAATTAAGATACCGTTGTCAGCTTTGTCTGCTGGAGAAAATACTTATAATTAAATATAGGATCCAGAAGAATTTACTTAAGCTTCGAAGTGAATTCATATCAAAATGCAGACAAAAACAGCGCCTGAAAAATAGAAAAGTATCCTTTCTCCAGAATTATATAAATTCCTTCTGTACTTGTATTGCTCTAATATTGTAGTATATGTTCACATATACATATTTATCTCAATCTGCCATTTATACTTGTGATGTGTATGCATATGTATGTTTATATATATTCTGATATGTATAGTTAATTGAATATGGATTTGCTTGTCGAAACTGAAGGGCAAAGAAAAATTCTATACAGTCTTTGTGAACGTTGGTTTTCAGCCTTGGCACTGCTGCTAGAAGTCTTTGTTGAAATTCTTCTCTTTCCAATGCATGTTGTTCATTCTATATAATTTGAGCAAAAGCTCTCCCCAACAATTTTCGAAGATCGATTGCGATTAATGTACTCTTCATTTGCTGACAAATATTTTTTGTATCTTCTGTGCTTCTGTAAAAAACTTTCTCCTGTTATAAATGCTTTCATACTTCATGTCATTATAGTTTGTCGCCATATAGTTAAGAGGCACTAAAGAAAAATCTTCTTTATTTTAACTTTACAGGTTTGATAAGGTTCCTGATGTTTTTTTGAATAAACCCAGGCAACGCCGGGTAATGCTGCTAGTAAATTATAACCATGGAATATTAATGCTTGAGCCTTTTTTTATATTTTATATATATATATATATATATATATATATATATATATATATATATATATATATATAAATTCTATATGTATTTCAGATATGTGCTTATTGGAAAGCACTCAATATCTGTGATAGAGCTAATATATGAATATGAGTTTGTGACCTTCGGTTGAAGTGTGAATCGGATGGTCACAAGCTCATATATATATATATATATATATATATATATATATATATATATATATATATATATATATATATATATATAAAAGAAATAACAGTAAAATATATAATCCGATGTTCTTATTGATATTTTTTTTACAAAACAGTGCTCAATGAAAAATTACAGAGCATAAATATTATGTTTTAATTAAATTAAAAGCATTCGTTCTGTTTCATCTTCAAGCGAAATTCGACAAGGTGGAAAAAAGGTCTATTTTGACTCATTTCGTCCATTAGGATATCATCAGACTAACTTTGTTAAGTTGGGCCGACGACAGTACACTTTTGAAACTATTTTTTTTATTTTCCTTGAATAATTTCTACACTATCTCTATATGTATATTTACATTCCAATTTATATATAGTTTCAATTCTTAGTTCATGCCAAAATTTCTGTTATCTCTCCCGACCTGAATAACATGCATTTTTTGACCAACATTAATTCCTTCTTTTTTTTTTTTTTAACTGATTCCTTCACGTCATGCAGTCCCTTAATGCATAAGGGAGTTTTAAGGACACTACATTTATGCAACCATAGCAGCAATAGTGTGTCTCGGGCATGATAACATGATGCAACTCATCCCTCTTCCTAAATTCCTGGTTGCCAACTCGAGTCAAGGAAGACCAGTCTGTCCAGCTATTTATACTTTAGTTTGATGAATATGGGCCCATGCCTTTCCCAAGGACATTAGCGAGTAGTACAGAGGAAAGGACTGAAATGAAATGAACTCAGCACGCCGAATTCATTTTAGCATCGAGAAAATTTTACACAATCGCGCCATCTAACTTACCATTTTCCCACCTCCTCTCTTTATCGCAAGAAGAAGATATTTATTTGCAACAATATTTTACAGCAAATACAGTAATTACATCAATTATACCAATAACAATTCGTAGCAATTTACAGTAATTATACATTAATTATTATTAGCACAATTATTAAAATATGTACATACAATCTTTAAAGGAGAAGAAATGCTCCCTAATTAGTATAACTAATGAGAAGGAAGTCCCTTTATTCAAAGAAGTCTCATTTAATTAAATAATATAATGTAAAATAAAATACACAATTGTTTATTTAATTATAGTCCTAGTTACGAAATTGATGATGAAGTTTAATAATTATTGAATCAATTATATCAGTTGTATATCTACTATTTAGTTATTTAATCATTATTAAGTTATTACGGAGATATGTGGATTCAATATAAAAATAAATATTTTAAATATATTTTACATTTCTTTTTAAATAAATGTTTGGAAGGAGAACAGACAAGTCTTCTACAGCTTAGTTCCTAGATATCGAACTGATCTCAAACCATATTGTAAAGTGTTATTACGCATTAAAAACAAGCCTTCACACGTAGACGGCTTTGTTGGACATTGCCGAACAGATGAACTGAGAGAGAAGTAGTGTGGAAAACAAGAGGGAGAGATTTTGATACATACACAAAAGTTAGTAATTTTAATTTAAATATTTCCGGAAGTTTCACTATTATTGTATTTGGGGGATAAACAGAGAGTTTAAGAAATCATGCCGATGAGAAATGCCCCCCCCCAAAAAAAACACTCACTCCTGCGGCCTAGAAGTATGCGAAAAACTTTCACCGCACTCTATTTATTTCGCATTACAAAAAGGAGGCAAATAAGGCATAGTAAAGGCATACAATAACATTGTAAGGATGCATGGTTCTTATTTGAAAAATATAGCCAAGATAAACCGGCGTTGACCGGGTGTACATGGCTGCAATTGTATAACCGCAACCTATACCCTCACCCCCTGCCTGGAAATATCTGCCTTCGTCCCCGCGTGCATGTATCATTCGTCGGCATTCTAATCTACTCCACGCTCCTCTTATCTATTTAACGATATGTCCTTCTCAATTCTTTGATTGTTATTAATAAAGGAATACCATCAATAAAACTTTCTTATGTGGTCTTTGCTCGGGGTTAAATTGCTTCAATGTTTTAAATAATCAGTAAATTTCCTATGGCCGTAATACCTTCCAAAAAGTATGAGATTGTTCACAAATCCAATAATCAAACAAAAACGTGGGAGGAAGCGACAGAGATTGATACAACTGGAAGTGCAATCGCAGGTAGCACCCCCCTCCTCGCCATCCTTCTTCGCGTTTACTGTAAAGCTGGGGTTAAAAAGAGGTTCTTCGGGAATTTTCCATTTTAACGCTCCAATAATTGTTCTCTAATAATCTTTTCATCAAAGGTTGTTCGAATGCCAATTTAGGCTGGAATCATATGAAGAAACTATTGCTTAAATGGCAAAAACCGATTGCCGCATATTTTTTCATCTTAAATGAAATAATTTAAGCCAAACCTTCACGCAAGGCAATTCGTGTGTTATATATAATTTGCATGCCAGATTTGGAAAGCCTCGGATGAAAAACCAGGAAATAATGGCCGAAGAACTGGTTTTTTGAACGGTTTTTCGTGGTTTTTCGCTATTTGCGGGGAAGCAAGCAGGAGTCAAGCCATACTTATTTCTTGAATAATGGCAATTTTTTTGCAATATGTTTGCAGAAAATCAGATAGAGAAATGTTATTGAAGTTTTTATTTAAGTCGTAGGAAAAACACGATTTTTTCAGAGATTTGCAATTATTTTATGAAGCCAATGTCGCAGGAAAACTGTCAAGCCCTCTACCTCTTTACCTGAGCTGTTTTGCATTAAGTGTAAAGAACATCAGCACATCCAGTATTTTTTGTTGTTGTTGTTTGTAACTTTACCTTTGTTTTTACAAAATTCGAACCCAACTTCAATTTTATCGATTTTTCTAACCAAACCCGTGCGGCTTGAAGACTGAAAGTTCGTGTAAAGCTACTTGATAAATTTGCAACATGTTTACAATTTCGTCGAAATTGATCGATAAAGGTGAACATACATAAATAGCATACACACACGGACACTCACGCATATACACAGACACAAAGATGTTTTCTGTTTTATACATATATATGATTGAAAAGTAAGATAAACTTCTTTTTAGTGTTGTATGATTGCGAATATGAGATGAACATTTTTTATTGTAATATAATTGCAAATCTGAGATTAAAATCTTTACATTGTAATGTGATTGCAAATCTGAGATAACCGTCAATCTATTGTTATATGATTGCAAATCTGGAATAACCATCTTTTTATTGTTATAAGATTGCAAATCTTAGATAAAAAAATCTTCTTATTGAAATATGGTTGCAAATCTTAGATAAACATCATTTTATTGCAATACGAGGTGCCTGGAGTTTCCTGGGTGTACATGGCTGCAATGGTACATTTGCATTCACCTGTATACCCGCACTCACTGTGTAAAAATGGCTGCCTGCGTCCCTACTTGCATGCATCATCCGTTTGTATACTAAGCTAATCGACTCCATGATCTGTTTTACGGTATGTCTTTCGCAAGTGTTTGTTCTTACTAAAAGTTCCATCGATAAAATCCTCTGTAGTCGTTGCTCGAGGTTTAATTGTTTCAATATTTTAGATAATCAGTATATTTCCTATCGTCGTAATAATTTCATAAGAGTATGACATTGTTCACAAATCCAATAATCAAACAAAAACAGGGATGAAGAGTCAGAGATTGATTCAAATGCAAGTGCAAACGCATGTAAGCCCCTCTGCTTATTCACACGTTTATTGTAAAACTGGGTTCATAAGAGGTTCTTCGGGATTTTTTCCCCTTTTAACGCTTCAGTTATTATTCGCAAACAATCTTTGCATCAAAAGTTGTTCGAATGCTTATTTAGGATGGAATCATATGAAGAAACTACTGCTTAAATGGCAAAATCCGATTTTGGACCTAGTTTGGCGCAGATTTAGTCCACTTAACTAAAATAATCTAAATCAAACACTCACGATAAGATAAGATAATTTCAGTGGCATATGTAATTTTCTTAGCAAAACTGAATAGTATCAGATAAAAAAAAACAGAGAGTTATGGCCGAAAACGAGATTTTTTAACAGTTTTTCGTGGCATTTCATTATACGCTGGGAATTGAGCAGGACTAAAACCTCAATATCTTTCGGCAATGTTTTTGCGACATTTTTTAAGAAAATCGGATAAAAACTGAGGAAGTTATTTAAGTTTTTATTTTAAGTAGTTCGAAAAATAAGACCTTTCGACAGTATTTTGCAATTTGTGTGAATCCAATGTCGCAGGAAAACTGTCAAACTCTAAATAAACCGCGTAGCATTAGCTATCTTTTGAATTAATGCAAAGAACATCAGCTCATACAGGAAAAATATTCTTCCCGGGTAACTTTGCCTTGGTTTTTGCAAAAAGTCGTAGCCACCTTCAATTTTAGCGATTTTCTACCCACACCCGTTGGGCCTGGAGATAGAATAGCTGGTATTGATCTAATTGGTAAATTTGCATCATGTGTGTAAAATTTCATCGAATGCTGTCGAGATATGCGGACGTGCATAAATAGCATACACACGCACACACAGATAGACACAGAGAGAGAGAGAGACACACTGATAAACACAAACATTTTCTGTTTTATAGATATAGATAACCACAAGTTCTTGATAATTGTTTTGATAAAGTTCACTGAGATGGCATTTCTATTTAAGGTTTTCATCCAAAAGTACCCCTAAAAATCTAACAAATTTAACCATCTGTATTCATCCTTTACCAGTCCTAATCATACCATCAAAGAGAAATTTTTGTGTATGGGGAATGAAAGGTTTTATAAATAGTTTCATTTATATTGAGTGATAATTTATTAACATCTAGCCACTTTTTAATAGCTTTGAGTTCAGTATTAACTGTTTTGAATAGTGTTTCATAGATTCTGAGTCACAATAAATGTTAGTCTCATCAGCAAATAAAAAAAATATTAACTTTTTTTATACATTTAGTAATTACTTAGTTTTATGAAGATGAGAAAAAGAAATGAGCCAAGGACTGAACCTTGCCGTACCCCACTATACAATCGTACGGGAATTTGAATTAATATTACCAATTGAAACTGATTTATATCTAGTAAATAAGAATGAATTGAACCAGTTAAGAACATTTGTTCTGATGTCATAATGATAAAGTTTTGAAAATAAGATTTCATGGTTGACCGTATCAAACGTTTTTTAGAATGCCAATACAGACACCGCATCCAGTCCTTCCTAGACCCAATGTGGATCTTATAGCCTCAGTCTTGTTTACCAAAGCATGGTCAATACTGTGTTTCTCTTGAAATCGAAATTGCAAAGAATAAATTAATTTGTTGTGGTTGAGGAAAGAACACAGAGCCTTGTACATTAGTCTTTCAAATATTTTACTAAATATTGGTAGAAGAGAAATCTGCCTATAGTTTGATGGTAATGCTGATTCTCCCTTTTTAAATGATATGTAAAACTTTAACAGTTTTTAAATTAATAGGAAAATACGTTGGCAAAAGGACTGAGCAAGAGTTTGAGAAATAAAAGAGCTAAGAATTTTCAATAATTTAAACTATACTGTTGGGGCCAACCGATTTAGAAGGATTAATATTTTATATAATATCTGTAACTTCAACATATGTAACAGGTGTAAGGAATGTAGATTTCGTGTTTTTATTAGAGAGTTAATCAAGAAGTGATTTAGTGTCCTGGGAATATTCTTTGATATCTTTTCTTCAACACTAACACAATGACCATTCAAGACGTTTGTTATCTCAATTGGGTCAGATGGTACCATCACATTACTTTTTGTTTAATATTAATGAAAGTATAAATAATAGGGTTTTTTGTAAGTAATGAGGGGTTCTACGCCTGACAAAATTAATTTGTCATGATGAAGAGCTAGGTTTCTTATGTTAATCTGTAGAACAAAGAGACTATTCGATTTGTTATTAAGTGAGGTTAGTTCAGAAAGCATGAAATACCGTAAATTAATGTTTTGAGGAATGTTTTCATCAATACCATAGTTACTTCAACTAGGCATTTTGGAAAGACTTGAAGTCATTTGAAAAGTAGGGAGACAATTAATGCGGGGAATTCATCAGATGAATAATAAAAAGGGAAAACAGAGTTGTATTATTTTGAATTAATTTAATATAAGTTTCTTCGGAAAATGAATCCCGATAATATAGGGCGAAAAATACGTATGGAGAATTTTAAAAGCTTTATAGCTTTTGATAAAGCTTGATAGAGGCCCGTACTTAAATAAAATAATAAAAATAAAGGAATAAAAAAAAATGGAAATTGCACTATAAAACATCAATAATTAAATAAATAAAAAAAGAAATAAAAATTAAGGTACGAAATATTTAAATAACCAGTTACCAGAATTTTTAACCCCATTTACATCTCATGCACTTCTAGAAATGAAGCATGTATTTATCATTTTATGCAGTTCATAAATTTCTTTTTAAAATTTCTTATTTATTACCAGATCTTTCTTGGGTAAATCTTCGTATAAAGGGTATCCTTCTCGAAAAAGTCTCTTCTATGATTCAACACTTCCTGTCTCTCCGTTTGTCGAACGGAACTTATAATGATATCTCTGTTTCTTCATTTCTCCTTCTTACCAAAATGATGGGAGTTTGCAATGTCAATTTGGTTGAAATCAAATTCTTCGCAGACAACGCGTAGTTTCTTTTTACAGTATTCGTCTGGCGTTTCTTTTATATCTAAAGTCGTAGATTTCTTGATCTTGAATGCCTTTTCATTTCCAAATGATGCTTTTCCTATTGTTCTACTATTTTTTCTAGGAAGTATATTTCTTCTTGTTGTGCTAGTCTTCTTTCATTTACCTTGACTAATTCCTTGTTTAATTCCAAAATTGTGTCGCCTTGTTCAATAACATCATTTTCTAGATCCATTATTTTAGAATATACTAAATTTACAATAGTCGGCAATGTATCCACCACATTTGACAATGTTTCTAGATGCTTGTTCGTTTCCATACATTGATACATTAGGTAGCAGGTGAACTGTATTTTCGTCGCCGTTAAGGTGTCAAAATGAATAGTATTATTTTGGTCAGCCATCGCAGCTTGATTTTGTTGAAGTCACTAGTTAGTTTATATATGCATTTTTTGATGGCATAGAATTGAAAAAAAAAATAAAATAAGTACACTAAAGAAATATAAGTTGAATAAATTAAATACAGTTTACTAATAAATAAATAAATAAATAAATAAATAAATAAATAAATTAGAATATAGAAAATATCCAGCATACATGAGATAATATTTATTATAGCAACGTAGCTTTCAAGAAGCCATCCAGTTATTAAGGTTTACATTTTCGTTTTTATTTTCGTATTCTTACCTTTACAGTGATCTAAATGCTTACGTCTTTAACACTTAACTAAGCTATTTAATTATAAAAGCCATAACGCAGGTGTTCCTCAAGGCTCCATCCTTGGCCCCACTCTATTCCTTATCTACATAAATGACCTTCCTGACGACAAAACTTCCCAAGTTGGCATCTACGCAGATGACACCACAATTTATTCCTGCCTCAAAAACAAATCTAGTGTCGCTGACAAAACTAACCTGGCCGTGCGTCTCGAAAAGGACCTCCAATCGATTGTGAAATGGGGCATGAATTGACTGGTCAACTTCAACGCTTCTAAGACAAAACTGCTCTCTATTAATCACCACAGAGATCCTTCCCTTCCCTCCATTAGAATGTCTGACGCTCAACTTCTCGAGAGCAACTCTCTGCGGCTTCTCGGTCTCACGTTGATTGATGACCTGAGATGGAATAAATACATTGAGTCAATTGCCTCGTCCACCACAAGGAAAGTTGGCTCCCTGAGCCGCACCAGGAAGTTTTTCTCCCCGGAGTCGATCCTCCAGATCTACAAATCAACAATTCGCCCTTGCATGGAGTATTGCTGCCATATATGGTCTGGTGCCCCTCCTGTTTGCCTCGGGGTTCTTGATAGGCTCCAGAGGCGGACATGCAATGTAGTTGGCCCTGCCCTGGCGTCTCGTCTACAGTCACTTTCTGACAGACGCGCCGTCGTCTCCCTCTGTCTGTTCTACAAATACTTTCATGGAAATTGCTCCGAGGAGCTGCATTCGCTGGTTCCCAGACGTCATGAGTTCCAGCGCTTTACGAGGCTGACATCTCACTCTCACCCCTTCACTGTCGAAACTCCTAAATGTAGCCGTCTCTTCTACTCTAATAGCTTCATATCTCGCACATCTCGCCTGTGGAACTCCCTTCCCTATTCCTGTTTCCCTGTGAGCTATAATCTCCAGCTATTCAAGTGTAATGTCAATCGACATCTCCAGTTGTCTTGATCTATCCAATACCCTCATCCTTTCTTCTATCACTCCTATCTGATCCTGCTCTAAACTTTCTGTAACCCCTTCCCTTTTTTAATGCAAGATAATTACATCATTTGTGCAATTTGGGCAATAATAAACATTCTGGTCGTTATAAATTATAAAGCTTATTATTTAATGTTATACTCTTGCGAACTAACTGTACAAACAGATTCACCGGTGTCAGACCAGAAAGTCAGAGGGACCAGATACACCAGTAATCTGATCCGGAAAGTGACCGCAAATTTATCATGCTAATACAGACATGTAAACAGGGGGTGGACCCGACTGAATTTAGGATGTACACACGTGGGACTACCGGATGACGGTAAATTACGTAAGCATCTCACCCAAAGCGGGAAATCAGTCTCAGATATCCTCGCAAGAAGAAACTCAATATTCAAATATATTCACCAAGCCGGCGAATCAGTAGCGGCGGCATTAATTAACGAGACTTGGAAGTGAATAAACAGTAATTTCACGTATGAATTATTTAACCATGTTAAGTTTATTAGTTTTGCAATATTAAATTACTTATCCCAGTTTCTATAGGATCATAAACCATTACAACATTATAATTTTGTATTCGCACATATATTACGCATGGGGGGGAATTTATGAGTGCCTATTAGAAATGATCTGAAGAAGAAAACAATTATCAAGAATTGTGATATGTCAGAAATGGCGTTCACTATTTCATTTCATCGTAGATATAGGCAAATATGTAATCTTCGGTGAGTTAATGAACAGAAATACATTAACTCTTGATATCTTCATTATTTGCTTTTGCGTAAATATTTCACAGTAATACCTGTAATTAAGTGCCTGCATACAGAGAGCTAATGCTTATTGTCAATTGATCAAAGCTCCCGAATGACACCACAGATCAAATAGTGCACGAAGCGATCCCCAAACAACGGGCCTTGGACGATTTGGTAACAGGTCGAACAGAAAGAAAAAAAAAACAATTTTTCTCCATTTTATTGACTATCGTTCTCTTCTTTATGGCGTTGTTTTATGCGAGGGACCGATGTAGCGGAGTGATTGGTATATTCACATTCTAAACCATGAAACCCGGGTTCGAATCATACCATTGTCGATTTGTCAGGAAGGAGACTTCCTAATGTTATTGTTCCCAGCGTGTGGCACCTTCGGAAAGTGCCTGAAAAACATACCACGAGTTGACCCAAGCCTTGTGTGTGAAATTGGGTTGACGGAACCCTTGGGTGCCGTCGATAGATGCGCTAGCACGAAGTCACAAGACATCCTGGCCGAGGGCTTGAGCGTGCTGGCCTTGTTCAGATTGTTGATCACGCTAGATAACACCCTCTCTCCAAGAAACTGTAACTAAACTCTGCTCAGCATACTTGCAGTATAGACCACAGGGGAGCTCCGTGGGTATTGAATAAATAAAATAAACATAAATGCGCCTGAGCAAGCGTCTGCGATAGGGATTGGCTAACCGCCCTATTAGACGGGTATACTCGAATACCAATGGCCACCTATACATATACCGACACAGACCCTCACCCCCGTTCATGGAAATATTGTCTTGGATGACACCAGTCCGTGGGGCGAAAAGGTTGAGGACTGCTCGTGTAAAAGGAATATATTGACTCGGTGGGTAATGGGTTTGAACGGCCATCTCTTATTTAATGTAATTAAAATCAGGTTCAAATATGCAATGTAGTGATATTGATTAGCAGTGGAAAAATTGTCCTCTCCCCAAGTGATACATATACGTTTAATCAGTAATTTCGGATCTTAATTCGCAACATAAAAAAAAGGTTTTAAAAACGTGGTTGGGCATAGTCAGTATCATTGAGCCAATGCGAAGAAATCTTTCCTTGGCTGCTTTTTCTTTCGCCTAGACCGGTTGCCAACCAAGGCTGAATAACCCAGTCTATCCCACTATTTACCTGAGAGGAGAAGAATTGAATTCATACTTTTTTCCAAATGTATTATCGCGTAAGTGAATGTACTGAAATCAGCTTCAATTAGAACTCGGCTCTCCCATTTTTCAATCCGTGTCGTAATCCATTACTCTACCGTGATTATTTATTCTCTTTTAAATTTATGTTTAACTCTCTCTCACTCACGCACACACACACACGCACGAATATATATATATGTGTGTGTGTGTTTAAAAAAGAACGACAGACAAGGTACTACTAAGCTTTTTATTTAATTTGCTGTTGTGTTCGAACAAGTTCTTTCTTTTTTGTACACAAGTGTGTAGAAACTGTTCATTTGAAACTTAAATAAAAAGCTTAATCTTAGTATCTTGACTATCGTTTTTTATGAAATATGCATAAATGTAGGATTGCTACCTAAATACACATATATATATATATATATATATATATATATATATATATATAGAGAGAGAGAGAGAGAGAGAGAGAAACTGAGGTAGACAGATACATAGATGCATAGATAAATAGATGGATATGTTAAAATATTGAAAATGTATGTAAATATTTCGATAATTCGATTCACAAAGACAACAATTCCGTTCTTAGCCGTTCTTTACAAAGTGTAGCTTGATCAAAGTATGGCTTCACCATAGCCTGTTGGTTCATTTCTAAAAAGAAACAGAACTGTTAGTCTTTTCTCTGTCAATTGTTTTTTAGAGTTCAGTAGATATATATATATATATATATATATATATATATATATATGTGTGTGTGTGTGTGTGTGTGTGTGTGCGTGTGTGTGTGTGTAGTGAAAATTCCGACACAGCAAGAAAAATTATTCCTGCAATGATGAAAGAATTCAAGGAAACATCACTGTTAACTGTAAGTATTGTAATTGCATAGAAGCTCCATTGATTTAATTATATATTTAAACAGACCGGTTCTCCTAGTGGATCCTGCGTTTTTTTTCTTTGCTTCATTCCTTGAACGTAAATATGTATTTAATAGATGTAGTAGATAATTTGAAGGTTTGCAATCTAATTGGCAGCTGCGTTTTTGGCAAATTAACATTATATTAATTTAACTAATTTATTCAAATTAAAATCTCTATGAATTAAAGGAAGAATTCAATGTTTGGTTTAGAGAGATTATAAATTAAAATGATATAACCACATATTTTGAAGGTAATGCACCATTTTTTTGCCACAACTGCACCGGTTTTCTGTGTGCATCCGTAAATCATTATATATTTTCTCGGTCCGCAGAAATGTTTTTCAATTTATTTTTAGTTATTTAATTACAGTTCGACATTAAAATATGAACACCAGTTTTAGTTTCAACACAGACACTATAACTCTGTATATAACTCAACAACATTTTCTGATAAAGAAGGCAACAGAAGAAAATACCACCACCCCAGGCTATGTGCTCAAATTCACACGTGTAGGTGCGCAGACACACAAACACACATACACCCACACGCTTTGGAGAAAAGTCAAACTAATTACAAAAAAACGAAGCCTGAATTTTAGCTTAATTTTAAAATAACGAAAATGAGAAAAAAGACAGTCAATTGTTGATACCTCCTGACAAATTGACCGAGTGATTACCAAAAAACGTCGTTAAAGAAACTCTCGAGTCTGAGTCCTTAAAGTAACATCAATCAGTTTAGTTGCAAATTTAAGGTTTTTATTAATCCTATATATAGTGATTTTCCAAGCATAGCTTAGATGTGGCACAAGGCTGAAATTAAGGGGTAGCCAGTGAGGATCGAACTCACTACTCAGTCGTAATTGTTCTAGCGAGCCAAGGTTGCTAACCAATACACCGTCTCGAGGTGCCCTAATCCCCCCCCTCTCTCTCTCTCTCTCTCTCTCTCTCTATATATATATATATATATATATATATATATATATATATATATATATATATATATGCGTGTGTGTGTGCGCGCGCGTGTGTTTTTGTGTGCGTGCGTCTATATTAATTTGTGTATATGCCTATGTGTGCGTGCATATATATATATATATTTATATATATATATATATATATATATATATATATATATATATATATATATATATATATATATATATATATCTTTTATTTATCAGGCACTAAAGTTTGCCTACTGATATTCACGCAAGCACAAGAATTTGTGTACATGGCAGAGGATCTAGCTCAGCTTCCCCGGCTTTTCCTGTCGTTGGTCTCAGTTCAAAATTCTCTTCTTACCTTCTCTGCAAACGTTACTGCTTTATTCTCCTTTTTCTTTTCTTCATTTGACCTGGTTTCCTCATTTCTAACAAACAGCCATCCATACCACCTTTCCCATTAGGTAAAATTTGCTTCACCATCGATCTTTTTGCTTTCCTCCACCTAGCTTCTCCTTACTCTCTAAATCTGTTCGCTTATTACTCTCCGGGATCGTCGCAACTTGACCTACTTGTCATACTCAGGCTTCGCAATAACTACCTCCCTGCACCACACTCGTTCAAATAAACGCACACACACACACACACACACTAACGAAAGCATATACATAAACACACTCACAAACATACATAGACGCACACTGCTACACATGTTTGGAGCTTCTTTTTTTTACTTTTTCTCTTTCTCTCTCACTCTCTTTTAATGTAGTTGCCATCTTGAGCGATGAATCATCTCTGTCACGGTTACTAAGAAACGAAATGACTTTTGCTTTGTGTAGAGCTACATGGAAGAAAATGAGTGAGTGAAAGGAAGGGGTGAAAGATATTTCGTGCTTCTAAATTAGAGAAAGAAATAACAGGTAAATAAAAATGTGAGCTTATATAAAAGTAGGACGCAGGCGTGGAGTCGTTGTTATAAAACCGGTATCTCAGACCATTACTATAGAGATTACTAGACTTGAGACCTTTTGTTAGACTTAGATAACGTGATTAAAAGTCGATATAAGGAAGGGGATTGTAAAGTGCATCTCAGGAGAAGAATAAATTATACAATTTTTTTTTTTTTTATAAATATTGGTTAAAGGAGGCGTTAAACAAAAAACAATAAGTAAGAAAGAACGAAAATGAGAAAATTTAAAAAAGGAATATGGTGAAAGAAAAGGAAGGAAACATAATAAAAGAACGTAAAAGAAAGAAAAATTAATAATAAAATGAAAGAAAGGAAAGGATAATAAAACAAACGAAGAGAAAGGAAAGAAAAGAAAAATAAAGAAAGAAAAAAAGAACGGAAACAAAAGAAAGGAAATGGAAGAAAAGCACAGAAAGTATATGAATGAAAACTAAAGAACGCAAAAGAAATGAAAGCTTAGAAATAAAATGAAAGGATAAGAAAAGACGAAAAGAAGAAGAAGAAGAAGAAGAAGAAGAAGAAGAAGAGGAACGGAAAAGAATACAAATAAACGAAAAAGAAAGAAATCACGGGGAGAAGACGAAATTAAAATGAAAGAATGGATCATAAATTAAGGCGTAGAAAAAGAAATGAAAAGCAAGTAAAGAATGAAAATTCTTGATCTAAAAGAATGAAAAAGAAAGAAAGAAAAACTACAGAAATGAAAGCGATGAAAATCAAAGAATGGAAATAAAGATATAGAAAGAAATGGTAAGTAAACGAAAGAACCTAAAGAAAAGCAAATGAAAAGCAGAATGGACGAAAAGTAATAAACGGAAGAAAATAAAAGAAAAAGAAAAGAAAAAGAAAGAATGAGATGGAAAATTTGAAAATAACATAAATGAAAGAAAAAGGTGGAACGGCAAGAGATAGAAGGAATATAAGGAAGACGAATATTGAATGGAGAAGGAGGAGAGAACGAAAAAGGGAAGAAAAAGAGAAGAGAGTGAATAAAATAGTAATGCGAACGACGAAAATGAAGGAATAGAAAAGAAGGAAGGAAAATAAACGAAACGCAAGAATAAGTAAGAACCGAAAAAAAAGCAAAGGATAGAAAAAAAATGAAAGAAAAAGAATGAGAGGGAAGGAAAGAAAGAAATGAAAAAGAAAGAGGGAAGAAAGGAAAGAAAAAAGGAAATAAACAGAAAGAAAAGGAAAGAAAAGGAAAAAGGAACGAAAGAAAAAAGAAAATGAAAGAAAATGAAATAAAAGAAAGAAAAAAAGAAAGAAAGAAAGAAAGGGAAGAACAATTTAAAAAAAAGAAATGAAAGAAAAGAAATGAAAAGAAAAAAAGAAAAACGAAAAGGGAAAAAAGGAATTAAAAATGAAAGAAAAGGAAAGAAAAGGGAAAAATGAACGAAGCGAAAGAAAAAAAGTAAAAGTAAATAAAGGAAGGAAAAAGATCGAAAGAAAAAGAAAGCAAGGAAAGAAAATGAAAAAAAGAAAGAAAGCAAAGAAAAGCAATGCAAAAAAAGAAAGAAAGAAAGAAAGAAATAGAGACAGAGAATAAGAAACTGACATAGAGAATGGTATAGGAACGGCATGGGAAATGGCAAATGATTACCAAAAAGTTGTCAATGCAAAAATAAAAATGGTCAATGTTTCTTTGAAGACGATATTCTACGAATTACATTACCAGATGTTATCATGAATTCTCCACTTTATAGAATGAGAAAGGTGTCTATCTATCTCTCTATCATGTTTATCTCTCTATCTATGCCTATCACACACACACACAGAGACACACACACACACATACACACTCACACACACACAGATAGGAAGCATGGAAAATTCCCATATCGCATGCACATCTAATAGTCTTTAAGTGCAAACAAATGTTAAAGATAGGAAGGAGGTAACAAGCAGAAAATTCAAATATAAGTCGGCCTGGTTATACAAAAAAAAAAGCACATTGAGAGAGGAAAGAAAAAACGTAAATGAAATGTAGAAGATAGAGATAAAAGGAGAATGAGGGAATCGCAAGTTACATGAAAAATCAATATGAAGCGGGATAGATATAAGATACGCGAGTAATTAGAGAAAATCAATAATATCAAAGGGTTTGAAAAAAAAAAGAAGGTGTCAGAATAAAGGATAAACAGAGTAAAGAAACAGGGAATGAAAAGAGAGATAATAAAATATGGAAGATATTAAGTCAGAAAAAAATACAGAGAAAAATATTAACAGAATTAAAAGGAAAAAACAAAACAAAACAGATAAACCTTAAAAAATGCGAAATAAAATAAGAAGATCAATTTTAAAAATTAAACCTAGTAAAAGGGAAATGACAGATAAACATAGGCAATATACATACATACATACATACATACATACATACATATATATATATATATATATATATATATGTATGTATATATAAATTTCACTTGAAGATGGAACATACCTTGGTACTTTAATTCAATTTAATTCAAATAATTATATTGAAGTTTTCTGCTCTTGTTTTGAAATATGAGAACTCTTATGTAGCGTTGGAATCATATTTTTAAATCAATAATTATATATATATATATATATATATATATATATATATATATATATATATATATAAAAGTGAACATAGAAGTCAACACTTACAGACGACAGTCTGTTTCATGCTAGATGCAATCGTTGGGCCACGAGTGCTCCTGGCCTGACGATTGCATATAGCATGAAACAGACTGTCGCCTCTAAGTATTGAATTCTATGTTCACTTTTTATATTTAAACAAGGTCTATCTCTGATATTGAACACTTTTCGCATAAATATCACATAAACTATATTTTTTTATATATATATATACTATATTTATTATATATATATATATATATATATATATATATATATATATATTTATAGTGTCTCTGCATGTATATGTGTGTACGTATGTATGGGTGTGTGTGTGTGTGTGACATTATTTGAATAATACATAAAAAAGAAAAGTTGCTTTAATAATTTAAAAAAGAATTTCCTTTGTTTTTTGTAAAAAATAACGGATCTTTGGTTCCAGTGGGTGTAAATTTTCGTTATATTATTTATATTCAGATTGTTATTTCATCTTCATTGAAATATTCAGAACATTTCGGTCGATGTACGCTTCGGCCTTCTTCAGTTCATTGGAAATGTCAATAGAACTCGTTATGTCGGCCACTGCATATGCAAGGCCACAAAAATCTCCCGAGCCGGCCAAGCATAGAAATGAATACAATATGGGAACCGGTAATAAGGAATGCTAGAGAAAAGCAATGAATAACAAAAAAATTGCAATATATGCTCAGGTAAAAATTCAGTGATTAGACCCAAAATGTTGTGACTTCAATAACAGGCTAGTAGTGAACCAAAAATATCAAGAGTTGAGTTAAAGGTAAATAACTGAGACATTAGGCATGGCACGTGGAACTAGAACACTCTACATATTTGTATTTCGCAAAAAGAAAAGAAAAATGCTATTTCTGAAAGTTAATCTTTTCAAAGCAACTTGCTTTCATTATTATTATTGAGCATGACATCAAGATATAGATCATAAATATACTACATCAGATTAATTGGCTTCCTTATGTCATCTTGTCTGTTTGCTTAAGGGCATGCATAAGGTACATTACACTACATTGGTATTTTATTTATTTATTTTTATTTTTTACAAAATATATTGGGATTGACTTAAAAAGGCTTCAAATATATTTAAATTCTAATATTATAATATAAAGCTCTACTGCGTATCGAGCACTGGTCTGAAAAATAAATGCTAACGAAATGTGGATTATAAATCTGACTCTTCTTTTCTTTTTTATTTCGATATATATATATATATATATATATATATATATATATATATATATATATATATATATATATATATATAACCAATAACGATTCTGCTTCGTTGATTTCAACATTTCGGTATCTTCAGGTGATTTCATTCAATTGAATACCTAACAATTTATTTAAAAAAAATTGAACCCGTTATTATTTAAAAATAAATAAATTTACGCACGCTGTGATTGGAGATAGAAGTTGAAGGGAGGGGAGAGAAGTAAAGGCTTATATATATATATATATATATATATATATATATATATATATATATATATATATATATATATATATATGCGTGTATGTGTGTGTGTACGCATGAATATTTTATATCAAATTTTAATACAAGCAAATTTAATAAAAGGATTCGATATAAGGTTTATCATTATGATTTGGTTACACATGGCATCACGGTTGAATATTACAAATTATCAGCTTTCCAGACAATATTAGAATGTAGTTAAATGGATTCTGGCTGCAACAGATACACTACATTGTTTCTCGAAAAGGATTGAAACTGTCGGAAATCAGTGAACGAAAACAAAATCAAAATATTAAATTCTGAAAATCCATCGGCAACTTCCTTTGCAAAACACATTCAAAAATTAGAAAATTCAACAGAAAATCAGATTGATTTATATATATATATATATATATATATATATATATATATATGTGTGTGTGTGTGTGTGTATGTGTGTGTCCGCGTGTGTGTGTATGTACTTGTGCCCGTGTGTATGTACTTGTGTGCGTGTGTGTATATGCTTGTGTATGTGATCAGATGATTGGTTGAATCATGGCGATTAGATTATAGTCTTCATAGAATTTTGCTTCCCATATTCAAACGACTCACAACTATGAACTATCTCCATTATTGAATACCGTTCAATACATGAATGCAGCGTATTTTTTTAATATTTATGCAATTTTACGTTTGCACGCATACTTACATACATGCATATATATATATATATATATATATATATATATATATATATATATTGTTAGGATGGATGAGAGAGGAAGACGCAAATTCAAGTTTTAATTTGGGCTCGAATTCTTATTCAATAAATTATTGAAAATCAGTTGTCAAGTACACAATTGTTTTTGTATCAATCTCCCAAAATAGCGGAACCTCTTTATGTCTTTAAATTCAGCATTGAATATCATGCTACTTTGTTGGATTCGAACACAGTGAGCCAACGGGAAATGCACAGCTCAGATACAATGTGGATGCTAATGCCGTAAACAATCTAAGCTGATACGCTAAACTTAATAGATAAAATTCTAATACAAAAAAGGGAGAGTAGTTATGAATGGAGAGAAAGTAAAAGTACCTCCTAACCATCGATAAAACAAGAGAGAAAAGCTATTGACATTTTGTGAGATGAAAAACGAGACCAAATGAATGGGACATAAAATGACTAGAAAGGAAATAAAAGAAAGACGAATTCCGGACTCAGAAAACATAAACTTTAATATCTGATAAATCGAATACCCTAAAAGTACTTGAAGGTAACATGAATAGTAAAAAGGTGTGTGATATTGAACTTGTATCAGCATATATGACAAAGTAATTAGCAGGATAAATTTAAAATATATACAAATCAATGTCTGTCTATCCGTCTGACATCCTCCCTCGGCGTTCTCCCCTCCGCATTCTTTCTCTATTCCTATATTTTTAAATTTTTGCAAGCGATACCGGGTGCGAATGATCAGTATCAGAGATAGATTTTCGTAGATAGCGACAGTGGGAACATATGAATCAACACTGCATGTTGAATGTCGTTAATGCAATCTTCAAACAACGATCAGAAGATCCTCTGTAGCGAGGCACTGTCAGTCCCATCCAGTAATGATTCTCACGTTCACACACACACACACTGTATATATATATATATATATATATATATATATATATATATATATATATATATATATATGCCCAAGTATAGGATTGGTGCATACGGAATAAATTCCAATAACCAACAATTACTTTTCTTAAAAGAGTGCTCAATAAAGCGTAGAGCAAATATAATTTATTCAAAAATTGTTACATAATATGATATTAAATCACTAAAAAATAGTCTTATCAAATGATAGTGTTGAATGTTGAATAAAGTGTTTTTGAGTGAATCATCTATGCTAACTATAATCTACTTTTGTCTGATAGTGATTTTAAAATTGCTTGTGGACTTAATAATCGATAGGTATAATCATAGACCGGGCACTTAAGTTGAACAGCTCGCTTGTCTGGGGTCACCTTTTCTCTTTCGCAACACTTGTGCTCGACATTCCTTACAATAAGGACCTTACATCATCTGTCTCATCTATTATAAAAAATAACATTTCTTCATTCAATTCGTCTAAAATAAATACCACCGAATTTTCTAATCTTTCTAATCCTAATAGATTTCATCCTTCATCAACAGTCGACGATTCTAAGAGACTCCGTGCCCTCGTCAATGCTAAGTTGATCGAGGGCGATGTCTCAGCTGCAGTTAGAGTATTGGCTTGATCCGATACTATACTAGTTACTACACCAGAAGTTCTCAAAGCGCTCCGTCGTAAACATCCTGCGCCACCATCAGATTTCAGATTTGTTCAGATGGAAAACAATGATTCAAATATTGAAATCTCAAAAGGAAGCAATGGTTGCCGCTCTAAAGTCTTTCTCGGGAAGCAGTTGTGGAGGTGCAGACGGCCTTCGATCTGGTCACATCAAGGACTTAATTTCTGCCCACACTGCCGAAGGTGGTGAACATTTGAAAACATCCATAACAGATTTTATTAATTCCCTTCTCCAAGCTGAGATACCCCAACATGCTCGTGACTTAATATTTTCAGCCAACTTAACGGCTTAAAAAAAAAAAAAAAAGACGGAGGTATCCGCCCTATCGCTGTTGGTAACATTTTTCGTCGTCTCGCAGCAGAAATTGTTTGTAGAGTTGTTGCGAAGGAGATAGGGCATGCCTTGCGACCTGTCCAGCTCGGGGTAGGCATACAGAGAGGATGTGAAGCCGAGGTTCATGCCACAAGTTCATTTTTCAAGAATACATCACCTGCGTCCCCACGTATCTCATTAAAATTGGATATGAAAAACGCGTTTAATAGCATCAGAAGGTACCATGCCCTGGAAGTTTGCCATCAACGGATTCATTCCATATATAAAATGGCTCGTCTTTCGTATAGTCATTCAAATATGTTGATCGCCTCCGACAATATTATCTCTTCTGCTACTGGAATCCAGCAAGGTGATCCTCTTGGTCCGCTGCTATTTGATATGGCTATTGACGGGATAGCTCGTTCCATCACTTCTCCTTTCAATATATGGTATCTTGACAATGCAACGTTGGGAGGATCCATCGCGACCGTAGCTGCTGACCTCCGACGAGATATTCCTGCTTTATCTCTGCTTGGACTTGAGATTAACTCGTCCAAGTCAGAAATAATAAACTTGAATTATAGTGCAGATGATTTCGAGAGTGCTATCCGGTATATTAGACTCATCCTTGAGGATATTAAAATAACACCTATGGAGGAATTACGTATTCTTGGTTCTCCAGTCTTTCCAATGGCCATTCGAGAGTGTTTGGATACTAAGCATGTCATTCTAACAAGAATGACTGTGAAATTGCAACTCATTGATGCGCACCCAGCCCTCTTCCTCTTGAAGAACAGTTTTTCGCTACAGAGTTCCCTCTACACTCTCCGAAGTGGCCCTTGCAACCTCGAACGGGATTTCTTAAATGGGATAGATATCACAGTTATGAGATGTGCGGAGCAAATTTGCAACGTCAATTTCGACGACACAGGCTGCAGGCAGGCAACGAGACCTGGGCCTTCGATCAGCGGTAGATTTGGCCCTTCCAGCATAGCTTTCTTCACTTTCGTCCAGTCACGAATTAATTGATGAGATACTCTGTCGATCGTCTCAGTATTTTGTGACGTCGCCCCCCCCCCTGGTCGCAGCGTCGACTCTGTCGTTCGATCTCGTTCGCGGCACCAGTTGTGACGTCACGTGCTCTCCAGGCTCTGATATCCTGGTCACGGACAGCACCAGTTGTGACGTCTTTGCCGCGGCGTCAGCTGTTCGCTCCTCGCTGCTCCAAGTGTGACGTTCTAACCCTTTGGTTAGATGAATACCAGCCTCGCCGTTCCCAACTCGCTTCCAACGCCTGGTTACTAGGGTAACTGCACTGATCTCCGGTCTGCCTACCCAAGTTGTGATTAGATCTTAGACAGACGGGATCAAACAGGGGTTGGTGCCGTATGCCAGCTGGGTTCAACGGGGGTGATAACACACAAGTAAAAGTAAAACTCACGAGGTCAAAAATTATTGAAAAAAAAGGGTAACAACCTTTTATATCTAAATGTTCGTTACACAAAATTGTTCCTACCTCCCGACCCGTTTTGTGGACTGTGGCACCAAGCTTCTACCATACAACTTTAAGACTTCGAGTTGCTTGTTCTCTAGAAATTTGCATTTCGGGGTGTGGTTTGGTTTCGACACTGGGCGCTGATCTCTACCAGTCGTTCACGGCTGATTTCCCTCGCCGTCAGTGCGCGAATTAACTTCTCTTCTGCTTCGGGTGGACGAATTTATTCACTTCGACTTGAGTTTGGATGGATTTATTCACTTCGATTTGTCTTGGACGAATTTCTCTTCATAGGCTTGGTGTGATTCCAACTTCTCCTAGTCACAACTGCAAGTTAACTTCTTCTTCGTCCGAGGCGCAAACCCAACTCCAACTGCAACTTCTCTCCCTGTCCGGCCTGTAACTGTCTCGCCGTCCGCCCTGCAACTCTTCTGCCTGTTTGGCCTGCCACTCTTCTGCCTGTCCGGCCTGCAACTCTTCTGCCTGTCCGGTCTGCAACTTTAACTTCTCTTCGACTTTCGGGCTGCAGCTCCAACTCTTCTTAGGCTTTCGGGCAATTTTCTTCACTTCGACTTGGGCTTCACTTCGACTTGGGCATTTCTCATGTAGTTCTTTCGAACACGCTTGCAGCGTTTGGGCCCAAGAATTATTTTCTCACCCACTAGACACATCAAAACAAAAAAGCGGGGATAAAATAAAATGCAAGGCCAATTTTATTAATTTGAGTCTCTCTCTGGATCAGCATCGCCTCGCCTGTCTACTATCTGCTTCACAACAGAGTAGTGGCGCCTGGCTCAACGCAGTGCCCTCTTATCTACAGGTACACTTAGAGATGATGAATGCACTCGAGTCGGAGTCGGGATCCGTCTTGGACTCAAAATATGTGAGCGTCACAGATGCAGATGTGGAGCCTCCATCGATGAGTTTGGTTTGAATCCTCTCTCCTGTCGTTGTAGTGTCGGCCGCTTTCCACGGCATGCAGCCATTAACGACATCATCAAAAGAGGTTTGGATGCAGCTGGGTTCCCTTTCCCAAGTCTAACCCTTAGGCCTCGGCCGTGGTGATGGAAAGCGGCCGGATGGCATTACCATTTTCCCTTTTAAAATGGGGAAGTCGTTGATTAGGGATGCGACCTGTGCGGATACATTTTCGACTGGTAATTTGATCAGCGGTTGATCCAGGATCCGTCGCCCGGGACGCAGAGATGAAAAAAAAATAGTTAAATATTCTTCTCTTGCTGATAGATTTTTTTTTACCCCTGTGGCAGTGGAGACTTCAGGGGTTATTGGCCCTCGTTCGATGGCGTTCCTTCGGAGGATTGGCGCGATCGTGTGTCGATTAAGGGACGAGCCTCACGAAACGGAGTGGCTCTTGCAGTGTATCTCACTGGCGATGGTTTGAGGAAATGCTTTCTCCATCATTGCGGCTGGCAGAGGAAAGAAAAAATTGTTTATAGTTACGTTGTTCTGGAATTGTCATCAGTGGTCAACTGTACTTGTCTTGTTTCAATAAATTTTATAAATTTTAAGATTACAAAAAAAAATCAACAGTTGTCTTTTGTATGGACTCTAAATCCTTTATAATCATTTGAATAATATTAGTATATATATATATATATATATATATATATATATATATATATATATTGATATGGACCGGTTCATTGTACCCTGGTGGGGAGTCGAAGGTAGAACCAATAAAGAAGAACTCGAAAGCGGATATGGAATAAATCAGATATATTATAAACAGGAATAGTATTTAGTATAAACGGGTTCAGGGCCGGTTTACCTCCCCGAAAGAGACTCCGCCATTTGGTGTAGCCTCGTTCGTTGTTACTCCCCGCCCGAAGGCGGAGAATTCAGCCGATCAGCCGGTCAGTCGGTCGTCCGACTTCAGACTGAACGGTATTTAATCACCCCCCCCCACGAGAGCATCATGTGGCACAAGGCCGGTTTAACGTTGGATCTCCGAGCCCGTGGTCTCGGCCAAAAATATGCAATTTGAACCCGTATAAACAGGTTCAGCGTCGGTTTACCTCCCCGAAAGAGAGTCCGCTCTTCGGCGTAGCGTCGTTCGGGTTCCTCCCCGTCCGAAGGCAGAGAGTTCAACCGATCAGCCGGTCAGTCGGTCGTCCGACTTCAGACTAAACGGTATTTAGTCACCCCACCGCGACGGCTTCATGTAGCAGAAGGCCGGTTTAACGTGGGATCTCCAAGCCCGTGGGCTCGCCCAAAAAAATATGCCAATGGAACCCGTATAAACGGGTTCAGGATCAGTTTACTTCCCCGAAAGAGACTCCGCTCTTCGGCGTAGCCTCGTTCGGGTTCCTCCCCGCCCGAAGGCAGAAAGTTCATCCGATCAGCCGGTCAGCCGGTCGCCCGACTTCGGACTGGACGTTATTTAGTCATCCGCCCCACGAGGGCATCATGTGGCACAAGGCCGGATTAACGTGGGATCTCCGATCTCTTATGTTGCTGTGTAGGTTGATATATTTACATTTATTTCTATGTGTGTATATATGCGTACACATTTGTGTAAGTATATGTATGTATGTGTGTATGTATGTATATATATGTGTGTGTGCGTGTGTCTGTGTGAGAGAAATAATGATATATTAATCTAAAATCGTCTGGAGATCAGATGAGAGTGAAACTATAGTTAGGAGTAGAGACATCTTTTTATAGGACTTAACGTTGGGAAGGGTAATTCTGCTCGGCTTTGCCCGCTTTACTTTACTGACCAGGTAAGTTAGATTTATTTCTCTTTCTTTATACTATATTGTCGTTTTTATTATAGACTTTATCTGGATAATCATTAGTAAAATCAATGTCTTTGTCTTTTTATTTGATATATATATATATATATATATATATATATATATATATTGTAAGGCCATATTTAACAGTTGTCTTCAATGTCTTTCGAGCACCTTGCTAAAAATATGATAATTAAGCGTAAATAATACACCTCCTCTTTTAAAATGGCAAATATTATAATAATTCTCTTAGGATTGCTGCGCTCCAAATGTTAGATATATCCGGTATAAAGACAAACCCTTTTTTGCGGAACTTTTTAAAAAAATTTTATCATAATTGATTTTCATTTCTGCATACAGACATTTTGCTCCTAGCGTAATTTCTCGATTATTTCAATGTCTTTTCCAAATAAATAAAAAATTCCGATGATGTCAAAATATATTTGCACCATACATTATATAAAAACATAGGTATGCGTACTTTTAAATTTATATTTTTTCCCTCTTGTATCCTACTGATCAAACATATTATGACATTTGTTCTCGTGTTTTAAAAACCACACTGTTCTCTTATTCCCGACGTAATTCTGCTATTCTCACTTTTCTTCAGAATCCGGATGATAGGCTTCGTTATGTTACTCATAAAACAAATTGTACGATGGAGCTCGTATTTATTTGCACCTGCAAACGGCAACGCGACGAAGAAGCTCTACTAAGGTGTTTCAGTATAAAACCACTTTTGTTTAATTTCATTGATTCTACTGTCTCTTTGTCAATGTCGAAACTCTCTAAGCCTGTTCGCATGTCATTTACAACCCCACTCAGTCACGCTGCACTGTTCTGGGTCGTCCAGTTCATCTTAACTTAGAATTTTATTCTGAAATAAAATATGTCTGAAAGCTGGTAGCCATAAACTTCATTTAAATAGGTTTAAAATTCTGCATTCATGAATCTGTTATTGATTGTTTCATTAATTTTTTAAGCCCCATATTGAGTCATCCCCAGCGTACCATATCCACAATCGTCTTACGTGCTCTTGAAACCAGGTGTAAGTATTCATTTTATTAGGAAGATGTTAGATATTTTGAGATGTTACTACAACATAGTGATTTTTCTTTTCTTTTTTATAATATTTTGTGTCTTTTAAAGTTCAATATCTATTTTCAGGTAGTTGTGCTATTTGTATCGATTTTTCTGGGAATTTTTTTATAATTCCTATACATTTTTCTAGTGTTTTTGTATATTACTGTAGTTTGGTATATTATGTTAGTCTGGAATGACTTATTCTGTAGTGGGCATTCGTAATTTAGATTCCAGTTGGAGATGGTAGATGTGGGTGTTTGTAGTGTACTGAAGATTTTTCTCATTTGTTTTAGCATGAAAAATAAATTTTTAAAAGGACCATGAGTGAGTAAAGAGATCGTATGCAAGTCGTTAGTCCTTTATAGTTTCAGCCATGTGAACCGGGTTTTAAACTCAGCATGGTCAGTTAACTTAGTATTAAAATTCTTGAAAAGATCAGCCTGGGTACGATCCCAGAATTTGCGCTATTGTGAACTGTCGTAAAACCGTATCATGGCTTCCGAGTGTAATTGGATAGATGAAACTACTGAAGCCGTCGATGATTGTACATATCATTTAATTGGCAGAGAGAATCTCTCCCGCATTAGTTGAGTATTTATCTAAGGATGGTGCCGAGACAAACACAAAACACCCATATTTCGTGGAGTGTATTTCGGCCTAAAAATGTCACAAAGAAAGAAACCCTTAAAAATGAAATGTCAAGTGTTCAAAATCTGCTGCAATTGCTGAACAGGATTTAAAATGGCAGGTAGGGAGAATAATCTTCTTGTAGAATATGATTGCATTACATCTAAGAGATCGTATTCTCCATGACATACTTAACCTTTTTGCGGTTTTCCCTTTCCAATATTCAAAGAGTTTAGAACCTTTTACAGACATTTTGTAGTGGAATACCTATTCTAAAACTCCACTATCTTTGTCCTGAACGCAAGCCTATTAGTGTTCGATCGTCATGTTCAGATTTTCTTCATTCCACCAGGTCAAACATTTACATGCTACATCTACAGAGTCGAACCACGTTCGTTTCCTCCGTGTTCCAAATATAACAAGAAATTCCTAACAGAGTGCATTTTCCCAAGAACTCTGACTTATACCTGGATGTGTCTTCCCCTCAACAGTCTATAGCAAACAATGGCCATTCCAAATATAATAGATCGCTTTTGAAAGACTATTGCACCACCAGACTGACAAAAATCTTAACAAAATTTGTAATTTTACTAACGACAATAACAGCTTCCCATACTAAAAATTCAGGTACCCTAATCGAATAAAGCAGTAGGTGGATATGAGAGATAAATTCATGAAACCTTAAGACGCCAAATCCCTTTGTATCTTATTTATTTCTCTGTGTCATATTTTGTGCAAATAATCTTTCTATTTTTAACTTTTAGTTGATATATTAATCTGCCATTCACCAAATACATGAAAAAATATTAGCACATGGCAAAAATCTACACACAAAAGACTTACACCTGGATGTGTCGTCCACTCAACACAACACTTTTAACCTTTTCAAGAATTAGTAGGTTATCCCTTCGACCTATCCTTATAATCATCGTTTCGTGACAGCTACTCTTTCATTGACATCCAACACATCATAGGTTATTAGCATATTAATAATAACCATCTAAGTCAATCCCGAGTATTATATTATATGAATTGTAATATAAAAGAAGTTTCTTTGGCAATAAAATCATTAGCATATATCCTTTACCAGATAATGTGCATTTTCTATTCTAACGCCTTATTCAAACTGTATTATTTTGTGCCTGGTTCTACTACATGTTCATCTGTTTTGTTTTTTGGTATTTTGGTAGGAGGAGGATGTGTTTGTTTTGCTGTTATCTCGGAAAAAGGTGTTTCCAAATATCGAATCTTCGGAGTTATCAAGTCTTTGTAAAATCTTTTTTTTTCTGATTTTTCTAACCCTTATAGCATGATTACGAGATGCTTACAGCCCCATTATTACGATACACTTTTCCTGGGCAGGAAAAACCGAAAAGCCAAAAATGCAAGTGAATTCTATATACAACGCGGATTTCAGCTTCAGTAATTCTGTGGAAAATATTCTTAAAGAGTCTGCAAGCACAAACAATAGACAGCCGAGAAAACTTCAAAGACACTTGCATTTTTTTTTTTACCAAAAAGCACAAAGATGGCGGTGAGAACATTCAATCGATTAACGACTAATATTTCACCGTTGCATTCGTTGCGAACAATGCATCAATGTCTTATATACTGAAAAATTGCTTTGTCTAAATTTGGATTCTATGTAACATCAATGCCGGGAGAACATATCCCAAGCAAGAAAATAAATTTATTCTTTAAATTTTGCTTTTTAAATTTACTCTTTCTTCCAACCTCCGTCTTCCGTTATAGTCTCATGCGCAACCACATTTCTAATAGCCTGGTGACATCTAATCAAATTAGCAACAGACACGATCTGTCGGCAAGTTCACGTTCACTGTTTGCAGGCTTTTATCGAAAAATAAATAAATACTGGAATTGATTTTAAAACACTTGATGTTTGTCTTCAATTAAACATAACGCTGTTGTCATTTCTCAAATTACTAGGCTGATTTTGTCTTCTATTTGTCAGGTTGAAATGATTTTTTTTTTTAATCCTGATTTGACATTCGTCTCTGGACATTTATTATAGGGATACTCGTTTATCAACTAGGTTACCAGAAACAATAAAATATTTGGGATTCATTGTTTGTGTTAACTGGTGTGAAAATCTTTGTTATGGCTTTCGACAGTCCATAGCAAACATTGCCCATTCCAGATATAATAGATCGCTTTTGAAAGGCTATTGCACCACCAGACTGGCGAAAATCTTAACAAAATTTGTAATATTATTAACGACAATAACGGCTTCCCATACTAAAAATTCAGGTACCCTCATCGAATAAAGCAGTAAGTGGATATCAGAGATAAATTCATGAACAGTTAAGACACCAAATCCCTTTGTATCTTACTTATTTCTCTGTGTCATATTTTGTGCAAATAATCCTTCTATTTTTAACTTTTAGTTGACATATCATTCTGTCATTCACCAAATACAGAAACAAAAATATTAGCACATGGCAAAAAGCGACACACAAAAATAGTTAAACACAGTTATACACATGTAAATTTTGATTTCAAGGTTCTTTTGCACATGAAAGCCGTCTTACATTCTTTGAAATTTTCCTAGTCCTTTATTTCTCACCCGGGTATAAATATTTAAGAATTATTTGAGGAAACGTGGGGATCATTTTAATTTAATTGTCTGAAAAATGTAAACAACTGAAAAACAAAATCGACAAGCATTAGACAAAACTATTGTTATTCTGGAGAAAATATTCAAGGAAATGTTTCGCTGAATCATAGCAAAGGTTGGAGTAGATGCAAACACGAGTAAGGAATAAAAGATTTTAACTACATGAACTTAAACTTTGATAACTTCCTTATGTTTAAAATGATGGATTGGAAGAACACGTAAAGAAAAATGGCATACAAATGGCAGACACAGAGCCACAGGCTCACTCCCTTTTACACACACACACACACAAACACACACACAAACACAGATATATATATTGAATCAATAACTTCATCTACCGCAAGGAATGTTGGTTCTCTGTGTTGCGGCGGATGTTTTTTCAAGCCTGAGTCCATCATTCAAATCCACAAATCAACCATTCGGTCTTGCATTGAATACTGCTGCCATATAGGGTCTGGTGCCCCTGTTCGACAAAATCCATAGATGGGCATGCAGTGTGATAGGTCCTGATCTGGCATCTCGTCTACATTCACTTTCTCACAGACGTGATGTGGCTTCCCTCTGTCTTTTCTACAAACATTTTCATAGCGATTGCTCTGGTGAGCTACTGGTTACTAAACTGCAGGAATTTAAGCATGCTACTAGGTTGGCATCTCAGTTCCACCCTTTCACTGTCGAAACGGTTAAATGTATTCGTCTCTTCTTCTCCAACAACTTCTTATCTCGCAGTTGCCGACAGTGGATCTCCCTCCGTTTTACTTGCTTCCCTGATAGCTATAATCCTCAAGAAGTTAAATGTAATGTCAATCAACATCTTCTGATGCCTTGATATTGTTCCCCGTCCTCCTTTTTATCGTCTCTTCTAACACACCTCTTTACTCTTGCTCTCAATCTCTGTAACCCCTTGCGTGCTAGTAGCACTCCCGCCTTGCTTGGGGTGGTATGTTAAAAAGAAATCCTCATGGCTTGGTTTCTCAAAACGAAGATCAATGAGAGTCTGTACGCGTCGCTTACAGAGTCGTTTGTGGCGGATATGCAAAATCCAGGACAGGCATTAACGGTCGCAGCAGTTGCAGATGGAAGTCCGGACTTGACAAGATGACATGCCGTTGCAGACAAACACACACACACACACACACACACACACACACACACATATATATATATATATATATATGAGGTCTATTCAGAAAGTAGCGTGTCCTATACTGCATCTCTTGTTCTTGAAACGGCATTTACCCGAGGTCGACTGAGCCGGCTCCAGTAGTGGATTTTCATGTGAATTTGGAATTCACAAGCGGTCCCCAACCCGCATGTATAGCTCACAAGATTTTATTATAATGGGGAAGGTTTCGTGCAGGACCATCCACACTTTTTTGAAGGGCCGATTACAGAGACTTGGTGCACTACGCAGGTTTTTAATTCAGAGTTTTCATTCTCCTAGATCACTTGCCATTCAAGGCTATAGAACCTAGTCTGCCCTGCTATTTACCCATAGCTGGAGGGAGAAGAAGAGGATTCACACCTTTCCAAAGGACATTAGCACGTAAGTGAATGTAATGGATTCGAACTCTCCGATTCCTCATTCCATGCCGCTATCCATTACTCCACCGTGCGTCCTATTACAAAGAGTCAATCATGCCTTGAATCAATTAGCAATATTAATGCAATTATTGGCGAAATCCCTTCACTAGTAGACATAATTATAAGCATTATACTACTAATAATCCACTGAATGATGAGATCCTTATCTATAAAATGGATATGGTGTATCTTTTAATTCAGCTAGTACTTTGAAAGACCTCTGTCTCCATCATCAGGCTGTATTTTTTTTCCTTTACAATCAAAACTGGAAGATGAAATAAATGTGTTGTAGAGCGAAAGATGTTTTTAAGAATGAGCTATTTATTAACGGTTGTGCAATGTTGGAGCGTGCAAGTCGCAACGCTAAAGTTCAAATATTTCAAGAGATAATTTTTATATGAATTTTGTAATTTGGTAAATCCACGAATTTTTTTTTTATAAGTGTTTTCCAGTTAACATGACTTTCAGGTACTTTATTTTAATATGACGTCTTTAGGCCTCATGTCGTCTTTCGTTAAGTATTTTATTTTTACGTGTCAGTTCGCATTGTCTTGTCATTTTATAAAATTATTTATTATATATATTTAGTATATTTGTTCCAAAATTAGAAAATGTTTATTGATGTTGCCCTGTATGATTTATGCTCAATGTTTTATCATTTCTAGTTGTTTCCCCGTATATATTATATATATATATATATATATATATATATATATATATATATATAATTTTTTCTGTTATTGCTGAGGATTTATAGACTATTTTTTGTGTTTTATAGTTATGTTTGTTGATAATAGGCAAATTAATTTGATTTGAGTTATTATTGGATAAATAGCCATTCCATGCGATAAAATAACCGTGGTATAAATAATGCATATATTTTATGAATTTGCATTAATAAAAATACATTCTCCTGGTGTGTAAGTGAATTCACAGTCTACAAGGTTCTGTTGTGTTCTGGATATTGTCTTTGTAGCAGAAGAAAACATAATTTAGAAACAGTTAAATATAACAAATTAAAAACAAAATTATATGGTTATTAGAAAACATTTATCTCTAACTACATACAAATTTTCACAGAGGCGCCAAACTCTACTCAAAGCAACTTTTGAAAAGTACTAGAGTGCTTGTCATTATCGACGGGAGTCTCGATTGCAACAGATGTATACAACTACGTCCGTACTTTACTGGCATATGGGCTGTAAGAAAAGCCAGACAGGGCAGAGAGAGTAGAAAGCAGTAAGAAAGACAGAGGCTTCTCACACTCATGCTAAACTGTGAAAACGAGCTCCTGTAAACACAAAAGAAAAAGAGAAAAAGATATCTTCGGTCATTTCTTCTAACAAGTGTTAATTTTTTTCTTTACTCCAACCAACTTCCACCTCAAATCAACTTCAATGTCCACTTGTATGGATGCATATATATATATATATATATATATATATATATATATATATATTCTGCCAAATATGAATGCACATAAACGGATCATATACATATATATGTGGAGAGAGAAAAAGAGAGAATAAAAGAAAGAACGAGAGAGAGAGAGAGAGAGAGAGAGAGCAACAGCGACAGAGAGATAGATTGAGAGATATTTAAATATTTTAACGTAATATCATGTTCATATTTGGTTCTACAACGTAATAGGATTTGGGCCGAATTAAAAATCTGGCCATTGTTTATCACGCCAGCTTCATGATTATGCATCAAAAAAAAAAAAAAAATACCGTAGCATGATATTTATCATTCTAAATTCTTCTCGCTATTATTGAGTTTTCGATCTTACATTGTACCTAAATAATGAGGCTTTGTGGTACATTAGGCAACATATATTTAATACTAGCAGTAAAGCCCGGCGTTGCCCGGGGATGTAACAGTAAGAGATAGATCAAGTACCGACCATCATAAAGACTGAAAAATAAAATTGACAAATATTATTGTTTAAGGTTGACGGACACGCATGTCTTAATTAGTTTTTTTGGTTTTGTTTTTTTTTACGAATTGGTCAAACCCAAACTAAAACAAAAACATTCTTTACAATCGTTATGAGTCTATCGATTGATGAATATAATTTTATTATAAACAATTGTCTTGCACGAAAACAGCGCATTCTTACTTATGTTTCTTACTAAAATTACCATAATACCACTTTTATTAACTTTATTTGGGTTTATTAATTTATTACAAGTACTGTGTTCTTTCATTAATAATTATCATCTTCGAAATATTGTTGTTTTTGTCTATCAGGTTTCTTACGTCGGCATTTTAAAATTATTTTTTCAATACTTTCTTTTAAATATTGAATTAATTTCAAATAGAGCGAATGCCTTATTGATCTGTCATGTAACAAATTGCAAAGGGAATTGTAAAACCGACCCTAAAGTACGTGGAATTATCTTTCCCTAAAGATAAAGAATTATCCGATTTTTCGATTCGTACAATCAGTAGAGATAGTTAGATTATTGTTTAGGTTGACGGACACGCATGTCTTTGTTTTTTTTTACGAATTGGTCAAACCCAAACTCAAACAAAAACATTGTTTTCAATCGTTATGATGAGTCCCCCGATTGAATAGAATTAGATTAGAATTTTATTATAAACAATTGTCTTGTAAATAGAATTTTTAAAGCATTCTGAATATATAAATAAAGAAAAAAGTGTGCAAGACAATAAGAAACACTACCTGCCAAAACAAAAGTGGATGTTTGTTTTATCGGCTGAAATATGTATGAAATCCGATTCCATATATAAAGGGACACACACACACACACAAACAACCTGGGTTTTTTTAACCCGATGTGAGTCGTCCCCCTTTCATTCTCACGTCGTGACTTAATCGTGTTTTCAAATTGATTTTGTTAAAAAACAATTGCGTTTTTCCCATTTTCAGCGCCGTTAGAACCACCACAAGGTAATTTTATGTAGTCCTGTGAAGTTTTGTTGAAATCGGCTAAAAAATGTAGGAAATCCGATCCAATATATAAACGTTACAGACACACATACACACACACAATCTGCGTTTTATAATAAGTAAGATCTATAGAATATAATTAATACTTTCCTTTCTTATACAACTGTTTTATTAAAATTTTACAACGGCTAAATACAGAACAAATTGATGGTTATTAGTGTCAGTTGATCAGCACGAAGCTGTTACAGGTATCAAGTGTTTACTTAGTAATGATAATTCAGTACCCCACCTAATGTACATGGTGGTATGTATGAAAGAAATCCATGGTATAGAATGATATCAGTTTCAATATTCTGAACAGATTTCAGTGGAAAACTAATAAAAAAGAACATATAATGTTTTGCCTTTGCAAGCTGAAAGTAAAGATTTTCTTTTTCGCTGCGGCTAACGTTTCTTAGACTACAGATAATTTAAAAAACTGATACAATACTTCACAGAGTTGAAAACATAATTCGGTCTGCAAATGGTAAAAAAATATCGATTTTTTTTTTACAAATTATGCATGTTTCCTTTATGTAGAGAAAAATAAGAAAGTTGTATATTTGACATGAAGAAAGTTAAATTTTGTAAGACGCCGTAGTCAGGAATTGAATTTTCTTTCCTTCAAATATTTCTGTCTCTGTTCTTCGTTGTTCATCAAGCGACTTTGTTAGAAAAGCATAATCGATCTGTTGTATAATAATAATAATAATAATAATATATATATATATATATACACAAACACACACACACATACATATATATATATATATATATGTATATTTAAATATACTTTTGTAGGTACAAAATTTAATGATCGAAATAAAAGTATAAAATTTAATATTACAAGGCATATTAAACATTAAAAAAATAAAAAAACACAACGGGGAGGAAGCAACGGGAGATTCAAAATTAATACAGAAAAATGTACAATAAGGAATAAGCGATATATATATATATATATATATATATATATATAGAATGCTTAATTTACTTTATCATTAAAATGGGTGATAAATTAAAAGTCGCTACCCCATATAGACTGTAAAACAAGCGTTGAAATAGTAAGAAAATAGACAAAGAACTAAAGGAACGACGTTATATTTGGCATTATCATGCTGTGGAAGGATCCACAAAATCATCAGGAAAACTGCTACTTTTGCATGGTTGATATATATATATATATATATGCAGTAGCGTCCAAAACTAAGGGACAAAATTTTAAAACCTAATATTTGTTAGAAATAACAACTGTGAAAAGCTGAAATTTTGACAACTGGTAGTCGTTATCATCCATAATAACATACTAAAATTTGAATCATTTGCAAAGGATAGAAAAAGAATTATAACAATTATTTATTTATTTTCAAATTTGGAACGTACAAAAGTAAGGGACAAAATTGAGAGAAACAATGTAAACGGCAAAAAAAACAATAAAAATACATGTACAATCAATATTTAGTAAATGAGCCCTTGCTCTCAATGACAGCTGCACATCTTCGACTACAAGAACGAATCAGTTGTTGACAATCTTCGACACTAATTTTAGACCATTCTTCTTGAAGCTTCACCCACAAATCCTCCGTGTTAGTGGGATTTCTTTCCATAACTTTCCCTCCTAAGGTCTTCCAAAGATTTTCTATTGGATTTAAGTCAGGACTTTGCGGTGACTAATCCATAATTTCCAAATCTTGCTCGCTAAGGTAACTCATTATCACCTTTGCCTTGTGACATGGGGCATTATCTTGCATAAAGGTAGCCCTATCGAAACCTGAATTCTGTATGATTGGCACGACATGATCTTGAACAATGTTTTTATAGATCTGCGCGTTTACACGAGTTTGTAACCGGACAAGAGGCGTTGTACCTTGGCTAGAAAACATTCCAAATACTATGACGCTTCCGCCCCCAAACTTGACAGTTTTCTTAGTACACTGTGCACTTAATCTTTCAACAATACATCTCTTTACATTGTTTTTTCCATCATTTCCAAATAAATTAAACTTGCTTTCATCACTGAAAAATACTTTTGCCCAATTTTCATATGTCCAAATTACATAACTGTTTGCAAACTCTAATCTCTTCTTATTATTCTTCGAACTAACAAGTGGTTTCTTCCCTGGGGTTCGATTAAACAGCCCTATTTCTTGCAGTCGTCTACAAACAGTCTGTCTTGACACATTAACACATGAGGTACTATTCATAACCCTTTTAATTTCTGTGCAAGACTTAAAACGGTCCTTTAATGACATGCGCTGCATTATTCGATTTTCTCTTGCCGAAGTTTTGCGGGGTCTGCCGGTTTTAAAAGCATTAACTATTTTGCCAGTATCATTGTAGGATTTAACAACCCTGCCTACAACACTCTTGGAACGTTTCACTTTCTCTGAAATCTCTCTAATGGTGTGCTTTTCCTTGTGTAGCTTCACAATAGCTTGTCTCACAGAGTAATCAAGTTTTTGGCCTTTCGCCATGGTGCCGGATGATGCAACGTTTACAAATGACTAAGTAAGACTTATTCTTTAGAGGAAATCAAAAGATTTGAATGTATTATACTGTTTACATTGTTTTTCTCAATTTTGTCCCTTACTTTTGGACGATCCTATTTTGAAAATAAATAAATAATTGTTATAATTCTTTTTCTATCCTTTGCAAATGATTCAAATTTTAGTATGTTATTATGGATGATAACGTCTACCAGTTGTCAAAATTTCAGCTTTTCACAGTTGTTATTTCTAACAAATATCAGGTTTTAAAATTTTGTCCCTTAGTTTTAGACGCTACTCTATATATGCGGAAGGAACTAGAGACAAATGACAGCGAGTCCCAACAAACACTCACGTTGTTTGCGCAAAAAATGCTTGCGGGACCCGATGTAAAGTGCCTCCAGAACCTTCAGATGAAATAAAGAGTGCGACCGGACCAACACGGTGAACCAGTCAACACAATATTTATTTGTATTAAAATACAAAATGTGGCACGAGGCCTAAAAAGGGGGATGGGGAATGACGGTCTTCTTCTGTCTTAAATCTAAAACTTAGCTAGTCGCAGACACTGACCCAAACATGCCAACAATATTCCAATCACCAAGACAACACATTCACTCCTACCTTTCTTACTACGTCCACCATAATACCTCAAATTCTCTATGAAGTCCTAAATAGTCCCCTTATATACAGATAATGTTCATGGGGGGAGGGTCATAAAATAACAATTTCTAAAAAATCCCCAATGAGTTTATACAATATGATGAAATATATTTACAATAAACTAAACAAAATTAGTGTTAGTATTAAAACCCCCCACAAACTTTGAATGTGGCAGAAATATCAGTTAACCGGACGAAATCGATGCGGGACTAAGAAAATAAGGACACATTCAAAACCTCAAGCATTCTCACAAACACTCACTCATTCATACACAACAACAAATACGAAAGCACACACACGAAACGAAAGGCGCCCCGCATCCACCAGAGAACTGACATCACTAACCACCTAACGAGGGAGGGGGATGGGGAATTAAACAAATGAAAAAAATAGGGACAGAAATAAAAGGGACCAATGAGCTTGCATACCCTAGCTAAGTTAACCGGGAAAAAAAAAAGAAACTAAAAATTCAAAGTCGAAAACCTAGACTAGCCTACTATCTGGGTGGGTTGCCTATGTTCAACCCTGTTAGGACAAAATCCTGTACCTAACCGACATCCAAATGCCACTCTAGGTCAGCCCCTTTCACTCTACACATTCGCGCAAGATTCACCCACCTTTTGCCAAATTCTGATGATGGGAGCCGCCACCTTTCCGTCCCTAATCTTGACTTTAAGCTGATGCTTAAAAGTACAAGATCAGTTAGGAAGAGGTGAACTTCTCGCCTTCATAGAATCCCTTCTGTCGCGTCGTCCAAATCACGACTCGCATAACCCCTAGTAAGCAACAGAACACATAGTGTTCAGCCTTCGTCAATTGCGACAACACATTGCTACAAACAGAACTGGCTTCCATGACAAAAAACTTTCCCTGCAGCATGCGAACCATGAGGCCTTCAACAAACTTGCACAACGGCACTACCGTCTTGCACTGAAAAAAGGCGTGACCAATGGTCTCGACCTTCCCAGTACAGCGACGACAGTTTGGATATTTCTCCAAGCCTGCTGAACAAAGTCTTTTGCCGACCCAGAGGGCCCCACGAATCATCAGCCAGGTGAGAGATGCCTCATCATTATTGAGACATTTCAACCCAGGCGCCCAAGGCCATATCGAGCGAGCCTCCTGCTTCGTAAGACCGAGCTCGTCGATCAGACCATCTCGAACGGACCCCCTAACTAATACTCGATATTTATGCCTTACGAGACATCCGACGTCCGCAAGAGGAGTTTCAAAGCACGACGACATTCGAGGTAGAAGGAACACTTGGCACGAGGTGTACGGCCGGCCTCCTCCTCGCACGAGTGCACACTTCTCAGGGACGGGAAATGTTTTCGGACATCTTCTTTCCAAAAGGTGCCCACCTCATCCAAACCGCGACACATTCGGTCGAGAAAGGTAATGCGAAGCATATATTGACGAATCTCAATGCTAGGCATACCCAGACCGCCCTCAGAGGGATGAAGGCAACAGATCTCGCGAGATACCATAGGGGCTTTGCCTCTCCACAAGAAAGAGAGCAAGGTCCGGACTAATGGCATTAGTCGGACATACGGGAGTGGAAGCACAGAGAGTCGGTAGAGGAGGATCGGATAGATGCGTGAAACACATACTTCCGCCCTTCCCTTCAGGGAAAGTCTCCTTCGAGACCACAGATTACCCGCGGCCTCGGCCCGCCCTTGCACTTCCGACCAACTCATTTCCAACTGGAGATCAGGACCGCACCAGACGCCGAGTATCTTGATCGGCCCATCCGTCCAGAGGAAAGGTCCGGGAAGAGAAACTCCCTTCCACGGACCCAACCGCAAGCCCACAGACATCGCGGTTGATCTTGGCCCCTGTCACCATCTCATACCCACTGATCTGCTTGCTGACTTCGTCAATCTCGGCTCTGCTCGACACAAGAACCGAAACGTCGTCAGCATAGGCAGAATACCTGGCCGAGGTGAAAGCACCAGGCAGCGAAATACAACGTAGGACCGGATTCGCCTTTAACTTGCGAAGGAAAGGTTCCAACGCAAGAACATAAAGCAGAGGCGAGAGCGGACAACCTTGACGAATGGAGCGAGACAATACGAAAGGCTTCGATCTTACCCCATTCACTTCCACCAGCGCACCGGGGGTCGCATACAAGAGTCGGATCCAGGAGCGAAAGTCGGCTCCGAAACCGCCCGCCGAAAGGACAGCCTCCAGAAATCGATGGTCAACCCTATCGAAGGCCTTGGACTGATCTAAATTGATCAGCGCGGCTTCACTGTCGACTTGTTCTAAGATCAAGCGTACCATATGAAGGTTATCCTGAATAGTCCTACCCTTCACAGCACAAGTCTGTTCAGGGCCAATCAGACTAGACAGGACAAGCTGCAAACGGTTGGCTAAGATCTTCGCCAAAATCTTTAAGTCCGTATTTAACATCGTTATAGGGCGAAAGTTCCCTAACCCATCCCCACCGTCCTTCTTCTTACGGAGCAACTTGATCACACCCCTGGTGAAGCGTTGAGGTAAAGACCCCTGCCTCATCCAGTGGTTGAAAATCAGCTGCAGCAAAGGAACAAAAACGTGCGACAACCTCAAGTAAACTTCGTAGGGAAGACCATCTAATCCCGGAGACTTATCCAGGCCAACCTGCTTCAGCTCTTCCCAGATTTCCGACTCTGTTATGGGACCCTCGCACCTAGCCACTTCAGCTGCCGTGAGGCAGGGAAAGTCAGCTAAATAGGCGTCGAACTGAGCAGAGCTCAGACCGGGCTCCCTGGTGAAAAGATCCTGGAAGTAATCCCGAAAGACCTCACATATGCCCGCGTTTGTAGTCACGGTCCTCTTATCCGGTAATGTGACGCACGCTATATGTCGCCTAGCCGCGTTTCGATTCTCCTCTACACGCAGTTCAGCGGCCAAATTCGTAGCCTCAGAAGACATTCTTTTTAACCTATCCCTAACTACCAGAGCTTGATCCTTCTTGATAAACAAGGAGGCCAACTCTGCCTTAGCTAAGGCTATGTTCCCACTAACACGGGATTTCACTGCCCGATCGACATTATCTTCTAAAGCAGTTTGCGCCGCTAATCTATCTAGATTGAGTCGACGACTAAAATCGGCAGCAAACGTTCGAATTTTAGATTTTAAATTGCCCCACCAGGCATTTCCCACAACCGCTCCCGTCAATTCCCTTTGTATCATTAGTAACAGCTGGTCCCGGAAACCCTGATCACCGAAAAAGTGAACAGTTCAATTTCCAGTAACCAGCCAATCTAACCTTAGGCTTATCTAAGTTTACGAACCCGGACAAGCCTATGATCCGTATAAACTATATAATGGAAACTTGGACACCCTAAGAGCCCTACATCGACTCCCCTAACTAAGACTCGGTCCAGGTAGCTCGCAAGCGAGCCAGGAGCCGAGTTGCCACTAGTTGTCCAAGACCATGCTACCTCCCGAGGGTGTTCATTCCGGAACATATCGACGAGATCAAACCCATCGATAAAGTCCCGAAATGGTTTCACCTCCGGGTTGTTAGTACCTTGTTTGTGCCCTATACGATCTATATCGGGGTCAAGGACGGCATTCCAAACCCCCGCTAAAACTACCCGACGAGACGTCGTCAAGAACGGCGCGATCTGCCGAAACCATGCAGGCCGCTCGGAATGGATATTGGGCGCATAAACCCCAATGAGACGAAGAACCTTATCCTTTATGGTAACATCCAGCACGCAAAGCCTGCCCGCCGGATCCGCGAAGACAAGGGTACATGCAGCCTTCAAAGACCTGCTCACTAGCCAAGAGACATCCCTCGAACGACCATCAAAACATACTGAATAAAGGGCGAACCCCTTAGACAGTATATCCTCATGATCATGAGAAGAAAACCGGGTCTCTTGTATACAACATACATTCACCCCGAGGCGCTGAAGGTCACGAGAGAGCCTCGCCCTGCGAGACTCGGACCTCAGGCCTTGGACATTTAAACTAGCTAACCAAAGTGCACTTGTGAAGCCGATTAGGGTTGTCCTTCAGGATAGAACATGGCTGGGGAGAGGACACCCACAGCTCGTCCCATGGATCCAGACGCCATCTCACTTTCGACAGTATCATCCTGAGACAAGCCGCCGATATCCGAAGGGTACGTCAGTTTAAGAGCTCTATAAAGGGATGGGTGAACGAAAACGGGGACCCTCCCTTTGAGTTTTTGATTTCCTTCATCCGTTTCCGGGTCAAGTAAGTAAGCAGCCGGGTGCACCATTTTTAGAGACGACTGGGCCTCCTCTACCATGCCCCAGATCTCCCGCGTACCCGAGCCAGTTCTGATTACTGTCAGTATTCTTCCCGCCGAAGGGAAATTTTTAGGTTCTTCTACATCCACCCCATTAATTTTTTGAAAGTTCCATAGAACTTTTAAGTCCTTCGGGTTGCGAGTCTGGCTGAAGACTCTTTACGCCTGGTCCCGGGATACGCGGCAGACGTCTTCCCCTGGGAAATAAGGCGGTTTGAGCTTTTTTTTCTTTTTTTCGGTAAGTATTTGTGAATCCGGACTTCTAACCCTTTTCTTTTGAGGTGATTGCATGGGTGTTGAAATGGGTGTGACATTAGGTGTAGTTGAAGGAGTCCAACCAGTAGGAGTCCTTACAGGTGAAGGTTTGGACGAATAAAGTGATTTTGCTGGAGAGTTAGACACAGATTTGGGCGGAGGTGGCTTCCTGAATGTATTTTTTTGATGATGAAGGGGAAGACAGGGGCAGAGGATAGGGGCCCGGTGCCCCGGCGTTTTTTTTTATATTTTTTTATCCCGCTTGGCCTCCAGTTTTTCTTTAAGCTTTTTAGGTCTAATATTTTCTGCCAGCTTGGCTCATTTGCTTTTTTTGCGTTTCACTTGCATTTTTTTTTCATAAGACGCCGAGGCGTCGCCCTCAGAGCTGGTAGAGGGAATGGGGCTGTAGGTGACTTTGTCCTTGGGCTCATGCTGGGACTGAGGAACCGCTGTTTGGGTCTTCCCTTGCCCCTAACTACGAGTCCCCTCATCCTTATCCTTATCCCACACTTGTGGAAGGCGTCGTTTTAGGGGGGTAATGTGGGTCTGGGCCCAACTGAGGGATTTTCCTCATCGGTCCGCCTCACAGCTAGGCCCATTACAGGCGCCGCGGATTTTACCTTTTCGGCCAAGGGGGATTTTGGTCGCCTGCGACCGGACCTCCAGGGGCCTTCTTCCCTGGGCAGGAGGAGGAAAGGTGACCAGTCTCTCCACACCTCCAGCAAGTTGGTCTCCTACCGGTCACTATGACCGGCATTTTCCGGTCGCCAAACACCAAACAGTTGGGGACGGACTTGAAGGCGTTCTGGTCGAGCATTATATCGAAAGTCCATCCCCGTTCAAATTGGAGAGAGCCCTAAAATCTGGCCGTACTGCATAAAAAATGCAGCCAGGAGCTCTCCTGAATTTGAGGAGGAACCTCAAAACGGCCACTTTGGTCCGCCTGCGGCCTTCGTATTCGGTTCTTATAATCAAATCTTTTGCAATTAATTCTTTTTTGGCCATGGCCAGGCAATCTTCTGGTGTGGGTAGCAGAATGTCCCACATGAAGAACCCAGTACCCTTTATTACTCTTTGGGGTTTTATCCCCAAGGACAAAAGTGATTTAATCACAGTGTCTTTTGTGGAGCGACAAATCTTACGAGTTTTCTTGTCCACCACAAAAACGGTCACCATTCTCTTTGCGAACACATCGAGTTCCTGGACCACATCGACGAACCCATCTTTATTAACAAGATGGGCGTAGCCTTTCGCCTTATCCAGGAAATCCGCCATGTTCAAAATACAACTAGGGAGGGACTTCCAGCAGGAGGGCAAATCCTCGGACGTCTTACTTTGTGCCACTTTTGGCACGTCGTCATTTTTAGAATTATCTCTTTTCTTGGAGATACTAGACTGAGCAGATTTTGGGCTACCATCAGCCCGTTTTTTTCGTTTTTCTCAGGCGGGTCGGCGTTAGCAGCCTTCCCAAAGAGGTCTTTTTACAACCGACCGACTTTTTTTTCGTCGGCCATGTTGCTAAAGCGTGGGAGACTACCACTAGCGAGAAATTTTCCACAAACACGGGGAGAGGAGCTGAGGAAAAAAAAATAAAACAAATAAAGAAAGCCTGGATAACCCAGGAAATTTAAAAATTTAAAAATAAACTAAAAAGTAAAATAAAATAAATGACAAACTAGATAAACAGAAAGAAAATAAAAAAGGTAAGATTATTTTTTAAAAAATAAAATGGCGCCTGAAGGCAGCCGAAAAAGAAACTCCTCTTTTTTTTTTTTTTTTTTTCAAAAAATTCAAAAAAGTACAAAAAGGAAAAAGAAAAATAAAAAATAAAGGTTTTCGGCCGAAGCCGATAAAGAAAATAAATTAAAAGCAAAAGAAAAACAAACTAGTCAAACCAAAAAGAGAAAGAATGCGACCAATGTCGCTAATTAAATAAATAAGATATAAGGTATAAAATAAAAATAAAAACCAAAAAGTTTTCTTTTTCTTTTTTTTTCTTTGAGCTGTACTAAATTAAAACAAAAACTAAACAGAAATAAACAGAAATAAAAAAGCAGTCGTCCGGTAAGACTTAGTCAAACCGGACTAAAATAAAAAAATATGAGGGCCGAAGCCCCAAAAAATAAAACCAACAAAAGAAATGGAAGAAATAAAAAATAAAACTTAAAACAATAACTTAACAGAAAAAGTTCGTCAATCCAGAAGGGTTCCTGCAAATCTTCGCAAATTCACTTGATCACTTTCTTGCGGGCCAAACTCGTCACACAGCAAACGAGGAAAAAACAATCACGCGCACACACCCAACACAACCGGTCAGAAGAAGTCCAAACAACAAAAAAAAGGACCAGTCAACACTAAATTTGGCTGCACAATCTCTGCTATTTAAAAGATGTTCGCATATGGCGGAACTGTAGGTGTTCGTGACGAGTCCATTCATCAACGGCAATGTGTTAAATTGTCTACAAAGCAAGTTGCCAAATTGAATAGTTTGGTTCAGAAGGAATACGGAGTCACTTCTGAACCTAATTTAAATAATATTTTTAATCTGACCACGCATGAACTGAGTTAGAATCTTTGTTCTTTTTCACGGGTTGGACTTCTCCATTCCTCCATCTATGCCTGACAAGGAGAAGATTTTTTCCGAGTTCGAGGTTTTCTATGCTCAGTTGGCAAGACTCTCTCCTACCTCTGTCGACGCGGTGACTAATTTGAAAGCGCAATTGAATAATTTCGCACACATTTTTTCCTGCTCCTCTGTCGCAACTGCTGAATCCAAATGGAAAGCAGAACATCAGCGTGTTGTTAACTCTCTGAGGAATAATTATAACTTGATAATTTCCAGACCTGATAAAGGTGGTGGTGTAGTTATTTTAGATCGAGTAGACTATATAACCAAAATGTCTTCTATCTTAGAAGATACTTCAAAATTTACTAAACTTGGTTCTGCTGACACCTGTGATGGAACCACCTCAGGTGAAGCGAAATTTCAGAAGTCACTTTGAAAGTGGGTAAAATCAGGGCTACTTTCAAAAGAAATTGCCAACGAAATCCGTCCTTCCGGTTCGATTCGTCCCCGATTATATGGTCTCCCGAAAATCCATAAGGAGGGTCTACCTTTGCGACCGAATTTGTCTATGATCGGTTCAGCCCAACACAAGATAGCCCAATGGCTCGCCACATTTTTGGATCCTGTGTTGCAGTGCCTGGATGGTTTTTGTATCAAGGATTCCTTTTCCTTTGTCGACCGCGTGCGAAATTTGTCTTTTTCTGGTAAGTTCATGTCCTTTTTCGATGTTTGCTCCTTGTATACTTGTGTCCCTTTGATGGAAACCATCGATGTTTGCTGTGACTTTCTCTATCGCAGTTCATTGACTCCACCTAGTTTTCCTGAGTCAATATTTCGGGAATTGATGAGATTTGCCACGTCCTCCGTCGAATTCAGTTTCAACAATACTATGTACCGACAGATCGACGGAGTCGCTATGAGCTCGCCTTTGGGTCCGGCACTTGCCAACATATTTGTTGGCTGCCAGGAAGAAAAGATACGAAAGAATCCACTTTGTCCTCAACTGTCCTATCGGTATGTTGATGACACCTTTTGTTTATTTAACGGTGAAGTTGAGACTGACCAGTTTCTTTCGTTTTTAAATGGTATCCATCCGGCACTAAGGTTCACTATCGAAAAAGAGTCAAATCATCAATTGGCTTTTTTGGATGTATTAGTACATCGTACATTAACAGGTTTTCTTACTTCGGTTTATAGAAAACCTACTTTTGCAGGTTTATACACGCGCTGAGACTCTTTTTGTCCCACTAAGCGCAAGATCAACATTATTAAAACCCTCCTACACAGAGCATTAAAGATTTTTTCTGAGCCTTTCTTGAACGACGAAATTAAATTTATTAAGGATACCCTATATAATTTGGGTTATCCTCTTGATACTGTTAATTCAGTTATCCGTAGTAAAGTTGAAGAGTTCAGAAGTGCCGATCTCTACACTGTCAAAAATGCCCAGTTTACCTCAGATTACCCTGGATTGGTACCAAATTTGACAAAATAGCCAAGCAAATTACATCAAAGGTTCGCTGTTGCTTTTTCTCTGCTGAAGTTCGGATTATTTTTCAAATTCGGCCTATGTTTCGAGCTGCGTGTAAAGACGTTCTCCTCCCCACCAAATTAATTCAATTATTTACAAATACGTTTGTAGTTGCGGAGCCAACTACATAGGGAGAACAACTCAGCGCTTAGACATGAGAATAAAGCAGCGCGTTCCTACTAAAATTAGAAACCACACCCTGCCTTTGAATGGACTCGTCCCGAACACATACAGTTCCTCTATATGCGAACATCTTTTAAATAGCAGAGATTGTGCAGCCAAATTTAGCGCTGACTGGTTCACCGAGTTGGCCCGGTCACAATCTGTATTTCATCTGAAGGTTCTGGAGGCACTTTACATCGGGTCCCGCAAGCCTTCTTTGTGCAAACAACGTGAGTGTTTGTTGGGACTCGCTGTCATCTGTCTCTAGTTCCTTCTGCATATATATATATATATATATATATATATATATATATATATATATATATATATATATTCCTTATTGTAAATTTTTCTGTATTAATTTTGAATCTCCCGTTGAAGCCTGAAGATCGGGGTGAAACCGGTTGCTTCCCCCGTTGTTTGTTTTTTTTTTTTTTATATTTTTATTTTTTAATGTTTAATATGTCTTGTAATATCAAATTTTATACTTTTATTTCGATATATATATATATATATATATATATATATATATATATATATATATATATATATATATAAAGTGTGGCTGGTCCTGCAATGAAACCTTCACCATTATAATCAAATCTCATGTCGGGCTGTCGGTTTCCTAGGAACTGATCTGCTTGACCGTCATACGTCCAATGCGACTATATATATATATATATATATATATATATATATATATATATATATATATATATATATATATATATATATATATATATATATATATAATAAGAAATATAAAATTACAATAGAAAGCAAAAGCATAATCGATCAGTTGTAATTATCAGTGAATAATTGAGGTGGATATTTATGCTTTCCGTTATTTCTTACACGGAGTATTCTGTTAATGTATACTCAGAAGATAAGGACACCCGAATAAACTATAAATGCTAGTAAGATGGGAACGATTGTAGAGTAGATAAATAGTATAGGCTGACATTTGATGTTACTTTTATTCCTGGTTATTCTTTGCTAATTCTTTAATTTCTCAAGGTATGCGCAAAAGTATGAAAATTGAGAATTCCCTAAATAAACTACTTTTAGAAATTCTTGTCGTAAATGGAACTACTTCGTTACTCATTAATGATCCCAGTAAACAATTGGGTCAGATATTGCAAATGAGATGTTAATATTAATTTAGTAACAAAAATCAAAGAGAAGATCCATGTCCTGTTAGCATCCGCCTTCTATATAAGGTCTGATTTATCGTTTATAAGTGAATAAATCCTGTCGTTTCTCAAATTTTACGACTTTATTAGAAATGTTTTGAAAATAAATTACGTAATCATCATAATATCCGACATGGATTGTAAGATAATTTTCAAAAAACATAGAATACGAATTCAAATGAAGCTTGTATTAATTATATACACACGCACATACACAAACACACCCATACGCACAAACACACGCACATTATGTATATGTATATATATTTTAAATCGGCACACACAGATACGCACATATAATTAAACTTACATATATAATTAAAACATATATATATATATATATATATATATATATATATATATATATATATATATGCATATATTTATATATGTAGATTTTATTATATATATGTAAATTTAATTATATATATATATATATATATATATATATATATATATATATAGAGAGAGAGAGAGATAGAGAGAGTGAGGCAGACAGACACAGATTTGTATTATATATATGTGTAAATTTAAATATATATATATATATATATATATATATATATATATATATATATATGAAATTAATACCGTTTAATGAAATTTAAGGTGTAAAGAGAGAAACAACAAAATGATAACACTATTCGCTATATGATTGCTGATATTCATTATATATTAGCCTTTTGACGAAATTGAACCACGCAGAGGAAGAATTTGACGTCGGAATCTCAGATATTTGTGTCCTTTTTCAATGAGGCGAGGAACAAACAAAGAGTTGGGACTCACTTTTCCAAAGAATGTTGCTGATGGTGATTAAACGGCAAAGAAGTTGTTCGCGCTATCCCATTAGAAATTCTACATTAACGACAATGATCCATATTATTTTCATTGTTCCGAAGAGCAGTCTGGTAAAATGTCATCATTAATGACCGTGTCTTCGAAGCATTGGTATCATTGAATTCCGCCAATGTGTGAAAAATGTTATTGCTTGACTTGAATCAAATCTTTGCTGAACGTTTTACAAAGACAAAACAGTGGACCTCCATGAATGTCATAATGTTCATTTTGATCGGCTTTTCCTGTATTTCCACCTCATTAAATATCATGTACCTCAAAAATGCAACGTTGTTTATTGCAGAAATATCGTTTTGGGATGAAAATATGGTCTATTTAACGTTCTCAATGTGCTCTCAATATATGTTGAATCTTCTTTTGAGATAAACATGTCATTATTTTCTGAATTTCTTCGTTATATTTCTCTTGTTGATCATGCACTTGTATTTTATGTTTTTATACTCTTTTGTTGTCTTTTATTGTCATTATTTATTTATAGATTAACAACGGATGTATATGTTTCTCTTGTATAAAAGCATCAACATGTATTTTGAAAACGCCTGCAATTTCATTTTTTATCTTTATTTGAATAGGTTTACGTTTTCCAAATTGTAAATGTTTTTATATGACATTTGAATATAATTTTTGGCACTTTAGCAATGGTATGTCGAATTATTATCGTACGTTCAACTATTTTTCACGTTTTATATTTCTTTAACGAAACATAAACATTTATACAATTTCTTTGTGTTTCTGTTCAGATCTGTTTACCGTTAGGACTACGACAAACATTACATGAAATATTTGGAGCTTTTGTTTACGATGTGTTTATATCTATATTTATTTATTTCTCGTATGTAGATAAATTGATTGGGTTGATTTTTTTTTTAAATCTCAATCTTATTATTCTCTAGTCAACCATGTTCTGCATTGTTCAGGTCCAAGTCATTCGACTAACTGCGTTTGAGCGTCTGTTTCTACCTTATCATTTTTACATTCTTATGCCTTCTATGAGAATTTCCGACATTCTTTTATGAGACTAATAATTTTATCGGTTTTATCATAGTCCTTTCTAAAGATTTTTTTAATGCTATTATGTTTATCGTTATTTATTGTATGGCATTTCTCGCAGTCTTTCTGTGCGTGTTCTTTAGCAGGCGGCAAAATGATTAAATTTAATATCTAAATTATTTTGTCACTTAAAATTTTCTATTTATTAGAAAATACATTGTTTAAATACATGAGTCTTAAATAAAACTTCAAACAGCAGTTTTGTAAGCGCCTTGTAAGGGTTGTTGTCAAACAGAAAGGTAAATTAGCAATCGTGATTCAATTTCGTTACAATTTTGCGTGTATGCATCTTTACGCGAGCTCCTGTATATAATTCAATTCAATGACAAATCTAAAATATTTTTACATTAAAAAAAAGAAAAGGAAACGGGTTAAAAAGAATTCTGTTTGTTAACCAACAATTTGTGAAAGGTTCAATAAAAGTTATGATTATATTTTAAGGGTTAAATGATTGATTTTTTTTTCTTGTCTTCAAATTTAAAATTTATTACATAGCAGGTAATGGTTATTCAAACAGAGTGGGTGTAGAAATATATTATCTATGAGATATTGGAACTATTTACACTATTTTCATTGGTCGGAATGTTGTCTTCATTTTTGTTGTCATATTCACGATGTTTCGGCCGTTTTCCGTTCCGGCAATCTTCAGATGATTGGAATTTGAACCGAACCTTTTATTTCGTCCAACCGGGTTGATTGTTCTAGTTCCACGAGCCATGCCTCTTCGTGATATCTCAGTTTCAGTATCATGTATTTCCTTTTAGTAATTGTTGAAACTTGACTAATGCATGGAATAATAATGCAACACAAAATGTACTTAGAACAAAATGTATTGAAACAAGAAAGTGTACACAATATTTACATATAGTCTTTTGTATATTCCTGGTAAAACCGTTCCTGGTAAATGTGTTGACTGAGTCGCAGTCGGGCAGAGTCTCTGGTTGAATCTCTTGATTCCCCCCCTCTCTTCCCGGTACCAACCATATTTATATGGTCGGTACTCCACTATGCAAATTAGGTGGATCCTACCACAACAGTAATCCAACTCGTTATGTTTTTGTTCACCTCTGTTGTGGCCAGCTACTGAATTCACAAATCAAGTCAGTTTATTATTCAAACATCGCTTTTATCCACTAAGCCATGTGTCCCCAAGGACACATGGTACTATAACAATCTAGCCTGGTGGTAAAAAAAAAAAAGAAATAAAACGTTCGTTTCGAAACTCCTATCACGTGAAGAAGTCCGGAGCGTACAACGGCCGAAACGTTGTGAAAAATAATGAGGACAACAGTCTGAACAAGGTAAATAGTGTAAATGGGAAATGTATTATTCCGATGTCTTAATTCAAATTCTTTCAAACATGGTGTGTATTTGTGCGCATATTTCGCTCTACAAACATCAAATTTTCCTTCACGAACAACACAAACATATGCATGTGCATTTACATAGGTATTTGCAAAGTCACGTGCAGGAAGTGAATGTCAAAGATTCAGCATTACAGAAATATATATTCTCATCGATTCATAATTATTTGTTCTGGCATTATGCAGCTTACGGGCCATATCACGTTGAAACACCGGTTTCCGTTCAATCAAAGAAGTTTAGCAGCGTTGAAACTGGTCAGCATTTAGAGTGGTGACTGCCGGGAAATACCAGGGGTTTGGACGTGCGAATGGTTCAATCGATAAAGTCTCGAAATGAGAAATCTGAGAGATGTGTTCGAATTCCAACCAGATTAGTTATTTATTTATGTGCAAATAATCTTTTCCTCCCATCTCTGGGTTAAATAGTAAGACTTGCAGAAGAAAAACATTATTATCTGAAATAAGTATTTTTTTTTGGCCCAAAGATATTTTTCGGCTTTAAATAACACCAAAAATGTTGATGGCCCTAAAAAAATCTGACATTATGCAGATGTCTTGTTTTATTGCTGTTTTTTTTATTTCTATTTTCTATTTTCTTTCTTTCTTTCTTTCTTTCTTTCTTTCTTTCTTATTCTTCTACTGCTTTGTTTTTGTTTTTTAACTTCCAGTTACTATTTATTTTGCTTCGCCTTCATTTGATGTGAAAGTTGTGATTTTTGTTCATTTCGAAATTGTTCTAATCTTCCCAGTCTTGATGTTTTACACTTACATCTTTTTTCTACTTTTCAAAAAATATTTTTTATCGATTATCATTGCTAATCTGTTTTTCTTTTCATATACGCTTGGCGATCATCTCTTTTCATTCATCGAAATCGGTTGCTTTCTTTGCATTCTTTTTTTTATTCTTGTCACTCTTTTCAACGACATCTACATCATTAATCTACGCCTGTTTACTTTCCGTCATGATATTGTGTTTTTTTTTTTTTTATCTTCCGAGGCATCAAAGTATGGAGGCACTTCGGGGGAAAAAAAACACATTGAATTTCTTGCACCTTTCTAAGCTAGCGCTCATAATGCATCGAATTAGAAAGGAAATGCCTGAAACTAAAATCTGCAGATGCACTTTCTGCAACACATGAGTTCGAACGCCTACTCACATAACACACACTGGCACGTAGACAAATACACATGCACAAATGCACACACCGATATAGACACAAAAACCACAGACCAACATATACACAAGTACACACACAAATAAACACACACACAAACACACACACACACATATATGAATAAAGATAAAATGAATACTTTTCTTTATCGACGCGTTTCGTCTTCGGTTGGGCTCTCTCAAGGCAAAAATAAGAATTATATTTTGCAACAAGTATTCTTAAACAGAATCAAAATTATCGTCAGCTTTTCAGAATTTATAAGGCTTAGAAATTACATCATTTACCATTCTCCATAGTATACCTGAACATTCACATTTAGCCTGAAGAATAGTGTCCTTAAATTAAAAATGTATATCCGTAGTTTTACTTCAGTTCATAAATATTTGTTCTAAAATAAAAAAAAAAGGTTAAACTTTTCTTGATAAACGTTCATCAAAGGATGAAACGCGTTGGTAAAGAAAAACAAATATTATCTATTCATATTATCTTTTTAGATATATATTTATTTATAGGTGATTTTAGGCACACACAAAATTACTATTATTATATATATATATTTTTAGTACTTTAGTTCATACATGCAGATAGATAGATAGATAGATAGATAGACAGATAGAGAGATAGATAGATAAATATGGCAAAGTTGGAAAAACTGATTTTCGCGACGTGTTTTCTTTGAAGAGACTGCATGTTCAAGGGTTGAAAATTCGCATTCCGATCATCAGCTGCGGTTTTTAGGCACCAAACTTTATTAATTTTGACACAATACGCAATCACAAGAATGAGCTTGTTTCAATTAAAAAAACACTCTCACAGAAACAGACGCACAGACACTCATTCTACATTTCCCTGAGTATTCTTCATTTATAAATCGAATATATTCGTAGTTAGAGCATAGAAAACCTGTTTACAACCTTGTAAATGCGGTTTTGACATTATAAGAACTCTATCTATCTATCTATCTATCTATCTATCTATATATATATATATATATATATATATTGATAGATAGATTGATAGATATTTACATACACACACATACATATATATATATATATATATATATATATATATATATATATATATATATATATATATATATATATATATATAGTGTTTCTCGCGCTTAATCAGTTCCAGACACTATCGCCATAAGTGAATTTCCGCGAAGTGGGATTCTTCATTTATAAATCGAATATATTTGTAGTTAGAGCATAGAAAACCTGTTTACGACCTTGTAAATGCGGTTTTTGACATTATAAGAGCTCTCTAGACATACATTTACACCCCTGTAGTCACCTTTACACTTATATTACCCAATATATTAGAGAAAATAAGAGAAAATAAGACATATTAGACATTGCAAATATCATATTATGATTATTATTGTACATTAAAATTATACACAAGCTTCTTACGTGTACATCGCTCCATCATCGAAAAAGTTGCATTATTTTCCTTACTTGGCGTGAACCTAGGAATATAATGCAACTTGTTCGATGATGAAACGATGAAGAGATATACTGCACAACAAAGGTTATTGCTCCTCTAAATCATATGCATAAGCATTCTTTGTATCTTGGACGGACTAATAAGCATAATTTGATGTTTTCTTTTCAGCAAATCCTTGAAAACAATTATCCTATTTGCATAAATATCTTTGTATGTAGTTTTGGTTTTGTTGTCAAAAATAAATTTTGGCTTTATTTTAATCAAATACTATTGCCTTGTTGTTTTGTACTCGGTTTCTTGTCAGCTTAATATTTTCTAAACAGTTTTGTTTGCGGATTCCTTTTTACCAACACTCAACCAAACACATCACCAACAAGTGACCACAGCACACCGACACACCGACACCAATAGCCAGGCAGTGAACAGCGTGCTTTAATTGCCTTGGTGCCTGGAAAACAAGGTGTGATCAAGCGACTGCACCTGACGTTGAAGGATTTGCGAGAGTAATCGAATATATAGACCTACTGTAATTATAGTACAAGGGTGTATAATTGACTCAGACAACCGAGTTTCCGCTGTATCATTGTCACTGTCTCGATCAACTGAAGGATCGGCGGTGTGTCTGCTCCTGAGATCTGGACAAGAACATTTTCCAACCCTATAGTAGACCATAGTCAAAAGCGAAGTGCAGAAACCGCGATAGGATTTTTTAGTAAAACTATCTGAAAAAAAAAACCACGAGTGAAGCCGCGAAAGTCGAAGCGCAAATTGGTGAAGGCAGACTACACACACACATATATATATATATATATATATATATATATATATATATATATATATATATATATATATTGAAAGAGAGAGGAGTTAAAGGGTGTGGTGGTGGAAGATGGTAGAGATATGTTTAACTATATATTACAGGTAAGGAATCTGTTGAAATATATTGATTGTCTCTCCTGGTTTTGATTAAATGGTTAAATAGCGGGTAGAGGTACGTAAAGCTTTATGTTGATATTTTAGTTTCCATGGCGGGTTTTTTTTTCTTTTCTAAGAAATAGTATAAATGTCGAGACGTAGCCAGTGAAGTGTTAATTCATTTAACGGCCTGGAGTGGGAAATGAATAATGGTTCAGAGTGTATGGTGGAATCGACTTCAGCGTCGCGTAACTAAAAAGACCTTACGTTTAGAAGACATCACAACTCTTGTAAGCCGATATTATAGCAGGTTTTATTGGTGGTGGCTTACTGGCTTTTGATGTTTAGTGACGACAAACTTTTTAATCGTTTTTTTATTTTGTTCTTGCTGTTGTACTACCGACCTAAATTTGACGCCAGTTAGAATTTCTTTGTTGTATGGCGGTGATCTATTATACAATCATATTATGTGAACATATATTAATGTCAAGCCCCGAACTGTCAAAAGTATAATCGCCCCACTGCCTCTGGATTTTCATTCTTGCTTGAATATTTGATACTATTCTTTACCGAAAATAAAGACCACGAAATCCTCAAGTTAGGCATAAATGGGGTAAGTAATAAAAATTAGATATTAGGATATATAGGATATATGACGATTAAATCTAGGCATGAAGCGGTTATGATCGTAGCTATCGGAAGAGCATCGGGAGTTACTTATACAAGGTTACAGTCCCTTGGAACTTTCTTCTTTCCAATGGAATATACAGGGTGTATGGAGGAATCTAGCCTGTGTATGTAGGATGGCGAAGAACAATTGCGAAGAACTAAACTTTTGAAACTACGGAATGTTACTCGTCTGAACAGTTGGCATAATAACAGTGGAGAAGATAGAGTTTGGTCTGCTGGAACTCACGTTTAGGCTGAAGACGAACATGTCACCCACAAGACCGAGTAAATGTATTTTAATTCTGTTAAATCTGGAAAATGAAGACTGTCGCGCTCCAGGCTAGATATAACTGAAATTTTCCATCTTTAGTTAGATGGCATGTACTGAAATTAAGACTCACAAACTTAGCAAATACATTTACAATTTCCTACGGGACGAGAGACAACTCATTTGTCTCTTGGAGAAACTGACTAAAAAGGATCAACAAGCATTCATTGTTCGTTATATTTAATACGAAGGGATATATGCACACACACACAGACACACACACACATATACACACACACACACTCTCTCTCTCTCTCTCACACACACACACACACACATATATATACACACACACATACACACACACACACTCTCTATCTCTATCTCACACACACACACACATATATATATATATATATGTGTGTGTGTGTGTGTGTGTGTGTGTAAACACTGAGATTAACACCAAGAGGTGACAGCCTGTTTCATGCTTGAACGCAATCTTCGAAACTAAAGACTACGTTCAACAATGGAACAGATTGTCACTGTTCGGTTTTGATTTTGGTGTCCACTCATATTTACATATGCTGTATCTTTGATATTGACCACTTTTATAGCATATGTAATCTAGAGATTAAATATAATATACCCTAATATATATATATATATATATATATATATATATATATATATATATATATATATATATATACACACACACACACACACACACACATATATATATATATATATATATATATATATATATATATATATATATATATATAGATAGATAGATAGATAGATAGAGAGAGAGAGAGGGGGAAGGCAGAGAGAGTGAGAGAGAAATAAACAGCTATTAAAAAGAGTGGACACCGTAAAATGTACTCAAAACCATATATATATATATATATATATATATATATATATATATATATATGTGTGTGTGTGTGTGTGTGTGTGTGAGCGCGTAAATGCGGATGATATATATTTATCATGTATACTTCATTTAATAGATGAAATGTATTTCAGTAAATGTTATATTTTTTTAAAATAAACGCTATTGTTTACATTTACCGATATGCGTTCTCCAACAGATATTATCCGACATTCCAGACGGTAAATGTAATTAATATATATATATATTTTAAAACAGAGCATTTACTTAAATAACATATATCTATTAAATAACGTATAAACAGAAAAAAAAATATATTAAACAATTGTCGGACTTACTCTATAATAATTTCATGTTGTCAATTTTTACGTGTAAGATTCGTGAGCAGGTATGATCGTTCAGGAAAAATCGTCGATTTGTTGTTTACAAACAGCAATTTGGACTTTGTTAACCACACGCTTTCTCTGTAGCTGAGTGGTATATCACATCAGATCAATTGACGTTTCCGTATAAGATACAAGTTCGATAACCGGCGCCTATTTTCTACGGAATTTCTCGAACTTTCAGGCCGTTAAATGTAATTAATACGTTTAAGTTTATAAAAAAAAGTTCATTTATTTAAATAAATTGTATCTTAAATGACTTATAAACCGAAGATATCTTAATTAATTGTCGGATTTAATTCATTTCATAATATATATATATATATATATATATATATATATATATATATATATATATATATATGAAGACACTGTGTTATCTACTTGTACTTTGATTTTTGGACAAATCACACGGAAACTGTCAGTTGTCATTCGATCAGCCCGGTCACTATTTAGATGGGGGACCGTTTGGAATCAGCTTCTACTTTAAGTAACCACTTATAATCTGAAATAAATTTCGACTTTCAATTATATACAAATTTTTGACGATCCGTATACTTTAGGTTGGTGCAAAAAAATGACGTAATAATGTCGTTTTTGACGTATTTTGTAACGTCAAAAAACGACATTCTTGCGTCATTATTTTTGCACCAACCTAATAAAAATGTAATACATATACGTTCTTATCCAAAACGGAAGCGTATTCCTACCGTCTTTATACATAAAAACAAACGCATACAATTATAATACGATATGAAATTATAATGATCTTTTTATTTTAAGAAAATTTTTGAAAGGATACTTTTCATACACTTAATTGTTAATTGATATTTCTCATTATTTTATTTTATTTAAAAAATGCTCACCATTCCAGTCTCGCTATTAATTACTGATGTATGTAGATTTGTGCGTTTCGCGTGTATACTTGTGTCTCGTTTTGGTGCAAAACTCCAAACTTGGATCATTTCCCTGAACATAAAATGTATCATTAGCAAAGCAGCTGATCAATGAATCCTGTTTTATTAAAGTTCTTTTTAAAATAGCCTTTCCATTATAATTTATTAATCCAATTAATTTTCTCATATTTTTATGCGAGATTGAATTAGAATCTCGTTATCGTATTACAACTACGAGTTGCATTTACACAGAAACAATCAAGAGAGAAAAAAAATAAATGAAGTGTTTCTCCCTACCAGATTTTTTTTGTTTTACAGAAACATAAACATATTTAACAAGCAGCTAGAAGCGTACACGAACAATAATAAACGAAAAAACAAAATGAAGTTATCGTCTAAATAAAATCAATTTCCTTTTAGATATGAAGTGGATGTGCAGGGTAATGATAATACGTACTGACTAATTAAAATCTGGAGACTGGAATCTTTTATATTTAATATTATATATAACTCTAGATTTTGCAAATTAATCTCGGCCAATGTAAGTGTGAGTCGGTAATCGAAAGTCATCTTTGCATTCGCTGTATTTTCGATGTCCGAAAGACTGTCCCACTCTCGCCTAGAGCAATTGGTCTTCCATCACATTTTAGGCGCTCATAGGCCCACGGTTGTTCATCTATTGGATTACTTCTGTCAACGGGTGAATCATCGATTTTCACCTCCCGCTGCTGTCATCTTTGATCATCTCTGTACCTGGATTAGTTGATATCCTGGTATAAGAGTGAGTTCAAAATCTGTTCATAAACGGTACTGCAGAATATTTAGATTTAGATATCAATTTGCCCAGATGATGACCCAGAAGAATGAATTCCAGAAAAAAAGGTATGTATCAGTTTCATTTAAAATACAGAATTTAATTACCAAACCGAGCAGACCCCAGACATTTATGTATCATGACAGATGGGTATTCACTCAAGGTGGTTCTTTGTTTTTGCCTCTACTCACGCCAGACCGCAAGAGGAACTCATATATCCGATCTATAGCTAAAGATGCTGAGAAAATGGTTGGTACATTGTTTCTCTACGATACTGTATCTTTACAACAGCTATATTAGACCGAAAATGGGGTGTTGCTGCTATATCTTGGCTGGACCTGACCAGTCTTCACTAACCTACCTTTATCAAACGTCTACGCAGCCTTGTTGGTGATTAATTATATCCCACCCGTCAACACCTTTCCTACAGAGGAAACGTTACGAGCTTTTTGAAGTTCTATAGCTACTTCAAAGACATGTGTTCTGACGAGGTAAATTCTTTAATCTCACCTAATTTGACCTCTACAATTGAGACCCACCATGCAACATACACAAGGGTGAATCATCACAACTCCCTTCGTCTTCCTAAAGCAAAAAAATGTTCCATTTGAACAGCATTTTCACACAAACATCTGCTTTGTGGAACAAACTGCTGGAGGGATGCTTCCCAATCACTACAATCTTGACCTCTTCATGTCTAGGGTTAACTTGTTATGTTTCCTGAATGTCCCACATGAACTTCATTTCATTCTCTTTCTTATACTCATATATCACCACACAGTATCGATCTAACTTGAGTGGCTCTCAGGGATTGTATTGGGTTAATATTAATATAACTAAATAAAAATCATCGCTCTAATACTGTACACTAATGTTTCCAGAGGATCGAATTGAATATTAAAATAGTATTTGTCCTTTTGTATGTTTTAGGTCAACGTTTTAATTTTTCTATTGTTGAAACTTGACTAATGCATGGGATAATAATGCAACACAAAATGTACTTAGAACAAAATGTATTGAACAAGAAAGTGTACACAATATTTACATATAGTCTTTTGTATATTCCTGGTAAGACCGTTCCTGGAGAATGTGTTGACTGAGTCGCAGTCGGGCAGAGTCTCTGGTTGAATCACTTGATTCCCCCCTCTCTTCCCGGTACCAACCATATTTATATGGTCGGTACTCCACTATGAAAATTAGGTGGATCCTACCACAGCGTCTATGAAAATGCTTGCAACGAAACCTTTTGTCGCTCTTCTTTAGTGATCTTCAAATTAAAACTTCACTTTCACTTTAATGACTTAATTCTATTGGCAAGAGTATCGACCCACGATATCTAAGGAATCATTAATGGAAGATTCTACCATCTTAAACTTCTGGCTCAGTATAGAAAATTAATTTGATTACCTTATTTTTTCCCCTTTATCTAGGTCCTGTGTAGTTGAATGACTCCCATTCGCCTCTTAAAAGACATTAATAGCAAAGAATTTCCTGTACCAGTACTCTACAAGAGTTAGCTACAGATGCCTGCATGAGATAATGTTTAGCGAAACAGGGCTCCATGCACATTACTACTGAGTCTAAACCTCTCTGAATACTCTATTATAAATTCTATATATAATAACTCGACAAGAAATAACATGTAAAATCGAACAACATAAACTTTTACTAGATGTTTTAAAATTTTACAGATATTTTTTACTAATATATCGATACATAACCCTTCTCAAGTGTATCACCCTATGAGATAATTGTTACACAAATAATTCTCATTAAAACCCATGCATAGAAAGAAGCTTCACTTAGTCACCTAAGCTAAGTTTAGTATATATTTATAAATTATGTATCTAACTGAAGTAAATGTTACCAAGGCAATACAAAATGCCAGTGTTGTGATATGTGTTCGATTCTCACTGAGATCTCTTTATCCGTGGCTTCTTCAAGCCTAAACATAGCTTAGTAAACAGATATATTTCAATTTAAAGGATTTAACATATCCACCCAGTTGTAGTAACAAAACGTGTGGTCTGCAAGGGTCGAATAGTGAAATTTGTCGTTGGGAATATTTATATATCTTTAATAAGCTGGAAAGAAAATAATATTTTTCGATATAATACTTAAAAATTAAGGAGTGAGGCGGGAGATTGAAATTGAAGGAAATAATTTTCTGGTGTCACCACTTGTATATGACCCATAAGAGTATTAGTAATCTAGGTCAATTTTCTTGAAATATAGACCAAACATCCAAATTATTGTCTTTGTGCCACAGGAATCATAACACGACTCATGATTCTGTTCATTGGTGGGTGTGGATTCATTTTGTTAAAGCATAATCCAAGAGAAAATATTAGTATTGCTCTTAGTAGAAGTTAAGAAATGCCCTTTATCAAGTATAACTAGGTGGCATAGGAACTGGCGCGTTGTCGGCCCGACGGACCGATGGACGTGTCAAGGTACTGATAAAGTAGGGTGCTCACAATGGCCACATGATACGAGACGAACGATTGCTTGAATAACGGCCAGTGATCGTCAGTAGGAACAATGTTACCTTTCAATACTATAGTTCTATCCTACTATAAGCACCAACAATCACTTTTTGGAAGCAGCAGTAGGATATGGTGGTAACCAACACTTGTATCTTTTCCATTAGGTAAACAAATTTAAAAGAGATACTAAAGTTCGTCGAAAATATTTTCATATTAAAACCTATGGAATTTTACTCGATGACCTGATCTGATATTTGTTAACATGTCATTCCAAATAATGGTGAATATATAATTGAATAAAAAAACGATTGTACCTCATTTTTGTACCATAAAGTTGATACACAAAATCGGAAATTATTTATGACTCAACCCTATACATGTCAGGAATTAAGCTCCTTATACATAGAAGTTCCCACGTGAATTTAGTCATATGTTTAAAATAATTTCTAGGTTTATATATATATATATATATATATATAATACTTAATTTCAATATGTATTTAAAAGTTCACAAGAACTTAATCAGTATATTGCTATCACTGTTAAATAATAGTTTAGCAGACTATTAATTTTAGAGGAAGTGTATCGCTGTTCCGACTTCCTGGTGTTGACCTTTGAGGTCAGATGGAAGACAATACAAGGAAGTCGATTTTGATTGGTTGAGCTAGCGTGAGAACGATACAGAAAGGATTTTCGGGGAGTCGAGTTTAAACCGCCAAATAATGTAGACTTTTTTCCTTTGTGTCTGGAAACTGTCCCCAGTGGAGGGAGAGTGCGACTGCACTGGTCAGTCAGAGGATGTATACGTTGACGTTAATAAATTCCCTGTATTGAAAGTCTTTTCATTTGTGAACCCCAAAACATTTCGCCAGGAGAAGACGAGAGAGATAAGATACAATATATGAGTAAACCGACACAGTCGCCCAAGAACTCCCCAGAACGTGGTTGCTATACAACATCACAACACCTGTTCCATAACCCATGGATAGCAAATGTACTTTAACTATAGCATCAATTGTGTGTCTAGGCAAGCTAAATTGACAGAGCCCGTCTTTATTCAGACTGGTATTATACATACAGATTTCCTTATAGACTGATGCAAGATCAAGTCATGACAGCGCAGTAAGCACTAAGAACCCACAGCTCTTGAGCAAAAGAGATAAATTTAGGTACAGATGTGAACGTAATGAACTTAAGGTGTTGAATTATTTAGATGAAAGAACAAATTTACCTACATCTAGCAAATGAAAGTACATACTCTCTTGCAGTTTCAGTAAATATTGATCTTTCCTAAGATATGTTTCGAGAGACAACAAGTTATCTCCTCTTGACCCAAACAAATATAGCAATAAAAATTAAGTATACTTATTCAAGGGAATTAATAACAGTCACGCACGAGACATCGGTAAGCGGGAAAGTCAATCTCTTTCTTTTGCTCCGAGAAGTTAAGGTATAAGACACATGCATATCAGCGCGTGACAAACCATACAGATAAGTAAAAAAAATAATATTGTTTTTAGGTACATAGTCGTTTGATATTAGAGAGATACTAACTTTGTATTCAGAATTTCGAAATGTTTACTCGGATCGGGTGTTAAAGAGCTCCCCGTAATAATCAAATGAAATAAAATTGATTGCAACTTCTGGTATCACCTTACTGATCACAAGGAAATTGCGGCCAACATTGTAAATAATGGTTGTTGCTAAATTCATCGTATCTTTACCATGTTTATGTCACACACGCGTACATTTACAAGAATTTCGAAGGAAGTGAATTTTGGCAAGTCAAAACATTATATGAGAATGCATAAAAGATTGAAAGATGTACAGGGAATGCAAAAATGTTCAATGAAGAATTTCTATTTATTATAAGACATTGGTGAGTAGACAGAAGTTATTCAGGTGTTGTTTCCTTGACCATGAGAGCAGAATGACCTCGACAATAAAAAAAAAATCGTTTCTCTTTATCCTAGATAACACATTTAGGCCACCATAGCACAGAAAAAAGCTGTTTAATTTTAGGAAAGAGATTTAGCTATAAAAGAAAAGATTGATTCCATGTCATATATGCTAATCTCTCTACATTTATAATAATAATTATTATTGAATAAATCTTGGAGAATATAATTAGAATTAGAATTTTTGGAGAATTCTTCATTAATATCTTTATGCTGTAATAATTATTATTATTATTGTAGAATAACTTTCAAATATTTACATTTATCGTATTATTTATCATTATTATTATTATTATTATTATTATTATTATTATTTCTGTTAGCTAACAAGTCAGCTGAAGGAGCTAACGCATGGCTACATTTCATGATTTTTTTGTTCAACTCCCATGACATCTTAATCGTTACATGGACAAAGTTCTTCTTAGTGTGTGGGCTGTACTTATCAAGACAATTTTTTTTTACATTTCTCTTAAGCTGAGATTTCCAGAGACTTTTCAAGGATTAGTAGTATTGTTTTTTTTGTTGTTTTTTTTTTTACCCTGACTGGTATTATTCTTGTTTTCAATGTCCACATTTTTTTCTGTTTCCATTTCCAGGTTTTTATACACTGATATTATTTTATAACTACAATTACTATTATTAAATATTTTCGAAAATTATTTTTTTGATTCATCATCATCGTCAGTAGTAATGTTACTAATAATGTATATCTACAATTATTAATATTATAGAAACATTTTCGAAAATTATAATTCTTGATTTATTATTATTATTATTTGTATAATATTAGTATTTTAATTCCTTTGATTTTTACTGTATACTTATTTCTTTACGGAGCCCGACCAGAAACCTAAAGTCAGAAATGAAATTATGACATGTTCAACTGAGCAGTTTTGAAAAAATAAGCGGCACATATTTTACATAGATAAATTCTTCGTAAGGGTGTGGGATGTATTGTGAGAACAATTTTTTGTATTTCCTTAAGCCATGGGTTACCAGAAGTACTTGCAATGAGTCTGTTGCGGTCTTTTCCAATTATTCCGAGGGCTCCAACTACAACTGAAGTTGTTGATGTTCTCATCTGCTACATTTTTGATATTTCGATTACAAGGTCCTAATATTTTGACAGATTTTTGAAGATCTTCAAAGATGCATTACAGTCTGCAGGGACTGCGATGCCAATAAAAAGGCACATTTTGACTTTGCAGTTTATAATAACGATGTCTGGGTGATTAGCTTTGATTGCTCTGTGTGTATTGTATAGTCCCATAAAATTGTTACAGGTCCTTCTCCGTAACCGTGTCTGGGTGGTGTTCATAACAGGTTCTAGCTTCTTCTTCTTCTTCTTCTTCTTCTCCCCTCCCCCTCCTCCTCCTCCTACTACTACTTCTTCTTCTTCTCCCCCTCCTCCTACTACTCCTTCTTCTTCTTCTTCTTCTTCTTCTTCTTCTTCTTCTTCTTCTTCTTCTTCTTCTCTCCCCCTCCTACTCCTTCTTCTTCTTCTTCTTCTTCTTCTTCTTCTTCTTCTTCTTAATAATAATAATAATAATGTGTCTGGGTGATGTTCATACCAAGTTCTAGCTTCTTCTTCTTCTTCTTCTTCTTATTATTATTATTATTATTATTATTATTATTATTATAAAATTGTTAGCATTGCATAAATCTTCCAGACTATGAGCATTATTCTAGTGTATAATTAAAAAATAAAACGCACATCCCCCCACGTTCGGTTATACATTCTCTACAACTTCCTAAACCCTATAAACTTCCTTTATTATAAGGCGTTTACCTTTGAAAAATATATAGTTTTATCCTGCTTAATCAAATATTGAATAAAATCATGTGATTTAAATTATGTTATATAAAATCTGTAAAAAAGTTGATCCCATCAGCATGTTTGACAACTGAGGATTTATCTAACCTTGGACTAAATATACTGAAAAATAAATTCCAGAAAATTTCCATAAAACAAAATTTGATTGTACTGATAGATGCATGGACGGATCGTGTAAGCAAGATGGAAGTTTTAATGAAACTGAAGATAAATTTTTTTCTGCTTAGAACCAGAATGATATAGGTGTCATTTTTGAGACGCATAATGAGGAAGGAAGGCGTAGATGATTTGAAACTCAAAGAGAATAACCAAAGGCAAAAGAGACAGGGATGGGCAGCAAGTAACCTAACTTATAAACTTGTGTAGAAGGGATGGTAGAACAAGGACTTGAGTAGCTGGGGAAAAGGGAAAAAATACATAAGTGCTACAAAGAAGAGAATGATTTGGAAATTTATCATCGCCCCCGTGCTGAATGAACACGGAACATGCAAGAAAATTTACTGCTCGCCGGTCACTTCACTGAATCGAAACGAATGAAATTTTATTTTAGACTCCTGCTCAGTTACAGATATTTAGAGTCTCTCTTTGGAGATGATTTCGTACTTCCCTCATTTACTAAATATTTGGTTTTCACCCTCTATTTTTTCAGCGACTTTTGAATGAAAATGATTTAGGCAATTATTAAATTATGACCGAAATTATACTAAACCCAAGAAATAGTTGATACTTGGCAAATTTTAAACTTTCAGTTATTCTGTGACTATTTTCTCGGGCAAATAATTAGGCTATTTTTTTTAAATTTATAGATGAATAAATTTTCACACTCTTATTTTCAGAAATATCTCTGGTTTTAGATTTTACACAATAGTTTATATAATGCTTTCCTTCACTCTTTCTACTGACGGATATTACAAGAAATATTTATGACAGTTTTTATCATTATTATTCTTTTTTATTTCGTTTGATTTCTGGTGTGTACAAATTTCTTTCCGGGTTCCGCAGAGAGACCCAAGGTTAGAAATTGCATCATGACACTTCCCACTGATAAAAAAAAAATACATAGTTAAAGCCCTTCGTAAAGTGTGGGCTGTACTTGTGAGAACATTTTTTTTGTATCTCTTTGAGGCATGGACTTCCAGGAATCCCTTCAATTAGTCTACTGGAATCTTTTCCAACCAATCCTAAGACTCCAACTAAGACAGGGATTGATGATGTTCCCATGTGCCAGATTTTTGAGATTTCGATTTCTTCTTCTTCTTCTTCTTCTTCTTCTTCTTCTTCTTCTTATTATTATTATTATTATTATTATTATTATTGTGAGGTGTCAATTTCCTGTCGACTAATGTTTACCAATTCAAAAACTCAGCTGGTAGTGGTTTACGGCCACATAATCTTAAAACACAACTTCAGGTACGAACATCGAAGTTAAGCAATATCGAGCCTGGTCATTATCTAGATGGGACACCAGATGTTGCGGATGTGCAAAGGACAATGTCTTATTATTGTTAATGGTTGGGTTCGTAGTATTCTCTTGGAAAAGTTATGTATTCAAAAATCCTCCGCTAGCGATGGGTGAATTACTAAAAATATGTGCAAATTAATTAGATTTCGGCTTTAAATAAGCCATAGAATTTGATATGCCGCTAAACAAAAACAACAAACCAAACTGATCAGGTAGCCACCACGCATATATCTATTTTATAATCAGTGTTCTGTGATACACTCATTGCAATGGATGTTGAACGTTAACTTGAAAATTTTTTTTAAAAATTGAAATAACAGGTTCTATGAGCGCGGCCTGATAATATCAAGTGTAGATAAAGCAAGCAACAATACTTTTACGTATACGAACTTTAATTTCGTGTTTTCATTTTTCTGACGGGGACGATAATATTTCTCGTACATTCAGATGTTAAGGAAACCTTTGGCTAAGCTTTTTAAGGAAAGAGAACCTGGAGAAATGAACACTCAGAAGACAAATTAAAGTCGAACAAAGCAGTGGGAAAAAGTGAGTAAACTACTCGCTTTGTACCAGTGGATGGGGTAACAATGACAAAGTTTGAAGATTACAAATCAAATTGTATTAATACTAGAAAAGACAGGCCATTTTAGAGAGCCATTATCGCCTACGTCCTGAAGGGAAACAGAGCATAAAAATGTGATATTTGTTTTAAATTCAAATAGGTTCTGAAAGTGTTCAAGTACATACGAACGAGGCCATTCCATGAATTATGGATAAAGCTTGGTAAAATCTAGCATCCAACAAGAAGGACTGTCTGTATTGAAAATGACGCTTATATTACAAAAGCTTCATATTTGTTAGTGGTTTGTTTACTGAATATTCTTAAGAAAAAGTGCAGGATTTAATGAGTTTTCTTTTCAAAATAAACTTAATGATTATCTCGAATGCTTCAATTTCTATTCATCAGAAATAAGGATTCATTTATTCTTTTTTCAACTGAGAAAAATTATTATACTTGTCACTAACCAATAGTTTTCTTTCGCCGAGGCTTTGTTTGAATGGCGTCTAAATTCTAAACGACAATAACAGAACCCAAGCTGAGCAGTAGCATCGTAAGTCAAGAGTAAGAAAAAAAAAGTCTTTATAATAATAGAAATGCCAGAGTCTACCGTCAACAAACATCCGTTGAGAATAGTACAATACTATCGTGAGATCCCTTATAATATCGAATAATAGCTATTTGATTATTTCTTTCGACATACTTATTTACTGTTGACATCTTCGGAATGCAAGAGATAATTACACCGGTTGCACGTGGAATGGTTTCCTGGATTTCTGCTGACGTCTGGTTAAGAATGAAATCTTCCACGTAAATGTGTTGGGGTGGGAGCGAGAATGGAGAATTCTGTTTTGTTATCGGATTAGGAACTGTCAATTGGATTTTAAAACTGAGACTGACATCATCAACTTACGTGAGTCAATCCTTAAACCGATTGTTAGTTTAAATAACATATATCAAAACAGTATTAGATATGTACATTAAAGAGCTGAGACACTTTCTCATAGGAACAAAGTATATCTTCGATGTAATGATCAATTTAAATGACATTTACTGATGTGTTGAACATTTATATTATTTGAGATTAATATATGACAGATTTTTTTAGAAAATATCGTCTTGATTAAATACGAAATCGCCAGGCATCTATTGAAAACTATCAGCAATCACTGTACGCTAGATTAACGGTCTGTGTATACACAGCATATGAAGAGTGCGTTTTACATAAAACTCTGAGTCATGATGTTTATGAGGTTATAAATATATATATATATATGTGTGTGTGTATATATATATATATATATATATATATATATATATATATATATATATATATATATATATATATAAAGGTTCAAAAGTAATATTCCATGGTTATAATTTATTACATTGAAATCGCAATCATGACACCTACAAATTAAAAAAAAAAGCTTCTTTTTTGAATTTGTAGGTCTGATGAATTGGATCGTGATTACGATTCCAATGTAATAAATTATAACCATAGAATATTAGTGTTTGAGGCTTTTATATTATATTCTTACTCTGAGCTGGACATTGAGTTCTACATGGATTCTATCCTCTTTGAGAATATATATATATATATATATATATATATATTGACCACTAATATTATCAATATATATTTATATATAATTGTGTATTTGAACAGCAGTCATTCTTTTATAAAAGTTAATTAAAAACGACTGACAAGATACTGCGACTAAGCTTTAATTACATTTTTCTTTTGTTCGGATAAGTGTTTTCTTTTTTGGATATTAAAATATTCTGAATATAACAGGGCTTTCTGGTATTCTTTTAGACATTATCAAGGATGATTTTCATTTGTACATTTCACGGAATGTATGGATTATAGGCACCGCCATCTTGAGTTACAGTCTATGTGAAGGTAACCCGGAATGTACTAGTGAATTTAGAAATTCCGCTGGTAATTGACAACCTGATCCGTCTCTAGGATTGTATCCTGATATGCATTGACCTGTCGATATGATATGTTTCACGGTGGGATTGCAGCAGTTGCACATTGATTCTGTCAACTGCTTTGTTCTTTGCTCTGTCATATAACCAATGATAGTTTTTTTTAATTATGTTGGAGTTTTGGGAAAACGTTGGCCTTAAGCTCATCAGCAATATTAACATGGCAGACCGGGATAAAGGTCATCTCTACATTGACATCTAAAAATTCTTTGCCATTGCAAGTCTCAAAATTTTCAGGAGAACTAAAATGACAGCTAATCTCAAAATAGTTATGCACTTATTCTGGTGCTCAGATTCAACGTTCGAACATGTCATCACAATGGATTAGATTTGAGATATGCTCTGACCTCATCAGGTTTGGTCCCTTTTGGTATGACTGGCAGTGTATGCCTAACAAACCTGCACATTTTTTGCACTTGGGTCAATTCAGAGGCATTGCTGATACCGCAAATTGGATGAAGTCAATTCCAATGGAAGCTTAAAAGTTGAATGTGCACTTTGGACACCAGGCAGCAATGTTGTAGCAATAACAGTTGAGACCACTGCCAACGCTATGTTGTCGAACCTTGTATTTCCTTTCCCTCCAGGAGAATATAGATAAAAACATTCCACCTTTGGAAAAGTGGACACTGTCAACAAGAGTGTCTCCTTTGGTCCAGAAGCAACCTTCGCTCATTTTCATCAACGTATGTGCACAGAGCATTGATGCCATACGAAGTTTCTATCATCAACTCCGTGGGAAAGGCATCGGTTCCTGTCCAATGAGTTTTGGGCAACACATATGACGGTAACACTTTCTCTCCAATACAAGCGATTTATTTTTTATAATGACTAACGCCTTGTGGTAAATTTCAACAGTGACATCTATTTCCATACCTGGAAATTTGAATTAGGCTTGGTGCTTAAATTGTTCAGATAAGCTATCCATATACTTTTTCCACAGAGAGGCAGGGCCACTTATTTCGCATGTTTGCAACAGAACTGCAAAAATCGACCTAAGATTCCTAGTGGATTGTGACACTATAGCCTCAGTCAATGTTGCATCCTAATGACCATCATCTACAAGCAAACTTCGATTAATATAAGCTTCACGGCAGATGGTGCAAAACAGTCAAGATATTGGGCCTCGAACTCCGTGAAAAAGGAGCGGAAGATAAAAGCATACATGTTGGCTGTCATGTAAACTCTACCTAAGACCTCATCAAGATTAATGTCTGGGTGCTCCGGTACATCTTGACTTGACAATCATTTCATTCATTTTTTCCTTTCCAGACGTAATAAGATGGCACTTAGGAGTACAAAAGTGTGCGGGAAAAAAGGTTCATTTTGGCATAACTCGATGAAACATATACTACCTGAACATCATTTGCTTCAGTTAAGTAGACACGTGGGCTGTTTTCCAAATGTACTAAACGTTACTCAATAACCGGGTGTAATTCAGGGAATGGGAATCCAAGCATGCACCAAAAATGTCTCATTACTACTGATGTATCTGCCAATTTGATATCGGGTTAACTCATTCCGGATATTTCCCTGCTGCAAGCCAAACAGCCGCGTCTGATCCATTGTCGATGTACTTGCAAACATATTTGATGGATTTCTCCGAGTTGCAGAACTTAATTTTAATGTGGTCATTAAATGTTTCGAGAGAAAGGAACAGTAGGGTACTATGCAACGGGTGTCAACCTCATGTTGTCCAACCTTTGCTGAAAAACAATAATTACCATTTTGTGTTTCCGTAAGAAATCTCTTGAAGAACATTTTTGAGTATAAATTGTTCTTCATACATGGCGAGTTGAGATTTAAACCCCATCTCACATGAGCTGCAGACCATATTCCTTTAAATACTTTCATAGAACGCCTTGTCTGCCGATGTATTTGGAAATAAATTCGAGATTATCCAGTGAATTTCGTGAGAGTGGATTTTTGTTCGCAGCCAAGGCAGAACGTGAGCATGTGGTAGCTCCCGTTTTTGCCGCAGAATTGTGTACATGTGACACTTTATGGACCCAAATGTGTTCCCCTTTTCAATTAGATACATGAGCCTCTCCAACTTCCGCCGAAAGACTCTGGAAATGAGGCCGGATCTATATTTGGCCTTTTGATACAGAAAAACGTTTGCTTTTAATTTCATTCGGCTTTCGTTTGCTTGTAAAGCTTACGAAGACATCTGGCCTACCATAGTGTCATATACAGATCATGGCACCCTGCGTCCATTCATGCATGTATCAATGGCTTCCTGTAAAGCTTGATGGTAGAATGCAAAGCTGCTCAAGATTGCCAGGCGCTACACCATTGTTTACAGCATCTCCCAGATGAATATAATTCTCCGCCCGTAGTTGCGTTTGATTGCTTCTAATGAAGTACAGCCTATCAGACACGATTTTACCAGCCATATCAACTGCATATTGATGAAAAAGATCTGGATAGGGATGACGATGATTGAATGAGTTGTCGCGCATCACAAAACATCCTTTACGCGATACTTATTTGTTTAAAATGTTCTTTGAATTGCTTGGATTACGAGGTTTTAAAACCAAAATGTTAAACAGCTTACCCATTAACAAATAGCAGACGATACTGAAGAGCATCTTAAGATATATGTGCCTCATTAATTCGTTAGAACGTCTTCGCTCGTCGATTTAGCACAATGTCTCTCTTGTTATGTTGGTCACTATGGAACACCACTGCTATTTGATTGAAGTAGAGTTCATTAAACCGCTCACGAAGCCGTCCAGTAGGTTGTTTGTCGGCATGAAAGTTGTGAGTAGTAAAGTAGAAACACTTTCCGGTGGACATTTACATTTTTTGACATAGCTATTTCTTCAATGTATCATCTCTTTGGAGTCTCGATGTAAACTCGAACTTGGTGCAAGGTCAAATAGAATTACGTCAGGCCGACGCTTGACCTTGGAAGTTGCCAACAAAATAAAACTGAAGAAAATGTTATCCTTCATTTGTTAATAGCCGCGGGTATCCATTCCCATGCTACACCTGAAACTGCACTTAAAAAGTGAATGAGAAACCACCTTTCCAAATGATATAAGCCCCGAATGAAGTCATTTGAAAAGCACAACTGTACTACCTAATGTTTTCCAAAAACGTGTCTTGATTCTTGAGTGGTGCCTGGAAGAATCTTCAAAGGCCGTAGCGGATATTCCAATAATGGAATCCTGACTTTGCAATTGGAACAACATTGTCTGGGAGTTATTCCAACGAACTTCATGGCTTCACATTTACCACAGACTTTGTCACTTTCTTTTTATAAAGCGTAGTCATGCTTCTGTTCATAATTAAAGGCAGCACGGTTTCACTAGTACTAAGTTATGGCAGCTCTTCTCTGTTCCCTAGTTCTGCCAACCTGCTGCTTTTTTGCCTTTGTTCAGGAGTTTCATCTGATCTGTAAGCATCCATGTGGGTTCTATCGGCTTGTATTCTTATCTCTTTTTGCAGGGGTCTCAAATACCCTGCTAGCAGCAGGCCTAACGATGTTAGCCTAAGGTCTTTCATCATGAGTCTCAACTGCCATGCTAGCAGTCAACTTAGGTCTAGCAGCCTGAAGTTTTTCCTCTTTTTGCTCAAGCGTCTCAGCTGATCTATGAGCATCGGACGTAGCTCTGATTACCCGAAGCCTTTCCTGTGTTTACTCTGCGAGCAGGGGAGCTAGTTCTATCCTTCCGAATCCTTCTCTGACACTGATTCTCTGCAGCCATCCTGGTTCTTAAGGCTTTCAGTCTTTATTCCCTGACAGCTAAATTTTCAACTACCCAATGAAAAGAATTTCTTGCACTTTCAGGCTGCAAATTTTTGTGTGTTCCGGTACCCTTTATAGCTCTCCTTGGAGAACCCCTTGCATTTGCTTTCTCTTGAGTTGCTAAAATTCTTGTTTGATGTTGTTCTACAGTGGGACTTCGGGGTTAAAATGAACAGTTGGTTTGCCATGCCAAGAAGATTAATTATGGATGATAATGACGAGGAATGTTTACCTTTTATGGAGAGTTGAAATAAAGTTCTTGGAAATGTAAAACGCTTCGTTAAGACCGATAATATAATCGGTGAGTATTGGATGCATGATCAGAAATGAAACTTTTCACATGATTTCGTAATGTCTTCTCTTGTTGATTTAAATTTTCCTCCTTATTTTATACAAAAAAAAGATTTCTCCTAGGATTGCTTTATTTCATATCTTTCTTTTTCTAGAATCAACGTCTGATTCCTTTAAGAACAACGTTTTCATTAGTCCAAAGAAAATTTCACATAGGCTCACGAATTTGTTTTGTCTTTTTCTTCAGCTCGCCGGTCAGTGTCTTTGAATTTCAAAGTTTTCGTTGGGCCAAAGAAAATGTCACACTTCACTAAGTATTTTTCCTCAGTTAGCCCCGAATTTGAAAGGAGTGGATAAACGAGGTTATTATTATTTCGAACTCACATTTAACTTTTTTTAAAAAAAAGGCATGTTCATACACCTCCAGAAAGAGTGTAAAATTATGTTTAAAAATACTGGTCGTTTGCAGATTGTAATAAGCTGATAGATTTATGATTAGTAAAACTGGTTTCACTTAATAACAATACACTGAAACTGAATTTTAAAAGAGTTAAATACTTCATAAAGTACTGCATTTAAAATTGTAAAAAAAAAAGAAACCAATTCTTGTAAAAATTAAATTTCATCGGAAAATTTTTTTGACTTCAGACAATAATATACTTATCTTTATATATATTATTCATGAAAGAAATTAGAAGCTTTTTGTAATTCAATAATGTCTTAAATTTTTAGGTATGGTATTTTACTATTCAGAGCTGATTTTCGGTTAATGGTCGTTCGTTTTTGAAGTTTGCTACCATTATTCTTCTTGATTATGATTTTCTTTTTTTATTAATTTTATTAATTATTAATTTGTTTTTATCACTTTTTAATTATTTTTTTAATATATCATTTACTGTTCTCCACCATTTTTTCTTCATAAAAAGACGTGAAATCGGTCGTTCTACAAACATACATACATAAAGACACAATGATTCTTTTATATCTACAACGTATTCGTTGGTTCAAAAAAAAATTCACAGAGGCTTGCGAATTTCTTTGCCTTTTTCTTTAACTCACCAGCTAATCTCTAAGAACTCAGTCTTCTTTTAAATAAGGCGAGTAAATTTCTTTCAGTCTTTTCCTCAGGTCGCCCGGATTTGAAAGGAGTGGGTAAAAGGAGTTATTATTAAAAAGACACACGCTCTGTCTTTGTACAAACAAACATACACGCATAGACAACACAATCTTTATTTTATATATGGACAGATATTTTCTACGTTAAACGTTATTTTAGTGGATACTCGTATTTGAGAAGACGTTCCGTTTATTTTTAACTGTGTTTCGTTTACCGTCCTGCGCACTCGAGAAAACTTTCTTGGGAAAAATGTGCCCTTGCGCAAGTTTCTAAT